>WBNM01028048.1:0-133027 GCA_013399055.1 Ramphastos sulfuratus
GGAACCCCCAAACCCACATCACATTCCCAAGACTCACTGTCAGTTTTGTGGCCAAATCCAACACGAATTCATTTCTGTTAACTCAAAACTTTGAAAAACAGGTCTGCCAGAAGCATCATAATAGGCCCGAGAACGGGCATGTCCTGAAAGAAGCAAGGCCACACTCAGGGAGATGGAGAAACAGTCCCCAGGTCCCTCTGATGCCCTCCACAGCACAGTCTCAACACCTCTGCAGAGTGCAGCTCCTCCCTGCCTCACCATACAAGTCTGAACTGAAGCAGAGGTGAGAGCCATTGCACCCATCCTGCTGCACAGGGCACAGGATCCAGCAGCTACAGTCCACAGCAAGCTGCCCTGATGATCAACAACCCCTTCGGAGAGGCTTTGGTTTCAGCTCTTAATCCAGTACACATTTCAGAAGAGCAGCTTCAAAGGCTAGAAGAAACCACTCTGGATCCCCTGCAGCCTACAGCAAAACAAGCTCCAGAGAAAACACAGGATCAGGCTTCGAATTCCTCCCCCAAACCTGGCAGAGAAATGACTGCAGGAAAGGTGCTGCTTTCCCTCCCACTCCTCAAAACACTGCGACCACTGTGTTACGAGTGTGGGCTTCCAGGGCTAGCACTTGGAATGCTATTTCTGAGCTTATTTTAAAACAGTTTCATCAAATTCACCTCACTACCACCAGCAACCAGTAAAACGCCACCACATGTACCAACATGTTGCTGCTTCATCATGTCAAGCACCTCCAAACTACTCACTTGAGATCACAGAATGCTTGGGCTGGAGGGACCTCCAAAGGGCATCCAGCCCAACTCCCTGCACTCAGCAGGGACATCTTCCATTAGAGCAGGTTGCTCACAGCCTTGCCCAGCCTCACCTTCAACATAGAATCATAGAATGGTAAGGTTGGAAGGGACCTCAAGGATCATCTAGTTCCAACCCCCTGCCGTAGACAGGGACACCTCCCACTCGTACAGGTCACTCAAGGTCTCGTCCAACCTGGCCTTGAACACCTCCAGAGAGGGAGTAGCCACAGCCTCCCTGGGCAACCTGTTCCAGTGTCTCACCACCCTCACTGGAAAGAACTTCCTCCTAACATCCAGTTTCAATCTACCCTNCTCAACCTGCTCACTGCGCTGCCACCCGGGATCGCCGCCGCCCGCCCGCGCCCTCTGCTGACTGCGCGGGGAAACGCAAACTGCCACAAGGGTCACCGCCGTCCGACCGCGCCCTCTGCTGGCTTCCCGGGGAAACGCAGCCTGCTGCCTGCCGCCAGCCTCAGCCTGCTCCCCGCCGCGGCGCTCCCAGAGCCTCCTGCCCGAACTATCGAGGGGAGCGGTGGCCTTGTGTGTGGCAAGCTGAGTCTCCACTATCTCCAGCAAAGGGAGACAGTCTGTGCCAGACTCTCAGCACCCTCACACTCAACTTCTTCCTAGGCTCCAGTTTGACCCTGCTCAGCCTCAGCTCCAATCCACTCCCCCTTGGCCTGTCTGCAGACCCCCTCAGACAAAGTCCCTCTGCAGCTTCTTGCAGGATCCCTTCAGCTCTTGGCAGGCAGCTCTGAGGTCCCCCTGAAGCCTCCTCTACGATCCAAGACAGAATTCCAAGAGTGTGGAGCTCACCTGCTGCTGCATGCATCCAGTTTGAACCTAGTTACAAAACAGGAGGGAGTTTTAGCCACTCTGAGCTCAGAGAGGGCCAATGAGATATGAGCTTCATCCCATTTTCCTTGTTAGGGATTCTCAGACCTTCCCTCCAGGCTAATTCAAGGCCTTAGTTTTACTGCCCAGCTAAATTATTGAGGTTTGCAGGTGAGAAGAGGGTAATGCCAAAAGGAGAGGCCAAAGTGGCTTAGGTTAAGATGTTTTTTATCTGTTAAAGGACCATAAGCATGGCCTGGCTGTCAATTCACACAGTGCACAGCCTCCTTCACAGGAAACCAGAATCACTTTCAAATAATGGGGTTTGTAAATCTATGTTTCCTGCTTTAATTTGCCTCCTGTTCTAGAGCTTTAGAATACAGCTAGGGTCTATTTCTTGGCTCCTGTGACTCCGAGTGCAACTTAAAGGAGAAAGGATGGAATATTTATGTGTACAATTGACATGGACATCCAGGGCTTGAAAAATGGATTATCGAGAGAGAAAAGAAAACCCTAAGAGCTGTAAAATGGAGCTTTAAGAAAAGAAAGATGCCTTGGGAAGAAGCTCTGAGCAAAGCAGCTGCTGACATCACTCCCAGCAGTGAGGTCTGAAGGCAGCAGCCCCATGCGGGCTGGCAGCAGAACCTGTTTTGGATAGCAGCTCTGATGTGCCTGCCGTGGGGAGATGCTGTGTCTAGCTGGAGAGACCACAAAGCTGCCTCTGAGGATGTGACTGCTGCTGGGCCCCTGTGCTTTGCTTTCATGGTCTGCTTGAGTTCAGAGAAGGCATTTTGAAAGGAGAGCTGTAAAGGCAGGGACAGGAGAGCTTTCAGATGGGTGCTTCAGCAAGTTCACATCTGCTTCCCACAGCTGGGCTTCCTTTGGCTAGGCCATGAAAGAAACCTGATCAGCTGGAAACTGACCTCTCCTGGTGACCAGCAGCCTGTGTCTAGTCACAGAGTGACTTTCACCAGCCCTCACCACATTTTTACTTTGCCCTTTTGCCTACTCAGTTTGATCATCAGAGGCTCCACTGTACCCCCAGCCTTTCTCTTACACTCCTATCTCTCCAAGTCCCTGACACCTCTCCAGCCTCTGCAAACATGGGCCCTTGCTTCCTCCACAACTGACCAGAGCATTGCTCCTGCGTGGAGGCCAAACTGAGCAGAGGGCTACATTCTGCATGCTTGCATCCTGCCCCTTTCCTGCCCCTCCCTGTCATCTTAGAATCACAGAGTGGATCAGGCTGGAAGGGAGCTCAGAGCTCATCTGCTCCAACCTCCCCACCATGCCCAGGGACACCTCTCAGCTAGACTCAGCTGCTCAGGGCCTCATCCAGCTTGGCCTGCAACACCCCCAGTCAGGAGGCAGCCACTCAGCATTCCAGCTCCAGTCTCACCAAGCAGCTGGTTTCTGAAGAGCGATGGCATTACAAGGAGCAGTGAGCACCAATGTCCCTACCTGGGAAGCAGTGGGCACCTCTCCTGTGCTTTGGTAGCAGCAGGAGCTTCCTGCCCAAGAAACCTTCAGCTCTGCTGGTGCCTGGCACCTGTCTTTGCCCTGGGAAATGGCTTGTGTGAGTCAGAGCAGCAATGCAGTGCAGTCCAGCAAGGGCACATCTCCATGACTGGCACCAGACATGCCTCCAGCTGTGCAGCTGTGCAGGTCTGCCACAGGAAGCATTCTCCACACGCACATCACAGCTGGATGAGTGACACTCACAGCTCTCTGACTGAGACTGGCACAGTTACCAATAGGAAAACCACCACAGCATCACATGCATGAGGGATACAGCTACTGGCAGAAAACCCTCTGGGGCTTTCAGCGAGGGCTGGCAGTGCCATGCTGGACACGAACCAGAGCTTCATCTCTGCAGGGCTGCAGACTGAGTCCATCCAGAGCACTGCACCAGACACAAGCACACTCGGCACTGAAACCCAAAGAGGTGCAAATCTGGTGTGCCCGTCTCTGGGTGGTTCTTTTCCCTGGCAGGGTGGTCAAAGCAGAACCATTTCTGTCATGGTAACTCTTTGTACCATCTACTTGGGCCGAAGCTTTGCCATTTTTTCTGTGCACACAAAGAAGCTAACAGTGAAAGCTCCACCTGAGCAGGACACTGACCCTGTCATACCCAAACACAGGGCACAAGCAGAAAACAATTTCATCTCTGCCAGAGGTGCACAAGCTGCTGCTGCATTTCACTTTGGATATCTCCAGGTGCTTGAGAGGGAGGACAGTGTCAGCTCTGTGTTACAGGTCTCCCATCTCCCTGACAGCTGCAGGCAGCTCCAGGCAGGGGGGTTGGACTGGATGAGCTTTGGAGGTCCCTTGCAGCCCCTGCCATGCTGTGTGACCTGTGCCACCTGTGTGATGCCTGCTTACTGCTCCAGGCAGGAATGCCAAATGGTTGCTGATGCAAAGGCTGTTTCAGTGCAAACACTACAGGCCAGTCCTCATTTTTATTACTTATTTTTATCTCACTTCTCCCCTGTCTCCATCCTTTCCTCTCCATTTCTTTTCTTTCCCCCCATCTTCATCTTTTCATCTCTATCTCCATCCTTTTCCTCTCCATCTCCCTCCTTTCAGCACCACCTCCCCTTTCCCACCCCACACAGCATTTTCCCTTTTCCCCCAAACCAGAGCACCTGGGTGCTGTTGGAGTCTCCTCCCACCCCAGGTGTGACCACTTTGCCCTCCCTGTCCACTGTCCTTTATAATGGGCCCCAGGAAGGCAGCAGCCTCAAGCTTGCCCAACTGGGTGGAGGATCCTCCTTCTGGTGTCACAGGTGAGTGCCCCTGGTGCACACTGGGTGACTGGTGGAGGGGATCAAAGGCTGGGGGGCCTAGTGGCCCCCCGGTTAGGCAGGATAGAGACTTAGTGGTCACTGTCACATCACCCACAGGTGCTGGCTGGGCCTCCTTAGACTGAGCTCCTCTGTTTAGCTGCTGCTTCCTGCTCACTTATGAATCTGTAAAAACAACAGGAATGGATCTGGGAAATGTTTTGAGAGGCCTGGAGGGAAGGTCTGAGAATCCCTAACAAGGAAAATGGGATGAAGCTCACATCTCATTGGCACTCTCTGAGCTCAGAGTGGCTAAACTCCCTGTTGTTTTGTAACCAAGTTCAAACTGGCTTCATGCAGCAGAAGGCAAGCTCCTGACTCTGCTAAGCCAGGTCAGGGCCCTGGGGGACTGTGATGTGCTTCAGGATTTTCCTTTACTCAGCTGCTTGGCATCTAGAGGCTCTTACAAGCTGTTCTCTCCAGCTGTGCATGTTTCTGCTCCGCCTGGGCTCATCTCCACAGAGACTCAGCAGCCCAAAGCCTGTGGGTCTGGTTTTCAGCACTCTGATGCTCTCCATAAGGCTCAGAGGTTTATGCCTCATGATTCCAAAGGAGCACCAANGTCCTTTATAATGGGCCCCAGGAAGGCAGCAGCCTCAAGCTTGCCCAACTGGGTGGAGGATCCTCCTTCTGGTGTCACAGGTGAGTGCCCCTGGTGCACACTGGGTGACTGGTGGAGGGGATCAAAGGCTGGGGGGCCTAGTGGCCCCCCGGTTAGGCAGGATAGAGACTTAGTGGTCACTGTCACATCACCCACAGGTGCTGGCTGGGCCTCCTTAGACTGAGCTCCTCTGTTTAGCTGCTGCTTCCTGCTCACTTATGAATCTGTAAAAACAACAGGAATGGATCTGGGAAATGTTTTGAGAGGCCTGGAGGGAAGGTCTGAGAATCCCTAACAAGGAAAATGGGATGAAGCTCACATCTCATTGGCACTCTCTGAGCTCAGAGTGGCTAAACTCCCTGTTGTTTTGTAACCAAGTTCAAACTGGCTTCATGCAGCAGAAGGCAAGCTCCTGACTCTGCTAAGCCAGGTCAGGGCCCTGGGGGACTGTGATGTGCTTCAGGATTTTCCTTTACTCAGCTGCTTGGCATCTAGAGGCTCTTACAAGCTGTTCTCTCCAGCTGTGCATGTTTCTGCTCCGCCTGGGCTCATCTCCACAGAGACTCAGCAGCCCAAAGCCTGTGGGTCTGGTTTTCAGCACTCTGATGCTCTCCATAAGGCTCAGAGGTTTATGCCTCATGATTCCAAAGGAGCACCAACAACAAATGTCAGCTGCTGAGGGAAGACAACTGGGCAAGATCTCCTCTTGGCTGAAGCTTGGCTAAAGCCTCTTGCCTGACTGGCCTGTGGGATGCCATTCTCCTTTCCTGCAGGGTAAGCCTTGTTCCCAGGGGCCTGTTAGCATCAGTCCCAGCTTAGGTAGGGGCATTCTGATGGCTCCTAGTTAGCTGTCTCAAAGTTAGCCTTTTCCCACTGGCAGTGTCCTGCTGCCAACAGAGCAATGCAGCAGAGCTGGTAAGTGGTGTCTGCACAGCACACTGCCCAGGCACCTCGTGTCTAGGGGGAGCAGTCACTGGAGGAAAGGCAGCCTGGGAAGGAGGATGGGACCACAATCAACTTGAGTGAAGCATTTTGGAAAGACAAGTGCAGCTTGATGTTTCACTCCTTGCTTCCATGCATCATGTCAGTGTTTCTTGCCCCTTCTCTCCCTTATTCTGCCACTTAACAGACATTCATGGTTTGCCTCTGCTTGAAGGGATTTGGTCTTGTACATATGTAAAATAGAATTTATCTTTTGTCTTCTGAAGCAAGGCAGTTGGATATCTGGTTTCTGGTTGCAGAGACAAGGAGTGTCCACTGCAGCAGAAGACTCTGTCAGTGGCAAAGAAAGCCACCAGGGCACTGGGTGGCATCACCAGCAGAGATAAAGAAGTCATTGTCCCACTCTGCTCAGTGCTGGCCAGGCCACACCTGGAGCACTGCCTGCAGCTTTGGTTGCTGCTGCACAAAACCAGATGTGGATGGGCTGGAGAGCGTCCAGAGAAGGGCTACAAGAAGCATCAGGGCTGCAAAGCCTTCCCTACAAGGAGAGGCTGAGAGCTGGGTCTATGCAGCCTGAGGAAGAGAAGCTGAGAGGAGACCTCATTATTACGGAGCAGTGCATCAAGGGCGGCTACCAGGATGACGGAGACTCCCTTTTTCCATGGAGTGCCACGGAAAAGACAAGGGCTGGTGAGAAGTTACTGCTGGGGACGTTCCCATTGCACTCCAGAAGGAAATGTTTCCCCATGAGGACAGACACTGCAATCAAGTGTCAAGGGAAGCAGTGGAGTCCTTTCTACTGGGCAGTTTGAAGACTCAGCCTGGCAGGGAACCGTACCAACTCCTTTGGATTCTGCTGTTGCCTGGAAAGGTTGGAGCAGATGGTCCCTGGTGCCCCTTCCATCCTGGCAGTTTGTGATTCTGTCTGGCTCCCTGTGCAGGTGAAAGCTGTTGTAAGATGGGCACAGGGAGTGCTGCTGGGGCACCGCACTCCTGGAATTCTGCCTTGGATCATAGAGGAGGCTCCAAGGGGACCTCAGAGCTGCCTGCCAAGAGCCGAAGGGGTCCTGTGGGAAGGCTGCAAAGGGACTTTGGCTGAGGGGGTCTGCAGACAAACCAAGGGGGAATGGTTTGGAGCTGAGGCAGAGCAGGGTCACACTAGAGCTGAGGAAGAAGTTGAGTGTGAGGGTGCCGAGAGTCTGGCACAGGCTGCCCAGGGAGGCTGTGGCTGCCTCCTTGCTGGGGGTGTTGCAGGCCAGACTGGATGAGGCCTTGAGCAGCTGAGCCTAGCTGAAAGGTGTCCCTGGGCCTGGTAGGGAGGCTGCAGCAGATGAGCTCTGAAGTCCTTTCCAGCCTGGGCCCCTCTGTGATGTTTGCTTCCAAAACCATGCTCCCTCCTGACCAAGCAGAGCCTGCTCTCCACACAGACCCTGCTCCCTAATGTGGAACTCATTACTGCAGCAGAGAGAAGAGCAGAAAAAAAGACCTCTCCTATACAGAGAGGAGCAGACCAGAGCTGGTGCTGCTGGCTGTGCTCCCCTGGCTGGACATTCTCCAGCTGGGACAGAAGCATGTTTGTGGAATGGGGAGGTGGAGCAGAGATCAAAGAGTGGTGCATGTGTGTGCATCTTTATCCAGACATGGATTTTCTTGCTTGGCCTCAGCAGTGCCACAGCAGAACAGGCTAAGGAGGATCAGATCCATCAGATTGCGACAAGCTTTGACTGGGTTCAGGTTGTCTCAGCCAGATGTGAAGGAAGTGGGGCAGGTCCTTTGCCCCGTGTGTGCCACAGCTCAGTGGGGCAGTGCTGTGCTGCATTATGTCCCTGTTGTCTGCAGAGCCCAGCAGACATGTGCTGGGGTGAGAGCAGAGCCATGGCAGGGCAGGGTGGCCTGGAAACTGGGTGGGTACAGCCGGCAGAGATCTTGTCAGCTGGTGCAGGTGGTGAGGAAGCAGGCATGGCCCTGGGCTTAACTCCATCCTGCCAAAGGCTCCAGCATCTGCCTCCAGCCCTGCCCCTGGTGTATTGGCATCTTCATGCTTTAATGGTACCTGCACAAGGAAGCACAGTGGCAGGGCAAGGTGCCACAGGCAAACGGCCTTCGGAAATACTGTCTGGCTATAAGGAAAGAGCAGTTCCTTGTCAGGTTAATATTGAAATGCGTGTTTCCCCGGGCAGCCAGCAGAGGGCGCGGTCGGGCGGCGGCGACGCCGCGGCGGCAGCACAGTGAGCAGCTTGAGACTGGCTGTGAGAAACGAGTTCTGCACCAGGACATTGCAACAGGATGCCCAGGGAGGCAGCTGAGGCCTCATGCCTGGAGGTGTTGAAGGTGAGGCTGAGCAAGGCTGTGTGCAACCTGCTCTGGTGGAGGATGTCCCTGCTGAGTGCAGGGGTTTGGGCTGAATGCCCTTTGGAGCTCCCTTCCAACCCATTCTATGCAGGAGAGCCCATCAAGAGCTGCTGACACAACTCCCTCATCACTCCAGCCTCTCACTGGCTTTAGCAATACTTGTCCTCAAAATCAGGGTACCCTCAGCCTGCACAGGGTTTAATTATTCTCTTTGAGGTTCCCAACTGGAAGAATCTCCTTCAGCAGCTCACAGAGGCTGGAGCAGAAAAGAGACTCGCTGCCCACGTTATTAACCGGCAAACAGCTTTGGGCGTACACAGGAGACAAAGGCAGTGCCACAGACAGGAGCTGTCTGGAAGAGATAAGATTCCTTGTCCATCTCATGATGGATGCTAGCTGAATTTGATGTTATGGACACGAGGAAGATGCTGGAACGGAAGAGTTTTTGAGCCCAAATTGATTTGCAACAGAATGAAGTTACTTGATCTGCTCATAACACACTGATGGAGTTTACCATTTGTAGAAACCCAAGAAATAAATCAACCCTAAGTGAGGGTGAAGTGTCTGTGTTTCCAGCTGGGAGGTTTGGCACACTGCTATGAAGGAAGCAAGCAGCACATGGGAGCTCAGAGGCAGTGACAAATCAGTAAAGTGAGTTAGGCTTTGGAATGCCTTTACTGGAATTCTGGTGGCTGTGAAAAGGCAGATGGTGCAGGCAGCTCTGCTTGCAGAGACCCAGCAGAGAGATGTCTCCAGGATGAATGAAGGAGCAGAGAGGTGTCAAGAAAAAGGGAGGACAATCACAGCTTTTCCTTTGGCTTGGGACACTGAGGCTTTGGCAGGGATGATTATGTGAGGGTCTGAGATTCAGACAGCACTTTCTGAAGAGCTTTTCTTGACAGAGCAGAAACACACACTAGGATTTACCTGTTTCACCTCTTTTGGTGCACCCTGAGTCTTCTGGCTCTGCTGAGATCCATGCTATAGAAGCTCCTTCTGTTAGTGTTCATCCATACTCCAGTGTACAACTTATGCCCCCATTTGTTTTTCTGATGAGCACAGCACACGGCTCACCCCCTCACAACTACAGATGCCTGCTCCCATCTACTTTAAGAGGTAGCTCATCTGCTCATACCTACTCAGCTTAGCTTCCTGATTGAACCTGGCATGCTGCTGGGAGGAATGCTGAGCCCACTGACTTTCTGTGTTGACCTTGCATACTCTGCTGGCACCCATTAGTCACTGGCATGCTTCACCACAGTAAGGGAGCTGACATTGTTGACCAACTGCTCCAGGCTTCCATAGCAGCAAGGCAGTCCCTGAGGAAGAAGCCATTTCCATGGGCCAGGAACACAGCACTTCACTGAAATGCAATTTGCTAGACCAAAGGACTTCTGTGTTCTCCTCAATGGCAAGCAAAGGCAGGAGTGCTTTAACCAGGAGCAGTTCTGTTGCTGGCATTCTAAGAAGTGCCTCTCTCATGAGATCCCTTTTCCTCTCTCAGGTGATCAGATGTAAGATGCGGTCAAGCAGAAGAGCTGAACTGTGAGCTGTTGATTTTGCAGAATGAAGGTTTCCTACCAAGCACTGCCTTGAAGCTCTCTCTGAATGATGATGAGCCATGGTGAATCCATACACAGCTCTCCACTGTTTCAGTGCTCTCCTCACCAGCTGAGTAAAGATCAGGCAGTATTTCTGCCAGGGGATTCCTTTTAAACAGCTGAGTAGTAAGCATAAGGTTTTCTGCAAGGTACCGAATCAGACAGGATTTGTCTGCTTGACTCAAGACACCTGTTCCCAGTCCTGCTTCTGTTTCAGTCACAATGCTTTTGCCACTCACTCCAATCACAGAACCACACCATGGCTCAGGCAGGAAAGGACCTCAGGGCTCATCTGCTCCAACCTCCCCACCATGCTCAGGGACATTCAAGACCTCATCCATCCTGGCCTGCAACACCCCCAGGCAGGCTGATTTCAGCATGAAATGAGCACTCCTATGCCTTTGCATGTCTGTACAGAGTCCTGTACAGGGTAAAAGGAACCCAGGTCTGTCCAAGTGATGTACCAGAGCCGTATTTTTGGGTCAAGAGAGGTTCTCCTCCCCCTCTACTTTGCCCTGGTGAGGCCACATCTGGAATATTGTGTCCATTTTGAGCCTCTCAGTTTAAGGACCTATCTGTTGTACCTCATTCAGAAACCAGCCTGAACACTGCCTCAGCAGCAAGCCCCACATGTCCTTCACCACTTGTGTGTGAACAGCCATGGAAGTGTTCCTGTGTCTGCTGTCTGTGCCATGCAGTGCAGCTAGAGGATGCTGATGCTCTTCAAATGGCTGGAGTGAACTAGCAACAGAAGTGAAAGTGGACAGTAAAAGTTAGGAGCGGGGTACCTAAAGACTAAAACCAGCCCAAATGTGAGAGAGTGCACTGGAAGTCTGTTCAGTAATTCAGAAGTATCTTGACCACAGAACATACCTCAGGGTGGTGCATTATGCAAAGGAGCTGAGTGTGGCAGGTAGAGCTTTTATTGTGATGGGATGGGATTGGGGTCCTAGAAGGTGTAAGGCCTCTGAGCAGTGCAGGAGGCAGGGGTTGGGGTTACCAACTCTCCATCTCCCCAGACAGAAATGTGTATTTCTCCACCAAACCAAGACTGGCAAACTACTTGCTTCATGTCTGGACTGGGGTACAATCGATGTAGTTTGAAACACTCAACAGTCAGCTACCACCACTAGCAACCTGGGACTCTCTTCACTGGAGGGAGATGTATTTTTACAAGGCAGATCTCATCCTGTCCTGGTGTAACCCTTACAGGTGGTCAGGTAACTCTTCCTCTCCTTTGTGGACATTACGATGCGAAAGGCTAAAGTTCACTGCAGTAAGTTCCACCATTGCTGCTCCTTGTACCTTGTTTTAATTTGTTTCACTGAGTGCAGAGAAGGTGCTCCTGTGGTTCAGAATGTGCACTGTGCCTGTGCTCAGCAAGCGCCCCGAGCCAGGATCCCCAGAGCCTGCACCACTCCCCAGGTGTGCTGTGGGCACAGGGCTTGCTCAGCAACAAAAGATCTCTGCACTGTTAGAGGTGAACCTTGGGCACCTTCAGGTCATGTTTGAAATCGCAGATGGCAGTGGCTCCTTGAATGGGACAGCAGGGCTCCAGAATTGTCTCTTAAACACAAGCACATAGCAGACATACTCCAGGGGAGATGTTGAAGGCCAGGCTGGATGAGGCCTTGAGCACCCTGGGCTGGTGGGAGGTGTCTCTGCCCATGGCATGACCCACTGGATGATCTTTAGCATCTGTGCATTCTCTGACTCTATGAATAGCAGGGTCTGAGGAGAGAAGAGGAAAGGAATGGCAAGAGGAAGGTGTTCAGAGTTAGATGTGCAGCCATCGCAAGGGTGGCACACGGAAGTCTGTTGCTCTGGGTGTAACGAGTGGGAGACAAGCCTTGGACTGCACCAGAGTATGCAGCACAAGTCTCCAATGTGCAGGGAGGCTGCACTACACAGGCAGGAGGTGTTAAGGGGGCAAAGCCTTCCTGGGATTATCTACTGCACACTTGGTGTTTGGCCAAGCAGAGTGCTGTTGGTTCCCTCAGCAGCTAACAGTCCAGTAGCTCGGGCTGGAAGGCACCGTGCAGGGCGTGTGCTGCACTTTGGGATGTCCTTCAGCGGGGAAAAAGGAACAGGCAAACACTGCTGTGTGTACAATGTGCCCTGGGGGCAAGTGTTACCCCTGGAAATTCCTGATTTGGGTCAGTTCTGAAGCTCCTGCACTTCCACCAGCAC
Source organism: Ramphastos sulfuratus (assembly GCA_013399055.1). Taxonomy (NCBI): domain Eukaryota; kingdom Metazoa; phylum Chordata; class Aves; order Piciformes; family Ramphastidae; genus Ramphastos; species Ramphastos sulfuratus. Next base: position 12,173 of record WBNM01028048.1, read on the forward strand.
AGCTTGGCGACTGATCCTCTCTGCTCCTTCTGCTGACTGCCTTCAGCTGAGGCTTCTGCACTTCTCACTCCCTCAGCCTTCCTCCCGAGGGAAACCTTCCACTGCCCTCAGCAGCTTCACAGCTCTGTGCTGGACTCTCTCAAGCGGTTCCCTGTCCTAAAGGTGGAGACCTCACAGACTCTTCCAGAGTATGGTACAGACACACGTTCCAGTGTGGCCCTGCCTGTGGCCAGCTTCTTTTTCTCAGGTGCAGCCTGACGGTCTCAAGCCTCAGTGTGCAGCATCTGGAGCGGCTGAGCCGGTGGCTGAGGTACCCAGGTAGGGGAAGCTTTGCTCATTTGGTGTTGAGGAAGTTTATTCTATACTTAGATCACACAGATCTTGTAGGGTTCCTTGTGCTGGCTTTATTTCTGGAGAGAGCATGGCTCTCCACAATACTTATCAACACACAGTTAGAAAAATAGCTTCTTTTATATCTCCCTCACAGAGTTCTAGTGCTGGTTTGGCTTCAGTCTGGTCTCCATTTTACACTGGCACAGATTTCTTGAAGGTGCAGAAATTGCAGTTATTTCATGTAAAACTGAGTTCCTCATCACTAAGGTTCTTCTGGTGGTCAGGCGGGTTTTTTTTCTTGTGAGGTCTCTATCTGGAAAGATCAAGATGTTCCCCATGGGTAGTAGGAGCATGTGAATTATTCTTACATCTGTCTTGAGCTGTACACAGCTGTGTACTCCCAAGCTTTTGCATCTCATTGCAGAGGAAACAAAAAGTTGAAGGCAGCACACTCATGAAAAGCAGCACAAGCAGTGGGCAAGAGTATGCACCTCACCCACAGAAAAGCCACAGGACACACAGATGGAACATCTTTGCCTATTTTCAACTTAGCACAAGAACAGCAGATTTAGTTGCTGATGTCTTTGAAGCAGTAGCTCAATGGCCAAGCAGATGGCATTATGACTGCTGGCATCCACAGGGGCTTGGTCCTGGCTAGGCACTATTGTTAAAAGTTACATGAAAATAACCCCAGAAACCTTTGGTGCAGCCAAGTCTTCAGAATGTTGTTTGTGTCTCATCAGAAGTCACAAAACCCAGGTTGGTATTTCCCACGTCCTCGTAAGGGTTCACCTCCTCACGCTCTGATCTTGCCTCAGTCCCGCGTTCTCTTGCTCTCCTGTAATGAAAATTAATTCCATATTAGAAGTTCCTCTTCTGTTTAGGGCCTCCTAGATGCCCAGCCCCCTTGCTTTATGTAATGCTGTGCTGAACTGGGTGGATGTATGCCAGAGGAACTGTGCTGGCCTTAAGCAGAACAGTAGCAAACCTGTGACGTCCTTAGCAAGAGTGAGACAGAAGCCCAGCCCAGCTGTACTGCTGTTAATGCAGTACCACGGAGGGGGCACCACAGCCCTCGGCAGCCTCCAGCAGTGCTGCTGAAAACTGCCTGTGCTGAGAAGTGTGGGCACCTCTGCTGCTGCAGCACACACTGTGTTTTCATCAGGCCACACCAGTCTGGAGGAAAGAGGGCTCTGAGGAGACTTTAGAGCAGCCTGACAGTACCTGGCCTACAAGAAAGCTGGGAAGGGACTTTTGACAAGGGCTGGAAGTGACAGGTTGAGAGGGAATGGATTGAAGCTGGAGGAGGACAGATTGAGACTGCAGAGTAGGAAGAAGTTCTTTCCAGTGAGAGTGGTGAGACACTGGTACAGGTTGTCCAGGGAGGCTGTGGATGTCCCCTCTCTGTAGGTGTTCAAGGCCAGGTTGGATGAGGCCTTGAGCAACCTGGGCTGGTGGGAGGTGTCCCTGTCCATGTCAGAGGGTTGAAACTGGATGATCTTTGAGCTCACTTCCAACCCAGCCCATTCCATGAATCTCTGAATGCCCCTTGCAGCAGGGCCAGCTGCTGCAGTCCCATCACAGCTCCCTGTGGCCACAGCCTCCAACTGCCTTGGTTAAGCTGCTGCTGATGTGGAAACTGCTCTTAAATGCCAAAGCTGAACCTTTAGCTCCTACTGCCGAGGGGAGGAGAACAATCAACTTTAGTCCCTTAACTTGCTTCAGTGAGTTTGGGGCTGTTGGCATGCAGGCTGCTGCCCCAGTGACAGGATGTCTCCCAACGGTCCCCATCATGGCACCAAAACCAGTACTTACCTTTTGCGATCCCTCTGCCCAGTGATGATCAAGACAAATACTCCAATGACGATCAGGCTGATCACCACCCCAAATATAATTAACCAGATGGTGACTGGTGGCTCATAAGGTGGGGCCAGGGTTGGAAGGATGCCCTCAAACTCCAGTGAGTTATCATCCAGTCTGAAGGCCTCACTGATTCGTCCCCGAGACATCCTGCACCAACAGCAGATTGCAAGGGGTTCACAGGTCAGTGGCAGGAAGGCAACAACCTTCAGTGTGTGAGACATTTGCAGTGTGTCAGACTGCTCTGCACTGCCCAGCTGAAAAGGCTCTACAGGAGCTACTGATACACCAGAGCTCCTTCTGCCATGGAGTGATGAGGGACAGCCACAGCTTAACCCATTACAGCATAACAGACTTCTGATGCCCTTCCGCAGCCTTCTGTTGCCCTTCTCCGCCTGCATCTTGCCTCACATTCTCTCTACCCTAAGTTCCTAGGCTATCCACAGGTTTCTTGGAAATGTGAAGGAAAACCACAGCTTTGGCATCTTCTTGCTTGTTTCCCTCCCACAGCCTCACGCTGTTTTGATTCTTGTGTTTTTCACTGCCCTGAAAACCCTTTCCATGGTGTATTTCCTGTGCCTTGTTTTTCCCCCTGAACCTCTGCTTGAGCAACAATAATGAAGAGAGCAGCTCTGGGGAAGAGGACCTGGGGATGCTGGTCCTGCACCTGGGTAGGCACAACCCCAAGCACAAATCCAGGCTGGGTGGGGAATGGCTGGAGAGCAGCCCTGAGGAAAAGGACCTTGGGGTCTGGGTTGATGAAAAGCTCAACATGAGCCTGCAGTGTGCACATGCAGCCCAGACAGCAACCGAGTCCTGGGCTGCATCAAGAGCAGTGTGGCCAGCAGGGCAAGGGAGGGGATTCTGCCCCTTTACTCTGCTCTCATCAGACCCCATCTGGAGTACTGTGTGCAGTTCTAGAGCNATCAAGAAGGAGCCCAGGGAAGTGCTGTAGAGAGTCCAGGCCAGAGGCACAGAGCTGCTGCAGGCAGGGAACATCTCCTGTGAGGCCAAGCTAAGGAAACTGGAACTGGGGCTGGGAGCTGGCAGCAGAGGAGCCTGAGGGCTGCCCTCAGTGCTGTGCTAAAGATGTGCAGGGCAGTGTCAGGAGGACACAGCCAGGCTCTGCTCAGGGGTGGCCAAGGGCAGCACAAGGGGCGCTGGGGGCAAGCTGAAGCAGAGGAGGTGCCAGGGGAACAGGAGGGGAAGCTTTTTGCCTGTGAAGGTGGCAGAGGCCTGGAGCAGGATGCCCAGAGAGGCTGTGGAGTCTCCTTCTCTGCAGACCTTGCAAACCCCCCTGGCTGTGTTGCTGTGTGCCCTGCCCTGGGTGCTGCTGCTTTGGCAGGATGTTGGGCTAGATGCTCTACGGAGCTCCCTTCCAAGCCCTGGCACTCTGTGATCCCATGATAACATTTTCTGCTGCAATCAGTGTGTGATGGCAGCTCTGCAAGCCCCCTTAAGCATTTCACGTGATTTTAAATTTCTCTCACCCCACTGTTTCACGCTAACTGCAGAACTGACCTTCTTAACCATTCCCTGCCTCAGCTGGCTTGAGCACTGCCTTTCCTCCCACCCTTCCACCTGGCTGAGTTTTGGTTTTCTGTTGTCCTTTTCTTAGAGAGCAAAATCTCACCTGATGGCATCTTCCACGTCAGCTTTGGGCACGATGTCACTGATGTTCCCTGGCATGCTGACAGTAAAGTAGAAGGAGATCCTCTGTGTCTGCTGCCCAACATGAATATCTGCAATCCTGGGCAAGATGGAAGAGAATGGGTTTGGGTTTATTAATTGTTGAGGTGGCATCACCTTTAAATTCCAGCAAGTGAAGAGTTGTCTTTGATCAGTGGTGCCAGGGGGGTTAGTTTATGCTTCCTGGTGACCTCAGCTGGGAAATGAGATCAATTTTCCTGACAGAACCTCTGTCTGCTACTTCACAGCTTCAGCTGGGGAGAAGCTATCCTGGCCCCAAGGCAATCCTGGGTGGCATTTTCACAAGCACAGCTCAGCTGCAGAACAGGAGTGTTGCAGCTGCAGCGTAGAGAGCCAAGTGAAAACAAAAATACTCCTTCCTTATATTCTGCTGGGAGCAGACCCTAGACATAAGATGCCTGCTGGTCTCTGCAGGAACACCAAAGAGCCTCACAGAGAGCTCGCGCAGCTTTCTGAGGCAGCCTCTAACAAGTGTTGCTGCTCTTACCCAATGCATTCCGGGAGGCAGGTTGCTGTTTGCACAGGTGAGACCAGTGGGGCTGCACAGAATTCCTGTGCTCCAGAGCTAACAGCTCCAGACCCTCTGGCTGTGCACTCTCACACACAGCTTCTTTCAGCAATGTTTATTTCTAACCAATGGATCTTCCCTGGTGCTCCCGCACAGGGCCCAGGCACCAATTCTCAAGACTCAGTTCTGGCACTGCTAAGCCAGGGGAGACAAAGCCTTCTGCCCTAACTTCAGCATGTTACACCTCAACTCGGACTCCTGAATGTAGGGGAAAGACAGCATGGCACCTCGCCTTCTACACCCAGCTGATGCCTGGCATTGTTCGCTGTCACCTGCCACATGACAGACGCACAATGAACTCCACCAGCTGCCAGCCGAGCAGGGCACTGCAGAGAGAGCACAACGAAGCAAGCCACTTACTGGAAGTCAACTTCCTGGTGCTTCACCTCTGCAAAGTACTTCCTCATGGCATAGGCGATGGAGGATTTGAACAAGAAGAGCTCACTCTCATCCCATTCGTACTGCAGGAACAGCACAAGAGATGTTTAGCAGAGAGGCAAATCCTCTGGCACTGAGGAACTGCCTGGGAAGGGACAGCAGATGTCCTGCCTGGCATGCAGGTCAGTGTGGGCTATTTGTGCCATGGCAGCACTGCAAGGACCTACTCAAACCTTTTAGCTCTGCTGATCTGAGCACTCTGCAGGAGAAGAGCCAAGTAGGCATCCCCACTGCATCATGCCGCCTTTTGCACTTTCTGGTACCTTTACATGGGGCTGCTGGAGATCATCAAATCCTAGAATGGCTCAGGCTGGAGGGACCTCAGAGCTCATCTGCTCCAACCTCCCCACCATGCCAGGGACACCTCTCAGCTAGACTCAGCTGCTCAAGGCCTCATCCAGCCTGTCCTCCTCTGGACCAGCTCCACAAGACTCCCAGTTTCACTGTGCCATGAGCCACATGAAGCAGCCAGAACACTGCTCTGCATGGTTGGGCTGAGAGTCCTGTCCTAAGCTCTCCCCCCACTTTCCTCTATGCCAGCTGGTGCACACACCAATGCCCACTGCTGTCTGACCAGCAGTCAGAGCCACATCCCCAGGAGCTCAGCCTGAGGCACATCTATGGGGAGGCAGAAAGCAAGGGAATGGAAAAGGGTTCTGGGAAGTTGGTGATTTGGAGAAGAAAACACATGTCCTATTCTCCTGAGCTTAGGAACCTACCACCCACACAGTAATGCAGATTAAGGAATCTGTAGCAGATTGCTTTACAGCTGCTCAATTGCACAACAAAAGACTGTGCTGGCAAGAGGCACACGTGAAAATGGCATTAAGCTAAATATTAACCATAATGGCTAATAAATGTGTTGTAATACAGAGCCTTTCCCTGCTGGTGTTATCAGTCTGGCATTGTAGCTCACTCCACTCAGCACTCCGGCAAGCAATAAAACTGCAATGAGGCTGGCATGTTCCAGAGTGCTAGAAGTGAGAGCATCAATTGCTGAGAAACCAGCCCCTGCTCCTGTCCTTGGCAGTTGGGCAGGCTCCCATGAGCAGGGCTAAACGAACTGCCTGATGGCAGAGTCATTCCTGGAGAAGTGCTCATGTCCCGCAAGGGGGAACTGGATATTAGCGGCCATCAAGTGTCTGCACTGCAGCTTCCAGGCTGCCTCCCGCAGGTTAGCACAGAGAGGTGCTCCTAGGATAAGGAGCAACTTTTCAGCCTGGCTTAAGCAGATGAGCCACGTTCTGTTTAAGATCCTAAGAGCCACCTTTTACTTTGGGTCTTCAATTGCTGTAAATGCATTTCACTGGGATAATGCAGGAAAGCAGGCAGGCTCTGGGAAATGAACACCCTTCTTGTCTGAAACAGAAGCAGCCCCAGCCCCCCTCAGTCTTGATACCAAAGCGCTCTGTGTCAGGGCTGGAGGGCAGGAGGGCTGCCTGATGCATCAGGACCTGGGAAGATTACAACAAATAGGCAAGCAAAATTCTACAAAGGAATGCTGACAGGAGGGCTTTGGTGTGAAACGGAGAGCAGTGGGGAACAGAGTGGGATTCAACCTCTCTGCTTTAGCCTCAGATTGACATGTGAATGGCTGCTCTAAGAACAAGCTCTGAAGGTAGGAAGGAGAAGGATAAGCAGAAGAAATTGTATAGAGGCTGTATATAGGCTCTTCAGCACAGTAGAGAAAACCCAGCCAGTTCCAGGTACAGAGGTGCCCCTGTGCTAGCCCTCCAGGCCCACTCTCTAGCAGGTAAAAATTGATTGGCAGCTCCACAGGACAGCTCCATTCATCCAGCTTAACATGCATGGGATCACTCTCTGCAGGCACCCCTCCATTCATTGGAGGCAAATTTACATGAGACATCTGAGGGGACATCTTGGAGCAGCCTTACAGTACCTCAAAGGCACTACAAGAAAGCTGGGAAGGGACTTTTGCAGAGGGCTGTGCTGGTTTAAGGCTAATTGGAANAGGAAGATATTTTTTAGAGTGAGGATGGTGAGACACTGGCACAGGTTGCCCAGGGAGGCTGTGGCTGCCTCCTCCCTGGAGGTGTTCCAGGCCAGGCTGGATGAGGCCTTGAGCAACCTGGGCTGGTGGGAGGTGTCCCTACCCGTGGCAGGGGGCTGGAGCTGGATGAGCTTAAGGTCCCTTCCAGCCTAAACCATTCTATGAATCAATGACTCTTCTACACACTAACCCTTCACTTGAGCTGATAAAGAGCACCCAGACCCTGCTTTGTTTTCAGAGAGTCACCAACATCCCCTCTGAGTGCCCAAGCCACAGGAGCAGTGCCCCAGCAGCCACGCACTCACCGCCTGGTCCCCCAGCGCTGACTTCAGGCTGATGCGCACTTTGATGGCGTTGTCAGCATCTGGGTGCAGAAGAAACGAGGCTGGTGTCAGAGCTGCAGTGCCAGGAAGGCTGTCCCCGACTGGAGCCTCCTCACAGCACTGAACTTGTTTCTCCTTCAGGCAGCTGCGCTGCACTCGCCCACAGCTAGGCTGTCAGTCATCCCGGGATAGCTTTGTAGCAGAGTGAGCACATCTGCAGCCCAGGCCTGCATCTCCTGAGGCACACTTAGACAGCTCCTCAGAGAAAGGCCTCCTGCCTACCACTAGAAGTGAGCAGCTCAGATGCAGGTGTTGGTGTCTGGTAAGCGAATCCCAGCACTAGAGACTGGCACAGCACCTTAAGAGTAAGAGCTGTGGTGGTTTGGGTACTGGCAGTGGTTGCACACATACAGCCTGGGCAGTTCAACACTCAGTGCCACCACGATAGACTAAAAAGTGCAATATTTGGTGATCTCCTTTTCCTTCCCTCTTTGCCTCACACACGACAGCAAACAAAGTCTTGGTGATTTTTCTGTGCTGGCTGTTCAGGCTCCCTGGAGGGGTGGGCTGCACCTTGCAGAACAGGCACTGTTCTTAGCCAGCACCACCCACAGCCAGCTCTTGGTCTCTCTGCCCTCTGCACAGCTGTGCCACACTCTGAGTGCTGCCACTGGGAACCCAAATAAACTCTGCTTCTGCCAACTGAGCAAGGCTGTGACCAACCCCATGTGTGCTGACTGCTTCAGCTCTGGCCAGCAGGCAGCCAGTCTGAGTGCTCAGGAGTAAAACTTCCTGCGCAGTGTGTACCTCCCATAAGCCTGCTTCCCTAGGGAGCAGAGCCTCCAAAAGCTACCAGAGAGAGGCTTTGCTGGCGAAGGGCTGTGAGGACCCCCAGATGTCCCTGCCCCCTGCAGATGCCCCTACCCCCCAGGTGCTGTACATACATGGACTCCAGTCTGTTCTCCAACCAACGTATCTGGCAGAGTTGGCGTTTTGCAGCCACTGGTACAAAGGCTCAAAGTAGTGCAGCAAGGGTGCTGCATTCATGTATTTCTCTCCTGTTATACTCTCCAGTGCTTGAGTCCATGGTTTGGATCTGCCTAGCTGAAGCAGTTGTCTGTGAGTGGAAGGAGAGGCAATGAGTTACTGCCATGCTCCACCAAGACATACAGCAAAGCTGTCTGTACCTGTGGCAGTGCTGTCAGGTTTTCTTCTGAATTCCCTCCTTCCTCTCATCATTCTTATTAGTAAAAATCAGTTATTTTCTCATCAACAGGCAATTACATCTTTGGTGTTGAATGGGTAGAAATGTAGCCAACTTGTCAAAATAACCTGAGTTAGATACATGCTCAGGTTTGTTCTTACTGCAGCCTTGCTGACTCCAGAAGCTGTGGAAGATGCCTTAGGCTTTCTTGCACTCTAGTTTCTATTCCACAGGAGAGGTTTGGGGTTTTACCTCAAGCTCTGTCCAGCTGCAGTGGAGTTGGTAATGGCACAGGTGTGAAGAGGGCCAGTGTGGTTAGCTGCCTTGCAGAGTGCCTCCTGAAACTGGAACTGGTAGATGGTCCTGGTGTAGTACCTAAAGGTAAGCAGTAAGGCAGACGGTTTGGCGCTCAGCTGGGAGGCAACTATGAGCCACCAACTCTGCTCTGTCCACTGGGGCTGCTGCCAGGGAGGCTGCACCAGCCAGAGAGGCCAGCTGGTGTTTGCAGGCCACACTGACTGACTCAGCACACTGCCAAGATCCAGGGCAGCAGCAGACTTCCAGATCTGTTTACTGCCACATCAGCCAGCAGTGAGTCTGTTTCTAGAGCCCAACTCCTTGCACTGGTGGAGCCCTCTGAAACAAGCTGGGTGGGCACAGAAGAACGTGCAGTTAGTTGCTTCAGGGCTGCATGTGCATGGCCCAGGTGATGGTGGAACAGGGCACACTGTCTCCCGAGAGGCAAGCATCTCACACAGACATGCTCCTGCTGGTTCAACGGCAGCACAAAGCTGCTCCGCTCAGCGAGAAGCTCAGCAGCCTCTCACTGCTCAGAGATTGCTGTAGAGCAGCCAGTGATGTCCACAGCAAAACCTCTGCTGCCATCACTGATCTTCAGTCAGCAGTTTAAACAAAATGAGATTGTGCCCTCAGAGTCCCCAGCAGATGTTTTAGTTAGTAGGGGGCCTGTTCTGTACACCAAGCGTAAGTCATTAATTAAACACTGAGCTACCTTATGAATGAGTAATCGTTGGCCACATGGAAGAGCGCTGCAGGGTCGCAGTAGGTCTCATCATGAGGGACTGGTTCAACAACACCAACGATTTCTCTCCTGGGGAGGAAGGGAAAACACAGAACTGTTGACAGTAAGGGAAAATCACCTGACTGCTCCTCCTCTGGATCCTTTGTCATGCATGGGCACCTCCTTCACCTCCTTCTTGCAGAAGTCCACAGCCACCTCACTGACTAGCTGCAGAAGCCCACAGCCATCTCACTGCCTCGCTGCCGAACCCCACAGCCACCTCACTGCCCAGCTGCAGAAGCCCACAGCCACCTCACTGCCTCACTGCCTAGCTGTAGAAGCCCACACAGCCCACCCAAATGAGCATTGCTCCACAGGTGGAGAGCACAGAGCAGCAGCTTCTTTGAAATTGGGAGTGCAAGGAAGGGATCTGAATGCCAGCAGGGCATGCAGGCAGTAATTAGTGCTATGAAACAACCACACACACCTCCCGGGCTGGAGACTTAACTCTCACTATTTTCTCCTGGGTAAACACATGCAGAGACTGAGTGCCCCCCAAGGTGCTTGGCCTGCTGTGCCACTGGGTGCAGATGAGGTTGCTCTTCAAGTCCCTGCTCCCCCAGCAGCAATGTGGAGGCAAGCCCACGTGCTCAGTTCTGACAATGGTAATAAGCTTCCATGGGAACATTCCCTGTAAGCCTGCATTTGAAGGTCTGGTTCCAGCAGACCCAGAGATGAGGCAAAGCTTCCCTGGATCATCTGTCAGCCTCCCTTTCTCTGACATCTGAACAAGTGGGAGCTGACTGCTTTTGCAGTGGGCCAGGAGGGTTGCTCATGGCAGGTTTCATGATAGATACCCTTTGCTGCTGCAGGTCCACTGTTTGTGTTCACCTTAGGCTGCAGACTCCACTCTCAGTGTGGGGCTTGGCTAGTTCCTTGGCATTTTTCTGCCTCCATTTTAACCAACCCAGGGAATGGCAGACCCCAGTCTGATTCAAACTACTTTTTCATCTTGAGCTCCAGGGTGCTGAAAACAGATTGCCTTGTGAGCAGAATTCAAAAGGCACCTCTGGATGTTACTTGCCAAGGGAACTCTAATTTCCTGACCAAGAAAGGTTGTATTTTAATATATGAGAGATGAGTGAATCAGTCTGGAGTCTCTTGGACAAAAAAACACTCCAGGATGGGTAGAAAATGCACAACAGAGAAGTGTGCGCAGGTGTTTGGTAGACTAAGCTCTGGCAACTGTGATGAACTTCAACTTCCACTCTTCCTTGAGGAGGTGGGGAGCAAACCAGGGCATAGTGCCCACTTAGGGAAGGGCTGCATTTCAGCTACCAAGCTGCTCCAGGGCATGCATCAGGGGAAAGGCAGTGTTGATCCTAGGATCTGGAACATCCCATGGGCTGCCTTTATCAGAGAAGCTGAAGGTAGAAAGGAGAAGGAGGTCTGCCAAGAGGCAAGGCAAGCTGCCTGGGCTGTGCTAATGGGCACACACGGCTTGCCAGCCATGGTCTGCAGCAGGCTGGCTGTTCCCATCTGCCACCCTACCATGCTATTACAGACACACCCTCAGAGCCAGACCCTGCCCTGTGGGCACAGACACTTCAGTGTAGAGGGTAGCCAGAAAGGGTTGGTTGAATTAGCAAAAAATCCACTTTGTTCCTCAAACTTACTTCATCTCCCACCAGTGCTTGGTCCATTCCTGCTTTGTGATCTCCCCACTGAAGACCTTCCACCGCCACTTCTCCAGCATGTAAGTGAAAGGCATGGTCCCCACGATCGTTAGTGCTTGCTTCAGCAGGAAGTTGATCTCTGTTTCTGAAGAGAGATGCAGTTAAGGTAATGGTTATGGTTATTAGGAGCTGATTAGGCAGCTAAAGTTGCTTTCTTTTACAGATAATGCTTACAGTCTGGTTTGAGTCACAGATGTTCAGTAAGGAAGGTGTGGAAGGGAAAACACTACTGAGAAAATGAACCATGAGAAAAGATCACCCAGGTGTGCCCATATGGCCAGGAGAGCCAATGGCATCCTGGCCTGGATCAGGAACAGTGTGGCCAGCAGGACCAGGGAGGTTCTTCTGCCCCTGCACTCAGCACTGGTCAGGCCACACCTTGAGTGCTGTGTCCAGTTCTGGGCCCCTCANTACTCTTCTTCCCCTGCCTCTCAAATATTCTAGCCTGTTGGTGTTTACATTTCATTGTCCCCCCATGAAAACCTCCCAGGCTCTTGGGAATTTGCAGCTGAAGACTTTGGTACATCTTCATCCTCAGAACATAATACTCAGAGAAGCCAGAGGAGCTGCACTGTAATGAAGTCTACCTACAGTACCCACTCACTATGCACCTCGGTGGCAGAGGAAATCTCAAGGCTTCAGCTTCCTGCGAGCTGCTGAACACATCCCTCAGTAGAGATCTGCACGAATTCATGCAATGGGATGTGCAGAGACTGCTGGAAGCTCATCTGCATGAGCAGCGTAGGCTTGGGGATCAGCTGTTCAGTACAAGAAAGCTGGGGAGGGACTCTGACAAAGGTTTGTAGTGACAGGGGGATAGGGAATAGACTGAAGGTTGAGGAGGGCAGATTGAGACTGCAGAGCAGGAAGAAATTCTTTGCAGTGAGAGTGATGAGACACTGGCACAGGTTGCCCAAGGAGGTTGTGGAGCACAGAATCACCCAACGTGATCTTCACAACCTCCCTGGAGGTGTTCAAGGCCAAGCCTGGATGAGGCCTTGAGCACCCTGGGCCAGTGGGAGGCATTTCTGCCCACGGCAGGAGAAGTTGGCACTGGATGATCTTTGAGGCCCCTTCCAAGGTAGCCCATTCCAGGGTCCATGAGGTGCCAGCTCTTTGTTCCTGCACCCTGTGGCAGCTTTCTGAAGCGGTGCCCTTGCTGCCCGCCAGGATGTGGAGACACAAGAGAATGACCTCTGTGAGGGCGAAAGAGCTGCAGCAGTCTCCCAGGTGAGCACTCACCCTGCGGGCACAACGCCCTGCCACAGAGCAAGGCCTGCAAAGCACTCAAGTAGACCGTGGTTATACACTGATTTACCTTCATCCTCCTGGAAAGATGGCTCCAGGAGCCCGAGGGACTTGAGATGCGTTGGAGTGGCGGCAGAAAGCGACATTATTTCACCCACGGCTTCGTGGAAGCCCTCGTTGGCACCGTCCCGCAGCAGGTAGGGCTGTGCCGCGTAGGCCATGTCGTACTCAATGTGGCCCATCTCGTGGTGAGCTGTCAGCAAGTCCTCCATGGTCACCTTGGTGCACATCTTGATCCTGCAGACAGAGTGCGGCCTTAGGTGCTCAATGGCCTGCCCAGATGCTCCCCAAGCCTGCCCAGCTGCTTCCCAAACCTGCCCAGCTGCTCCCCAAGCCCTGCCCAGCTGCCGCCCAAGCCCTGCCTGCCACAACCACGGGGCAAAGCTTGCAAACACTCCATGCCCCTCGTGGTACCCAGGCAGCCACGTGCTAGCGTGGGATGCGGTTCCTGCTGGAAAAGCAAAGGGAACTCAGCACCTTGAAGTTGCTCAGGGAGTACAAGAAAGTTGACATCTGGGGGAAGCTCTCTGAATCTTAGTGACAAGCCTGTGTGGGGGAGTGAGAAGCCACCACCAGAGCTAGGCAGATAGTAGTGTAAAAGCCCCTGGGTGTTAGTGACCACTGTGACTTCACCCCTGCCTGGGTACTAATTAACAAAGGGACTTCATCCCCAGGAGGTTTCCATTCACCTTCCCCAGACTGCTGAGGACTGCTGCTGACAGCTTTCACAGAGGCTTTGCTGGGGTCCAGCCTCTCTCCCCAACCGAGTTCATTGTGTAAGAACTTGCTGCCCCTCCCTGCTCCCCACTGCAGAGGAGACTGATGGATTCTCCTGGCACTGGACCTGTCTGCTGGTGGCAGATGGTGGCTCTCAGAAGCTTGCCACTTGCTGCCCATTGCTGCTCAGCACGAAGGTGCCCACAGCTCTCAACAGTATCCACCAGTGCCTGCCTTTCTGCTTCCTCTTTAGGCGCCAGAAGCTAACCATTGTGCCTCTCACTTAGGCAAAGCACAGACACCTCTCTGCTTAAACCTGACAGGAGGCCTTAGATCTCAGATAAAAAGATACAGAGGAAGGTTACACACAGCTCCACAGCACCACAGCTCTCCTCTCTTTCTTTCCCCTCTCATCAGACAGAAAATAATTACAAGGAAGAAACCAGGCAGCGTGGTGCCCCTTTGGTGCCACTCTGAATATTCTAGGGGCCACAGGAATGGCTGTACCTGAAGTCGTTTTTGCCCATGTCCCAGGCTGTAGGGTGGCAGACAACCTTCCTGTTGTCAGTGGGCTCTGTGAGCATGGAGTTGGCCCAGAAGCCCTCGGTCATATTGTAGAGCTCAATGGAGGTGAAGAAGGCTTCAGCGGCTTGGAACATTTTCATTGCATCCCACTTCTACAAAAGAAAATGCCAGAATCAGCCTCTGCTTCTGCACAGGGAGCAGCAACAACCTCTGCTTCTGCACAGGGAGCAGCACCAGCCTCTGCTTCTGCAGAGGGAGCAGCAACAACCTCTGCTTCTGCACAGGGAGCAGCATCAGCCTCTGCTTCTGCACAGGGAGCAGCAACAACCTCTGCTTCTGCACAGGGAGCAGCATCAGCCTCTGCTTCTGCACAGGGAGCAGCAACAGCCTCTGCTTCTGCACAGGGAGCAGCATCAGCCTCTGCTTCTGCACAGGGAGCAGCATCAGCCTCTGCTTCTGCACAGGGAGCAGCAACAACCTCTGCTTCTGCACAGGACCTGCTCCTGCCAGCCAGCTTATCACAGGCCAGATGATTTCAGATTTACCTCCCAGTGACTTCAGAGAGGCCAGGATGGCACTGTCTGCCTTCAGCAGTACTGTGAGTTCTGCTGGGAACTACAATCGAGAGTTTCTTCCACAAAGGAGATTTCTGCAGTCAGAGGTTCAGCAGAGAGCACCTGGCCCAGAGCACATAAGCCCTCAAGAAAAGCTAAGGTAGTGAAGATAAAAGCAGCCTTTGTGTCCATGATGTGTTACGTCTGGTACCTGCCACTTCAGCCAGGGACATCTTATCTGGGGGACTGGACCTGCACTTCCAACAGCCGAGCACAAGAGCAGACCTCAGACAGGGGCACAAGACTGGCAGGTGCATGTAAGAGGAGTGGTTTGCCAGATTCCACGTGCAAGGCAACAGCCAACATCTTCCTGTCCTACAGCAGTTTTATTGTCCACACAGCAGGACCTCTGCAGTGGCAGGATTCAGTTTTCAGAGAGATTTAGGTCGCTCAGCTGGATGAGAATCCTAAAAGTGGGCACTCCCACACACCAGCATGAGTCCATCCATTGCCCCCGGGCTCTGAAGTAAAGCCTTCCTCTGCACAGCAGCGCTGTAATGCACACAGACATGACCACAAAGAGCCCTCTACCCTCCAGCACCTGAACAGCTCCTCCAGGAAGGCTGCAGAGGGACTTTGGCTGAGGGGGTCTGCAGACAGGCCAAGGGGGAATGGTTTGGAGCTGGGGCAGAGCAGGGTTAGAGTGGAGCTGAGAAAGAAGTTGTTGAGTGTGAGGGTGCTGAGAGTCTGGCACAGGCTGCCCAGGGAGGCTGTGGCTGCCTCCTTGATGGGGGTGTTGCAGGCCAGGCTGGATGAGGCCTTGAGCAGCTGAGTGTAGCTGAGAGGTGTCCCTGGGCATGGCAGGAGGTTGGAGCAGATGAGCTCTGAGGTCCCTTCCAGCTTGAGCCCTTCTGTGATTAGTGCAGACTTGTGCAAACTGCTCCTGAATCCAACTGAGCTATTCCTTCTCTTACCAGCGTCAGACTTACAAGGAGAGGTGCCTGTAGGAGGAGGGTGGGTTTCAGGTGAATAATCACATTTCAGCAATCAAATTCCAGTGACAACCTTTCATTTTACAACAAGAGGGAAGCTTAGGCAAGAGTACAGAGAGTTATCTTCGTGTTCCCAGCCTTGCAAAGGTGCTGCCAGGGCGGTTAGCTCTGCAGATCTCAAACACAGCCCCTATGGTGCTATGCAATTATGACAAGATAAGAGGCAGCATCACAGTTTTCCAGCTGTATCCACATAAACAAGGCTGGGGATAAAACCTGTGATACACAAACTATCTGATCATAGGGATGGCTGGCAAAGGTCACAGCTGAGAACAGCCAGCTCCAGGAGTTCTGAGATATTCCTGTATAAAATGGATCTGTTAATGGATAGGTGTCTCTGAGGAAAACAGACCTGGAGCCAAGATGGAGCCAGTAAGAGAGGGTGGAGAAAAAAGAGAGAAGCCCAACTCAGGGAAAAAGCAGAGTGGTAAAGGCATGAACACATTCAGATGAAGAGCAGAAAAGGGATGCAGAAAGCAAACCTTTTGTGTTAGAGCAGCTGTGGTGTTCCTAGAGAGCAGCTGGCCTGTGGTGTGCCAGTCAGGTGTGCCACCATGCCCCCTGCAGCAAGGCCTTACCTGCTCAACCATTGCAGAGGTCACATCGATGTTGGGTTTGGATGGGTAGGGAACCGTCAGGGGATACAGGTTTGTCCAAAATCTGCCCCACATGTCCCCTGCAAATAAAAGGAGAGCAATAGAGTGTCTGAAATGCTTGCACACGAGTTGTTCCACAGGGCCACAACTGTCTGCCACTCTGCAGTGGCATAAACAGAGGCTCCTGGACCCTTAAGCTGCTCTGAGCCAGATGTGGAGGGCAGCAGCTCTGGCAAGTCATGCATAGGTCAAATTCAGATCAAAGATCCTTTTATCCCCCAAGGTCAGCTCTTGTACAAAGCAGCTGCAGGACTGATTACTCTCCTAAAGGTCCATCCCCAGCTGAATATCCCTGCTGCCAGCTGCTGTGCCTGCCACTACAACATTCATCTGCATCACAGCCGTGGCGCAGCCTGCTGACCTCACAGGCTTTGGCAGCAAAGTCATGAAATGTGGGAGATGGGCACAAGATTTCAAAGATAAAACCTCAAGTCTCTCTGAAACTCCCATTTCTGAGGAAGACAAGAGCTGAAGAGGGAGGGGAATGTCCCAGCCCAGTGCTGGGGTTTTAAGTTGAGTGCTGCCAGCTCCAGTGGGGGCATCTGTCTGCCTTCTGTACCTGTCTCTGCTGCCAGCACCTGCATTCACCTCTGTCAGAACATCCTCTCCATTTCTCCCCTCCTCTCATCTGTAACCTGCTTGTTAATATCCTGATAAAACAGGCAGACTACTCTGTTCCCATGTGCCCTGAAGGTGACTGCTCCATGTACAAAGTCAGGCTTGTGTGGACATACCCAGCAAGTGAGCAGGGATGCATCCTGTGGAGCTGATGAGGTCAGGGCCATAGATCTGCTCCAGCTTGTGCCTCACATAGGCATGAAGCTGTTGGTACAGAGGTTTTATCTGGAGGCAGAGAAGAAGGAAACAAATGATTTTCTCTTCGGTCTACACCACTCAGCCCTCCCGAGCAGAGAGTTCCAAAGTGTCTCCACCACCATTCTCCCAGCAGGTGGGTGCACACTCTGACCTGTAGCTGAGATGCACCCCCTGCCCCAGGGCTCAAGTGCTGAGTCCAAATGCCAGCCCCATGAGTCCATCTCAGCCACAAGGGAGGGAGCATTGCTAACATTAGATGCAGAGGATCAAGCATACCCCATGGGAAACAGCCCTCCCTCCCTGGGCCCTACCTAGAGCAGAGGTGTGGATCTGCAGAGCTCACTCATTCCCAGCCCCTGACACAGTGCAGCCCAAGGGGACAGAGCTGCTCCTAGAACGGTTGCAGAGTCCTGTGCATCTCCCACTGTCTGCTAACCCTTGGTGGCCTGAGATCAGCCAGTTTAGAGTCTAGAGCCTCTTCTTCCTTGCCAGTGTCAACACATGAGCCCACCACCACAAAAACCAACCCTGTGGCCCAGGGGAGAGCTTTCTCCTGCCTTTACCTGCTCAAATGTCCTCTCCACATCTTCGATCAGCTGGTCACGGCTGTATTTGTACTCCTCTGGGTAGTCTGCCTCATAATTGGCTCTCCAGTAATCTCCATAGTCAGAATAACCTGCAAAGCATGGCTGAGTCACAGCAGGGCACCACAGATGGCACTGCTCAGGTATGCAGCAGCAGTGCAGCTCCCTGGTGATGCCATGCAGCCTGCAGCCCTTCTCCCAAAGCAAGGCACTAAACCACACAATGCTCTGGGACTGGGCAGGAGGAGAGTCCTGCCCCACAGCTCTGTCCCAACAAGTGCTGGAGACGGAGGTCAAAGGAAATTGCAGCCATGAAAGCAGGCAAGCTCTGCTCAGGCTAGACACACAGAACCTGTAAGCTGCTGCACACTCAACAGACCCTGTCCTCTAGCAACAAAACCACCAGGGCAGATGCAGACACTATGACTGAAATCCAGCTCCCAGTTCCACTAAGTCTTCCAGTGAGCTCCATCAAGCTTGAAGTAGAAATGGCTCACAGCTGGGGAAGGTCATAGTGACCATTTCTAATGTCTGCATTTTCCCTGTTCATCCATCTGCACCATCAGTTCTTATTCCTGCTGTCTAGTTCCAGCCTGACGACCTTCACAAGTACAAGGATGTGGGTGCTGGAGCTGCAGCTGGCCCAGGAGACAGATGACAGATCTACTTCAAAGGCTATTTTAGAAAACCTTCCAAATAAATAAGCAGCCTTCTGCCATTTTTCCTTGAAAAGAGAGTTCTCTGGGACTTGCCCGGAGGTCTCTAGCTGGAAGCATTCTTCCCTTAGTGCAAAATCCTTTTAAGCACCTGGCTGCACCTGCTGGCCCAGGCCTAGCAAATCTGATTATTAAAGTCAGGGCATAATGGTCATAAATCAGGGGGCTGGAGCAGCTCTGCTGTGAAGCCAGGCTGAGGGAGCTGGGGTTGTGCAGCCTGGAGAAGAGAAGGCTCCAGGCAGACCTGAGAGCAGCCTGCCAGGAGCTGAAGGGGCTGCAAGCAGGCTGCAGAGGGACTGTTTGCAAAGGCCTGCGGGGACAGGATGAGGGCAATGGTTTGAAATGAGAGCAGAGCAGCTTGAGATTGGCTGTGAGGAACAAGTTCTGCACCAGGAGGCTGCTGCAACACTGCAACAGGTTGCCCAGGGAGGGAGCTGAGATGTGCAAAACACTCATCCTCGTTGTGTAAAATGGTTGAGCTCCTCTGCAAACTGTGCAGGACCAGGGCATGCCTGCTCATTGCCAGAAGCCAGACGAGGAAATAAAGCTCTTACTTACCATTAAGCTTTGCAACCTCATTTTCAAGTTCAACATACTCTTCATACAATGGTCTCATCATCCTGCCAACCTCAGCCCTCCAGCCTTCCCAGGCCCACAGTCTCTCTTGATAATCCCAGCTGTTAGCCATAATGTTGTCCAGACCTGTCAGAACAACAGTAATAAGCACTAGGCCTGGAAAAAGCAGAATCTCTCCATCTGTCTGTCACAGCAGGCAAATGAGACAGGGAGGGAAATGTCAGCACTAAGAAGAAAACAAAACACTTGGTCTTTGGTCTGCTGAGACATCCCAGTCCTCTGCTGCAGCCTTCTCTGGGGCTTGCCGTCTGCTCTGTAAGGGGCATGGAGCAGATCACCTTGAACAGTCTCCCTGCATTAACTTCCCCTGCTGGTAGCTTTCTTGGCACTGGCCTCAACGCACCATGGGAGTCCCACGAGCCTTTGATGACAGGGGCAACACCCATGCTTTGTGGGACCTAGGCACAGCCCAGGTGACAGCATGGTCACAGCAGCTCTCTTTTGCCTACTCTAGGCAGTAGGCAGCAAGCTCACTGCAGGTCGCTGACCTGCAAGGTGCAGCTCACCCATGGCTAAGCCGTGGGCAGGAGGAGGAACAGAGGGAGCCCACAGCAGGCACCAGCTGCCTGGGGGCTCTGTCTCTTTGAAGCTGAGTGCAGAGGCCAGAGCAGGGGCAGGGTTGGCACCATACCTGGCTCCAGCACCAAGCACTCGTAGGGACTGTTGGTCCTGCAGACGGTCCCGGTGCTGTAGATGGTACTCATGGTGTTTAGCACAGTGCCCAGCTGCAAGCCAGATGGGAGACAACCCATTAGAACCCCAGCCTGTGCAAAACACCAGCCACTTGGGCTGACTCCTTAGCAGCTTGCTTCAACACTTCACCCTCTGAAGCATGTCTAAACTCCTGAGAGCTTAAGCAGAGGCCTGCCCTAACTGCATTGCTGAGTCAGGCCCTGGTGCAGACACATCACCTGCCCAAGGGCAGCAGGCAGGCAGAGCTCTGGGCTGAAGGAGAACAGCCTGGCTCGATGGAGCATCGACAGGCAGCAGCAATAAAGCCATAAAGTTCAGCAGAACACCTCCATGAGCCTGTCTCCAGCTAAGCTCCCCAGGCAGGTCACATTTTAGCTGGCACCAAGAGGGCCCCTTCTGCAAGTGCTGCCAGCCTAACTGCTGCCTGTGGGCTTTAGCACTGCATCACACCTGCTGCGCTGCTTGTCCTCCATCGTGCAGAAGTCACAGCTCATGGCTCAGCTCAGCTGAAAGGCTCTGAGTGCACTCAGGTCTGCCTCAGAAGCTCTGCTAGTCAGCTCTGATCTGGAAGCTTTAATGTTTGAAGGTTTCACAGTTCAGCACAGACATGCACCACTTTTAGCTACTCCTTTGGGACTCTGCTTTTTTAATGCTTTAAATCAGAACTATGCAGAGCTGTCACTGGAAGGGGTAGTTAATGACCAGCTCTAACTTGGTTTCTGTCAGCATTAAAATAAGTGGGCACCTAGGCATGCTCTTGTATCCAGAGGGGCCACAAAGATGATCCCAGGGCTGGGGCAGCTCTGCTGTGAGCACAGGCTGAGGGAGCTGGGGGTGTGCAGCCTGCAGAGGAGAAGGCTCCAACGGGACCTCAGAGCTGCCTGCCAAGAGCTGAAGGGATCCTGCAGCAAGGCTGCAGAGGGACTTTGGCTGAGGGGGTCTGCAGACAGGCCAAGGGGGAATGGTTTGGAGCTGAGGCAGAGCAGGGTCAGACTGGAGCTGAGAAAGAAGTTGTTGAGTGTGAGGGTGCTGAGAGTCTGGCACAGGATGCCCAGGGAGGCTGTGGCTGCCTCCTGCCTCAGGCCAGGCTGGATGAGGCCCTGGGCAGCTGAGTCTAGCTGAGAGGTGTCCCTGGGCATGGCAGGAGGTTGGAGCGGATGAGCTCTGAGGTCCTTTCCAGCCTGAGCCACTCTGTGACTCTATGGTTCCATGACTTAAGTAAGTGGGCACCTAGGAGTACCTCTTTATCAGTGAAGACTATTTCGATATTCCCAGGAACCCCATCAGACTGACTCTCAGACTGTACAGAACCTGACTTCCCAAGGACAAAACCACAGTTTCAGCCCCAATGATTGCTTATTCAGGAAACCTGCAAGTCCCTAAACAGGATGATTCTGAAGAAAATACCTCTTCAGCTGAGGCAGAGCAGTGCACTCTGCTTCAGAGCAAATGTGTCTGTAGGAACTGTCAGCATTTCCCAACAGGTAACGTCTGCCTTTCCAGAAACCCCTGCTTGGGAGCAGACAGGAGAGCCAGGCAGTCCTTTTCTTCCATGGTGCTTAGCACTGCTGGGCTTTGCCAAGGAAACTCAGGACCCCTCTGGAGTCAGGGCTGTGGGATCCCCTGACAGTGCTGTGCTCCACTCTGACCTCCAGCAAAAGGGAATCGATGTGACCCTCAGCTTCTTGGCCACAAACCCCTCCTGAGTCTACACAGCTGCTGCCTCCAGGCACACCCAGAGCCAGTATCCATACACCTGCCTCTGCTTGAACCTGGCAGTGGAAATGGCAGATCTCCTTATGAGCCCTGCTAGGACTTGCTGTCCTTCAGCAGTCCGCTGTGGAAGGAAGTCACCAACCCCCTCCAGCTGCAGGGATCTCAGAGTGCCTGCTGCACAGCAGTGTCCCTGCTCTGTCAGTCTGATAATGCAACATGTGCTGACAAAGATTTCTGCTGCTTGACTCATCAGTGTCCTTTCACCTGCCTCTCCCTGAGCACTGCCCTAGATTTGGCCTTAGCCAAGCACTTACCACAGCTTCTTTTTTGCTTTCATGACTAATGAAGCCATTTGTGCAAGTCCAGCCCTGAGGTGTGTTTTAAATCCATTGCATGGCAAAACTGCTGACTTGAAGGAGAACACTCCCAAGCCAGATCAGCTCTCCAGTCCTCTGCTGCTAAGAGCACCTTGCACAGGTACAGGCTCCATGCTGACACTGGGAGGCATCCCAGGACAGGCAGGATGACAACAGCACCTGCCCTTGCTCAGGGCTGGTGTGGGAGGCAGCTCAACTCACCTGACAAAAACGAGCTACATTCAGCTACTTACTCTGCTGTATTTTTCTGGTGACAGCACAGAAGAGCCTCTGTCCTGGAGAGCTTGGATCTGGAGCCTGGTGAGAGCGTCCTGGATGCCGGGCAAGGGGAAGCTGCTGGCATTCTGGGAGGCTTCACTGTAAAATGCAGCCCACTTGGCAGCAGCCTCATTCTGAAAGGGGTTCACACAAGCCCTGAGTTAGTCTTGCAAAGAAAAGTGCAGAAGCCTGATAAAGCCAGTGGGCAAAAATATCCATTCTAGGGAGAACTGCACTGGTGAAGGCCATGTGTGGATTGCAGGCTGAGCTCTTGTTCTGGGTACCAAAGCGGTTGCAGAATTTTTGCCTTTGTTTTATGCACACATCTAGGTAAGAATCTTCTTTGAAAACAGCAAAAGGCAGGACAGGCTCCTCACACCCTGCTTGTCATAACCCAGCTGTCATCAACTAGCTCTGCTGCCTGCTGCTCCAAATCACCACATCATCTTCCCGTAGTGCTTTTCTTCATCCACCTGTGCCTAGCAGCAGCTAGAGACAAGCCAGGGCACAAGAGGTCATTCCTCGTTTCTGCCTCAGTAGCAGTGGCAGACAGCAGCCAAAAAGCTGCTATGGACGTTCTTCATTATGCAAACAGCATTTCCTCCTGCATTCCTACTAAATAAAAGATCTGGGCACAGGAAGCTCAAGGCAGGTGTCCAAATTCTTCAGTGTTTTGCATGCTATTGCTTTTACCACCATGACACATGAAACATAAACATCAGTACACAAAGCAGCACCACAAGAACAACTATTTGGATCTGAGACTCTCTGACTCTTCTTCACCCTCTTTTCAATGTGTTTGCACACAGCTTAGCACAGCAGCACCCATCCCAGATGGCAACAGGAGCAGTATCGATTAACCTGGCTCCTGGGGACAGTTTACTTCACTGTGCTCACGCCAGAGCTTCTCGGGCTCTGGAGAGGGCACTTAGAACAGCTCCCCGCTGAGGCCTCAGGAAACAAAAATGTCACCTTATGCCCGAGGAGCTCTCCCAGGCATGCTTCCCCCCTGTGCAAACACATACCCAGATAGCAGTTGACCCGGGGCTGTGCCAGCCCCGTGCGGCACAGAGCCACCAGGCCAGCTGTAGGCTCCGCTGCAGAAGGACAACGACAGACATAAGGCCTTGGTAGCCCCATGCCTGCATCTCCCCCTGCCCACTCAGCCACTTTGTGGGAGGCTTTCCAAGCTCTCCCCATCACAGCAGCAGTGCACACAGCCCTGCCGCTGCTGCTCAGCAAGCAGGAGCTGGCTGAACACCCGGAGGAAGAGCAGCACTCTACAGGGCTGTTTGTGGACTCCTGTCCTGAGCAGGGATGGAGAAGTATCTTAGGAGCAGCGAGGCAGAAGATGAGGCTTTGGGCTACAAGAGCCAGGGGAAAGAAGTTCTCCTGATGCCTGATTTTTCCCCAGCTAGAGGAAGTGGCTGAGTGGTCAGAGGAAAGTCACAATCTTTGTGGCCCAGTTTACACAGAGGGTGGAGGGGAAGGAGCCAGCAGGGACAGTATTAATTAACGTTGCTGCTCTAGCAGAAAGGGGGCTGAGGGGTGTGGAGGGTTTATTACCACTGCTGCTGAGAGAGCAGGCAAGAGAAGACGTTCTGAGTGCTGGGCTAATTGGTTCTTGCTGCTGCTATGTCCTCACGGATTTTATGATCATCTCATTAATGCTGGAAGTAATGCAGAGGGCTTGGGGAGGCCACAGCTGAAGTATTTGTGCCTCAGACAGCCCTCTGGGTTGGCAGTAGCTAGTCACTGAGCAGTCTCCTTGCTTTCATTAAGACATGTGATAATTCAACCACGCTTCACTCAAGCTGCAAGGCCCAAAGAGGAAGCCTTCCACCACCATGCGGAAGCGGGTGCAGGGTGTCCAGCTTCATTTTCACGCTTGAATTACTCTTCTCTAAAGGCTGAGTTAACTTTCAAACCCTCACAGCTGTGCTCTTCAAGGTGCCTCTGTTCGCTTTGGAGGGCTCCAGGGCTGTGTGAGATACTAGGCTGAGGTACAGCACTGCCAGTACCCAGCCAGACCGCAGCTGACTGCTCTTGGCAAACACAGCACTTGCCTGGAGCCCCCAGTGGCTGGCACAGCCAGAGGCCGGGGCTGAGAAGCAGGAGAACTGCACTGCAGGATAGTGGCAGCACAAAGGCTGTGGCCTCTCCTGCAGGTGGAAACTGCCTATGGACCAGAACGCTGCTGGCCTTCGGAAAGCCCTCTTCTGCCTTCAGCTGCCCGCTCCAGGTAGAGCCTCTGGGCAGCCTACCAATGGCCCTCACTATGAGAAGAGTGGGCAGCAGGCGAGGGCAAGGGTCCCCACTGGGTAAAGGCTGTGGGCCACCACATGGCACTATCAGCGAGTGTGTAATAGCATGGCTGCACGCTCAGGAGAGGCCAGGCAGTGCCAGCACAGAAGGAAGAGCACAGTGCCCCTGGCAGCAAGAGCCCAGGCTGAGCTCAGTGGCAGTGCCAGCACAGAGGGGAGAGCACAGTCCCTCTGGCAGCAAGAGTCCAGGGTGACCTCAGGCTTTCAATGGTGGCAGACCTGATCTGCCCTGGTTCCAACAGCTGCTTCCCATCGCCTCGTCTGCAGGGCAGCAGCCAGCCCAGCCTCGGGAGAAGGTCATGCTCGGGACTGTGCCCTCCTCAGCAGAAACACCACACTGGCAGGCACTGCTGGTGGTGAACCTCAAGGGAAAGGCAGTGTCCCCCTCCACCCAGCTCAGGTTCTGAGGCGCTTCCCTTTTTGGCCTCGCCTTCTCCCTCCAGTCCACTCCAGTCCCTAGGGTGACCCTAGGTAAGGGCTGGCCTGTGCCCATCCTTGTGCGGCATGAGGGCAGCCCAGGCCCCAGCCTGAGGCTGTGGAGAGCAGTGGTGGCCCAGATGTGGGCAGCAAGGACAGTGGTGGCCCAGGTGTGGGCAGCAAGGGCAGCGGTGGCCCAAGTGTGGGCGGCAAGAGCAGTGGTGGCCCAGGTGTGGGCAGCAACACCTCGCAGCAAGCCTGGGGCACAGCTGCCAAGGGGCAGCTCTCCAACTGCAGCCCACACCAGGCTGGGCAGAAGCGGTTGTCAGACTGCAGCACGCAGCCCCAGGCCATGGCACTCACCATCTTCTGCGCAGTCTCCTCAGTGATGTTGGTGTTGTAGTTCCACGAGGCAAGGGAGCTCTCATAGCTGATATCTTCTGCCCTGCTGCTGAAGTCTTCCAGAAAGGCCATGGCTTGCTGTGTGACATCCTGAGAGGTCACCACAGCGCTCAGACCGCAGAGAAGCCAGACCTGGGCCAACACCTCCATGCCTCCGGGTGAAGTGGAGTTCCTCAGGCAAGCTCCTCAGCTGGGCTCTGTCTCCTCAGCCCTTCAGCATGGCTGATGGGAAGGGCTGGCTCCAGCTTGTCAGGCCTTTTATAGGCCTCAGCCATTGTCAGAGAGAAAGGAAAAAGTTTTTCATGAAGAGCCAAACAAACAAAAGTCAATGATTAACTCTGGAAAAACATAATTCCTGTGGCTGTTTTATGGCCTTCTTATAAAAGGCTTTCACTTTGGGTTAATGTTTCCCAAAGGTGCTGTCAGTGATGCAGCTGCACTACTTCGGCCATGGCCTGTCCCTGCCTCTGCCTTCTCAGAACCTCAGAATCCTTCCACGAGTTGGTGGTAAGCTGCAGAAACACTCAGAAACTTCACTGAAAGACCAGGCCAGGGACCTTAGCTCCCAGGCAGGAAGAAAGCCCAGAGGCAGCCTGGCACAGGGTGTCTGGGGGACTGCTCAGATCCATGTTTGAAAAGGCTTTGCAAAGTCACAGCATCATGCAATGGGTTGAGTTGGTAGGGAGCCCAAACCCCTGCACTCAGCAGGGACATTCTCCACAGCTTGCTCACAGCCTTGCCCAGCCTCACCTTCAACAACTCCAGGCATGAGGCCTCAGCTCTCTCCCTGGACAACCTGTTGCAGTGTTGCAGCAGCCTCCTGGTGCAGAACTTGTTCCTCAGCCAATCTCAAACTGCTCTGCTCTCATTTCAAACCATTGCCCTCGTCCTGTCCCTGCAGGCCTTTGCAAACAGTCCCTCTGCAGCCTGCTTGCAGCCCCTTCAGGTCCTGGCAGGCTGCTCTCAGGTCTGCTTGGAGCCTTCTCTTCTCCAGGCTGCACACCCCCAGCTCCCTCAGCCTGTCCCCACAGCAGAGGTTCTCCAGCCCTCTCTCTGATCACCTTCATGGCCTCCTCTGGACCCTCTCCATCAGGTCCATGTCCCTCCTGTGCTGAGGGCTGCAGAGCTGGGCACAGTGGTGCAGTGCTGTGGAGCACAGAGGGCATTTCCAAAGCAACTGGGACCCACAAACCCAGAATTTCAAATGTGTTCACTGAAATATGAAAAATCAGCAAGAGACTTTGTGGGCTTACAGCACAGAGACCTAATCTGAGCTAAATGCTAAGGTGACCAGGACCACCAAGATGACTCCAAGAGAATACCTAAATACCTTTGGTAACCTAGCTGGAAACCCAGCACCGTAAATCCATGTAAATCCATGGGAAAATCAATGCAGGAACCAGCTCTGGCAAGGCAGCTTGGGTTAAGTGTTATCAACCAGACAAAGCCTCAGGACTTTTTCAGTTGGCCTGTTTCTGCTCAGCATCACTTGGCTGCTTTGGTTTTCAGCTGGTTGGTTTGTTCCTTGCAAGGAGAGGCTTTTTGAGGTACAGCTCTGCAGCCACATCCATGGAGTTGGTTCTCAGTTTCCAGCAGAGCTTCTTCAAAACCACTCTGAGTCTTCCTGCATGGCAGCAGCAGCAGTCAGCCCCTTGCCAAGCCTCAGTCAAGGAGCTGCAGGCCTCTCAGCTGGGACAGGCTGAACGAAGCACAGCCTCAGCAGGGCTACCAGCAGTGGCCTTGCCGGGCAGCACAACGAGAAGCCAGGGAGCCTGACAAAAGCTCTTGCTTCAGTACCTTCTGATAATCATGTCCCACGGACAAGTGACCCCCATCATGTATCTGCGACCCTCTAACCTTTTCTGCACTCCCAGGGTAAGTTAGCAGCCCTCACTCAGCCCTTGCCCAGAGGTCACAGCCCCCAAGATGCACATTGCTCTTCCTGGTGCCATCCAGTCTGCCACATCTGCTTCCTCAGCCACGCTGTTCACATCTGGTCAGAACTGAGCCTCTGTCAAAGGCTGCACCTCACATGCTGCACCTTCCTGACACCTTCCTCCCGGTGACCTTAGCCAGCACTGCCTCATGCTCCAGTTGTGACCTTGCTGGCAGCACCGCTTGTTGCTCAGCTTCTTGTCTACACCTGGCTCTTGTGGGGCACTAATTAGTACCTTTTGAATTGACCTTCACACTGATCTCAGCTAACTGCCATGACTTTAATGAACATTGAGACCTGCAGCCCTGCAAAGGCCTCCCAAGCTCCACAAACCTGGTGACAGGGCAGGTGTGCTCTTCCACATCCAGTTCATATGGGAGGCAGCCAGGCTCAGGAGAGCTACCACCCAGCCAGTCTCTCTTCTTCTCCAAGAATCTCAGAGTCTGGGGTTTAATTCTGCGCCTCTTGTGATTCTTGTCCAGCTCTTCCTTTCTTCTTTCACCAGCCAGACTGGATGAGAGGTCTCTGCACTTGTCTTTGCTGTCTGTCAGAGTAGAGAATGATGTCTATTATTATCTGAATATGACGACTTCTCCTCCAGCAGAGCACAAGGACTATGTTGACCATTTGCTTTAACTGTTATTTTCTCTTCCACGCTGGCAAATTAGCTGCACTCTGGCCCCAGCACTTTTTAGGGTACTAAACCAGGGGTGGCTGATCCAAAATTCCCTTTTTACATACAGGTGAGGGTTTTTTTCCCTTCTACTCTGGTGCTTTCCTTAGAGGCAGTCCTCACAGCTGTCACCTCTCTGCAGTGCTGCAGGAGTCACCTCGGCTCCTTTCTCCAGCATGTGGCTGCTCCTTGCCTATGCACAGACTTGATACCTGAAGGGTGCCTGCACGACCCAGGGGCCCCGGAGCAGTGTGATATGTGATGAGGGGGTGGAGTGGGGGGGTGGTGTCACCTCATTCCATGCAGGGAGTGCACCTGCACCTGCATTTCAGTGTGTCAGCTCCAGCACTGTGCTGAGCTGAAAACGTGGCAGAGTCCCACTGAACCATGCTGCAAATTTTCAGCCTTATTTCAAAGTTCTTTGCTGTTGCACAGCTAAATGCAATCCTCAACACCAAACCTGCATCTCTCTTGCCATTGCCTTAACACAAGAGAAAAAACTTTAAGCTGTGAGATGAATCTTCCATCACAAGCTTAGTTTTGAAACCCAGCATGCCAACAGCAGGCAGCCACTGAACCCCACGCACAGCAGCCTCTTGTGGCTGGGTTTGCTGCCACTGAGCAGACACAGGGGAGATGACTGATGAAGGCTTGCCTGGATCAGCCTTCCTCCCACAGCAGACTTGCTGCAGGATGGATGGACTCCAAGCTCAGAGGGATTGTGTAGCCTGAGAGGGCAACAGCTGCTCTGTGAGACGAAAATGTTCTCCATGCTCAGGTGAGCTGGGAGCATTGCTGGGGCTGGATCTTCAGGATGGTCTGAAAGGTTGGCCAGAGCATGAAGACAGTCTGTGCCACAGCGAGCAAAGAAGCAGCAGCAAACTGAGACAGGGAAATACTTTAAGCCTTTGCAGGAAATCCAAACCTCCATCAAGGGCAAGAAGAAAGCCCTTGGGTTTGGGGGACAGAAGAGTTAAAACCTGCTCCTGGTCAGCCTGTGATGGCAGCCAGCCTGCTTGGCTTGCAGCAAAGACAACAATGTCCGTTTGGTACAGCACAAAGGCTGCAGGAAACCTGATGTGCTCACACAGGCTTCATCTCCTCCGGTGTGCCAGGCCTCCCCTTCATCTCTCAGACCTTCAGCCTGAGCTGTGACTCCCAGCTCCTTCTCCATACTCCCTGTCTGGTATTCCCCAAGGTCCAAGCTACCTGACAGCAACTTAAACAGCTGGTGCCAATGCTCAGCTGTAGCCTGGCTCTACTAGGGCAGTTTCTGCCTCATCACTCCTGTTACAGGCTGAGCTGTGCTGTGAAACCAGGGCTGCAGTAACAGAAAACTACATGTAGGACATGCCTCGATTAGAAACCACTGTGCTGCGTGCTGGGCAGCACACGTCCTGCAAACGGCCGAAACACCCTGGCCGGGGCACCTTTCCGGGCAGCAGCGCGGCTTGGGCCCTCTGCTGCACTCTGTCTAGCGCATCAAAGGCACACGCTGGCATCACCGGGTGGCCGGAGTGGCCTCCTGAATGGCTGCGGCTGCCCATGGCCGGGGCACTCCTCTGCCTGCGCAGGGCTGCGGCCGCCCGCTCGATGCCGCCGGCCGGAGAGCGGCTCCCGGCACTTAAATACCTGCAAATCCTTGCTCTGAGGGCTCTCCGTAAAGTGGCTTTGCGGAGGCAGCGGCGGCCCGGGGGTGGTTCAGCCGCTGCGCGCATCGCCGCCCCGGGGCAGCGGCGCCTGGAGAGAGGCCGCGCGGCCGCACATGGGCACCGCCGGGGGCAAGCCCAGCGCCAAGCCCAGCGCCAAGCCCAGCGCCGCTCCTCCGCCTAGGGCCTCAGACGGGGGCCGGGCACACAGTGCCGCTAATCCCCCGAGTGGCTTTCTCCCACATGACTACCTCTTGTGCACGCATGACATGGCCTTGGCTGGGCTGCGAGCCCTGCTGCCGCCCCGGCTGCTCGCGGCCCATGTGCGGCGGCGATGCCCTCCGAGCACAGCGGCTGCTTCTCTGCTGGCTCTGTGGAGGCACACAGCTCATGGTGGCTCTGCCCTCCGAGCACAGCGGCTGCTGCTCTGCTGCTTTGTGCGGGCACACAGCTCATGGTGGCTCTGCCCTCCGAGCACAGTGGCTGCTGCTCTGCTGGCTCTGTGCGGGCACACAGCTCATGGTGGCATGCAGAACGAACAGGCTGTACCTGCTCCTCTGTAGATGAGCACAGCCTGTCCTGCTTGACCTCTGAGACACCTGGGAGCAGCTCCTGAGCCAAAGGCAGAACCAGCAGCTGTCCTCAGATGGAACAGTAGCAGTTGGGGCTTAGCTGCTCTTCCTCAGCAGGGAGGAGCAGGGCAGTCGGCTGGGCAGATCACTTCCCATCACCCAGTCAGTGTGGATAAAGAGGGCCGAGTGTGGAGCATGGACTCCCTACCCTACCCTCCCTGCCTCATACTCAGGACCCCTGTCTCAGAGAGGCAGAAGCGAGGGGGGTGGCTTGCACCCAGCTCTTGCAGTGGGCTTAGCTTTGCAGCCATGTCCCAGTGACTGGGCTGGAGGCTGGGGCCAGTGCCTTGGACAAGTAATCTGTAGGCCCTCCATAACCTCCTGTCCTGAGACAGGCTGCTTTGCTCCCAGGA
Organism: Ramphastos sulfuratus; assembly: GCA_013399055.1. Classification (NCBI taxonomy): domain Eukaryota; kingdom Metazoa; phylum Chordata; class Aves; order Piciformes; family Ramphastidae; genus Ramphastos; species Ramphastos sulfuratus. The sequence continues at coordinate 42,371 of WBNM01028048.1, forward strand.
TTTCACACCTAAGGAGAAGCTGTTGCCTCTGCACAGCTGCCTTTTGCTCCAAGGCATGCACAGGCTGGTGGCTGTTTCCCAAGTCAAAGCATGCTCAGCATTGCCAAGGGCCCAGTGCCCCATGGGCAGGGGCAAACCCCAGATCTGCCAAAACATCAGGAGACCGCAGAGATGCTGTCAGTTTCCCAAAGCATCAGCAACCAAAGTGGTTTTGCAAGATTTAAGACACAGCCTCAAAGCTGAATTCTTGTTGAGGCAGGCAGATGGGTGTACAAACTGGCAGTTTAATTAAATTAGAATGTCATCAAGTGTCATTGCTGAGGGCCACAGGCAAGTCGAGAAGGAGGAAGGATGAGGGGAGGGAACCACTCAGTGACACAATCTCCTGTATTCCTTACACCTTGCTCATTACAAAAGCCTCCCCTGCCCCACCGGTGAAGGAAAAGGCACTGGTCCTGTGCAACAGCTCTTCCTCCAGGCAGCCTGTGCTTCTCATCCCAGTTTTACTGAGGTGGGAGTGAGTGGTCCCAGTCTGGTTTCCAAAGACCACACATCAGCATCTACAACATCATTTAGATACAGTATCATAGAAAACATTAGTCCAAAGTCTAACATTCCTGCAGGCCCACTACTGATAAAAGGTACAGGCTGTAATTTGTGGCAATCAGAATCTAAATGACAGGAGAGAGGCAGAAGCTGATAGAGAGATGATGCCAGAGCACTCAAAAATGCTGGACACAGTGCCTTCTGTCTAGCCACTGCTGTAGCTCATCAGATGCTTCAATGGCTTCAGATGGCCACTGCTAAGGGAAGGGGAAACAACAGGAAGGAAGAGGGCACAGTAGCAAAATCAAACTTTCCTTTTAGATCTTAAGCCAAATTCAGTTCCTACAGAACCTGCCAAGTGCGCTGCGAACAAAGCTGAGTCTGTGTCATAAGGGTGCAATCCCCAGTTAAAAAGCAAATGCATTATGCTGAGGGTATCCACAGTGCTGAACACAGGAGTGAGCCTAGGGACACCTCTGTGCTGGCAACGTGCAGCACTCATCCCTGGTAACAGCAGGGAGTCACAGAGTGGGTTGGGTTGGAAGGGGCCTCCAAAGGGCATCCAGTCTAACCCCCTGCTAGCAGCAGGAACATCCTCCACTAGAGCAGGGTCCAGCCTCACCTTGAACATCTCCAGGGATGGGGCCACAACCACCTCCAGCACCCTCCAAGCCAAAGCAAGCACCAGCTAGCAGTGGTTATCTTTCCTTAAAGCAAGTGCCAGAACAGCTTGAGTAAGGACTTCAGCAGCTGCCCACAGTTCGCAGTCTTCCCTAAACCAAGAGTGACAAATAAGGGCTCCTGATTTCATTGACAACCCCAGCCTGGGGCTGGTGCAGCACTGGAGGCTGTGTGCAACAGACAGCTGGGCCATGCCCACTGCAGTGCCTCATGTAAGGAGAGCAGAGCAGAGTTCCCAGGGTCTGCTGCGCTCCAAATGTGGAGCTAATGACAGCGCAAACAGCTGATGCAGGGCTTGTGCTCACTCCAGCCCAGACATTAGTTCTGTCTCTGAAGGAAACTGGAGTCCAGCAGAGGCTGTGAGGATGACTAGGGGGGCCGGGAACACCTCTGCTGTGAGGAAAGGCTGAGAGTCTTGGGGCTGTTCAGTCTGCAGCGGGGAAGGCTGAGAGGGATCTGAGCAATGTCTGTAAATATCTGAGGGTTGGGTGTCAGGATGCAGGTGCCAGGCTCTGTGTGGTGGTGCCCAGTGACAGGAGAAGGCACAACAGGTACAGGCTGGAACCCAGGAGGTGCCACCTGAACATGAGGAGACACTGATGTATGGTGAGGGTGGCAGAGGCCTGGAGCAGGCTGCCCAGAGAGGCTGTGGAGTCTCCTTCTCTGCAGACATGGCAAACCCCCTGGCTGTGCTCCTGTGTGCCCTGCCCTGGGTGCTGCTGCTCTGGCAGGGGATTGGGTGGATGTTCTCTGAGCTCCCTTCCAAGCTCTGACACTGAGCAGAAACTGTAACGTCCTTCCTGCAGCCCAGCTCCTTGCGGCTCTGCAGCTGCTGATAAAGGTTGCAGATTTTCTTGGTACAGACCTCCTCTGGTTTATTGCCCATCACTGCATGTAATTGAGTTTTCTTTCCTCCTCTCTTTTCTCAAACACAGCTCTTGAGACAGCTGAGCCTCGGGCACACCGTGTTCTTTGTCACTGGCATGGCACAGGTGTGCCTGCAAGCAGCCCCTGCCAATGGGTTTTGGAAGCAGTGCATCCTGTATTGCTTGTGTGTCACTTTCCTGCTTATTATCAAGTTGTCTGATGGCAGATGGTTAAGAGGAAAAAAGCAGCAAGAGGTATGTAAAACATCTTCACCAGCTCCTCAGGGGCCCTAGACTGTGGTGGTGCAATGTGCAGGCTCTGGAGGTCAGGCTTTACCAGATCAAAGTGTTCTTTTTTTTCCCCACAGGCTGCTGCTGCACACAGACTGGATAACAGATTCTCTGTGCTGTGGTTGGCCTGGTCTGTGGCTCCTGTTGCAGGGGAAGAGCTAACCCCAGAGCTGACTTCACAGCCCTGCTGAGTGTGATGCTTCTCTGCTCAGGCATCATTTGCCTCTCCAGCAGCTTTCTGTCAGCAAGATGCATGTTGTGGGCGAATCCCACACCATCACTGCCAGGAGGTGATGTCAGACTGCTGCAAAGTCATTATGCAGATAAAAGGTAAGCTGTAAGACACTGATTGAATATTTACCACCAGCCTCAGCCCAGGTCACATCATGATTTCTTCAGAGGCTTTCCATCTGCTTTCAAACCGCTGCCCAGTGCCATGGGTTGTGTTGGACCTTCACTCAGGCCTTGAGAGGTATGATCATGGTCATACTGTGCCCAGCTCTCAGCACAGAGAGGACATGGACCTGATGGAGAGGGTCCATAGGAGGCCACGAAGATGATCAAGGGCTGGAGCAGCTCTGCTATGAGAAAAGGCTGAGGGAGCTGGGGTTGTGCAGCCTGAAGAGGAGAAGGCTCCAGGCAGACCTGAGAGCAGCCTGTCAGGACCTGAAGGGGCTGCAAGCAAGCTGCAGAGGGACTGTTTGCAAAGGCCTGCAGGGACAGGATGAGGGCAATGGTTTGAAATGAGAGCAGAGCAGCTTGAGATTGGCTGTGAGGAACAAGTTCTGCACCAGGAGGCTGCTGCAACACTGCAACAGGTTGTCCAGGGAGGCAGCTGAGGCCCCATGCCTGGAGCTGTTGAAGGTGAGGCTGGGCAAGGCTGTGAGCAACCTGCTCTAGTGGAGGATGTCCCTGCTGAGTGCAAGGGGCTGGGCTGGATGCCCTTTGGAGGTCCCTTCCAACCCAAAGCATTCTGTGATTCTGTGCTTGGCCTCTCCTCTTTCAGAGAGTTTCATTCAGTCCCAGCCAGTATCCCACAGGATAACAGCCATTCTTACTCTGGAGCTCCAGGTTGCCCTGGCACTGCCAAGTTATTCTCACCAGCTCCTTTCCAGGGTTCCTGCAGAGATGCTGCATTTACAGCACTCCATTGTGGGCACACTGCAGGTCCCCACCTGTCACACCAAGAGTGTGCAGTGTGAAGGCTCAGAAGTGACAGAACCTGAGTGACCTGGATAAAACCGAGTGAGAGCCCTTGCAGCAATGGCTGAGGCAGCAATAACAGCCCTGTACTGTGGCTTCCCTCCATGCCATCTGTGCTGGGGATGCAGTTTTGGAAGCACTGACATACTCTGACTAATAACTGACTTTATCGATCCTGTTCCAGAACAGAGCAGCACAGCCTCTGGCACACAGTGAACAGGCAGAGCTTGTTCAGAGGGACCCACCAGGAGGACATCAAAGAGGACTGTGACAGATGAGACCATCTGAGGCAAATGATCAGTGGGAGCTACAGTTTTGATTTGCATTCAGTGTTCCTGCCTCCCTTGGCCTCAGCCTTGCCCTGCCCAGCTTCCTCACTTCACCTCACTGCCTCCTTTTCTGCTCATTCAAGAACCAGCCAAAGATGATCACCCAAATGGACAGGCAAAGGTGCTCAATACAGCAGAAATGCTGAAGGATTGGTACCCTGAGAGGAAAAAACACCTCTGTACCCTGCAGGGCAGTGGATGGTGCTTTTCAAGCAGCTTTTGCCCTGTTCCTGTGGGTGAGGAATCTGATGAAACCACCCTAACCGTGCCTCCAAACATGCCAGTGGAGATGGCTGCTGGCCAGGTCATGCCTGCAGTGACAGAGGCAGCTGCTGGGTGACTGCAGCTACCAGACTGCTTCACTGCACTTCCATACGCAACAGCAACTCCCTGCTACTGGAGCCCAGCCCTCCTGAGATCAACCAGGACTCTACTACTGATTTAAATGGGAATGCAACTAGGGCACAGATGGCACAGCTGACTGCAGACTGATTCAGCAGTGCGGTCTGGGTCTGGCACCATGCCCTCGAATAAGAAGCAGAGGTCTGAGTGGGCTCTGCCAGCTTAGCACCAGCCATGTGTTCTCAGGCAGGAGGGGTGCAGCAAGGCCAGCAGCTGCCGTTTCACACTCTGGAGCTTTTCAGAAGCTACCCAGCTGGTGAAGCTTCATCTGCCCTCAGGCTGCCCATCTCTTGGGCACTTTACTATGAAAACACAGAAGGAAGATTTTTTAAGGAGCTGCAAGACCCCTCAGGGACTGCTGAGAGCTGGGCTGCCAAGCACAGCCTGCACCTTTGGAAGGTTTGCCCTCTGCTGCAGCTTTTCACGTCAATGCATTTCAGACTTCCACAACTTCTGCTTTCCAAGCCATGGGATTTGTGATTCTGACTGCCCAGCAACAAACACTTTTAACACCAGATCTTTGCTAGCCCCACAGCTGCTTTTTTAACCTGCTCATGCAGATGTGGGGCCAGCCTGCTTGTCTTCTCCTTCATAAATGACAATTTCCATGACTGATCTTTCTTCTGTCCAAGAGGATGTTGAACATCAGCAAACAGAAGTCATTTCACGGAGGAACTTTTGCTTGCCTAACAGCCAGCCCAGCAAGAGCTGATCTCCCAGGAGCACGTCTCTGTCAGGGCAAAACAAGCACTGGACGTGGTTAAATAATCATTACAAACTAACTGCCTGGCACAGGGCAGGCTCCACCCCTTGTTCTGCCACACATCTTCTGGAATTCTTTAATGGGTGCCATCTGAGGTCTTCTCATGTGCTTTGCTCCCCAACAGAAGCTTTGCCCTGGAGCCCTGGGCGTGCCACCAGCAGAAGGCTCTCCTGGGGGGACATGAGTGCAAGGACATTCTTCTTGTTGTCAGGTTCGGCAGTAATTGGCAGTCAGCAGCAGTGGCAGGGTAAGGTGGGCACAGGAGTCCTCCAAGCAGCCAGAGACAGGGTAAGGTGGGCACAGGAGTCCTCCAAGCAGCCAGAAGGCAGCAGGGCAGCATCTCACAAGGGTGTGAAGCGTTCCTCGTCCCCGGCAAAGCCCCCGTTGAGGTGCCCCTTTCCACCCAGCGCCTCGCAGGCAATGCCATTCTCCAGCGCCGTGCCAGCCTTCTCCTCCACCTCTGCCTGCCTGGGCTGCTGCTTCTTCCTGCTGAAACAGGAGAGAAATCCTCTGATTCTGCTGCCCTGAAGCACTCCACCAGCATCCTACAGCCTTACAACTGCACCTTTACCCAGAGCTTATCAGAGGTCACCACCTGAAGGCATCAGCTGCTGCACTTCTGCTGGTGTCAATAGACCATGAGAGGTGGGAGGCCCACAGGTGGGAAGCCTTGGTTTAGTGGTCTGAGGTGAGAGTGGGCAATCAGAAAATCTAGGGTCAACATGTCCTGTGGTACAGCACAGAGGCATAGAATGGTAGGAGCCTCTAGAGAGCATCCAGCCCAACCCCCTGCCAGAGCAGCAGCACCCAGGGCAGGGCACACAGCAACACAGCCAGGGGGGTTTGCAAGGTCTGCAGAGAAGGAGACTCCACAGCCTCTCTGGGCAGCCTGCTCCAGGCCTCTGACACCCTCACAGGCAAAAAGCTTCCCCTCCTGTTCCCCTGGCACCTCCTCTGCTCCAGCTTGCCCCCAGTGCCCCTTGTGCTGCCTCGGGCCACCCCTGAGCAGAGCCTGGCTGCATCCTCCTGACACTGCCCTGCACATCTTTAGCACAGCACTGAGGGCAGCCCTCAGACTCCTCTGCTGCCAGCTCCCAGCTCCAGCTCCCTCAGCCTGGCCTCACAGGAGATGTTCCCTGCCTGAAGAGCTCTGTGCCTCTGGCCTGGACTCTCTCCAGCACTTCCCTGAGCTCCTTCTTGACCTGAGGGGCCCAGACCTGGACACAAAATTGTGGTATTCCTTCGGCTCCAGATTTATTCTGACCTTGTGCTCTTCCAGCCCCCAGGTGAAGAACCTGCTGTACTTTACAGCCTGCAGCATCAGCACTTCCAGAGGGTAAGAAACTCAAAGGTCAGCTCCACTGCTTCCCCTGCCCCACCAGATGTACTGTGAGCACCTGAGTCAGGCCAATCCTGGGAGCCTGACAGCTAATAACAGCACAATTAACAACCATCACATTTGATTTACCTTTGTCAGATCGCAGTGCTGTTGGTACAGCAGTGCCCAGGAGCTGGGGAGCAGCTCTCTGGCCCAACCCTGTCCACACACAGAGCCCAGGACACCATTCCAGAGCTGATCTGCAACAGCCACAGGCATCACAACCTCCTTGGCCTGGCAGAGCTGCCTCTCACTGTTCTTTATCCTGCATTGTAGTGCTGTGAGTGCTGCTGGATGAGTCTTACCTGGCACACAATGGGATTTCTACTGAGCTTCTGTCACCACCACTTCTGAAAGCTCAGTCACTGGGCAAGACCTCACCCAACCCTGCAAACTCCTGTGTTAGTCCTGGAGTGGGAGGCAGTGGTCCTCTTTCTCTTCACTGCCTGACGCTCAGCTGGCAGGAGAGGCAGCTTTGTGGCACTGCTCAGCTGGCAGAAGAAGCAGCTTTGTAACCCAGCACAGCCTCCTACAGTGAACAGAGGCCACCCAAGGCCTGCTTCACAGGAGGTCTTCAAGCTGCAGGCAGTGCAGCCTGGACCCTGCACGTTAGCAGTGCTGCACAGTGAAGTCTGGCTCAGCAAGAGAATCTTTCTATTTAAGACATTAGGCAGGAGTCTAATTGATTGCTCAAGTTCCATCACAGGCCAGCCAAGTGCTTCCCTGCCTCCCTGAGCCTGAAGGGCCTGGGGCATGTGCTTTGGGCTTTGGCCGAGCTATTTCCCTGCTCCTTCAAAGGCCTGGGAAGACAAGTGCCAGATGCATGAGAAGTAACCATCCCTGGGGCCAGATTTCACATGCAGCTCACCAGGCACCACAGCTGCCCTTCTGCCAGCTCTGTGAGAGGATTCATTACTGCACATGCTGAGGTCTTTGACAACCTGGTCACATACTTGTGTGTCTGCAGAAGAGATAAGCACTTCTGAATTTCCTTCTCTGATGTGCTTCTGAGAGGCCACACATCCTAGACTGGCCCTTTGCCCTGTGCTTGCCTTCCCCTCTCTCCCAGTCCCTGCTCGCAGATGCCAGTGGGGTGAGGAGTGCTAGAGTCTGGTCAGGGGTGAAGCTGCTCTGGAGAAAGATTAGACCTCCCCTACGGAAGCAGGCTGGCAGATGTGGGGGGCTTCAGCCTGCAAGAGAGAAGGCTCTGCGGGCACCAGATCTTAAAGGGGACCTATAGGAAAGGTATGGAGGGCTTCTTTGTAAGGGAGTGTAGTGGCAGCACAAGGGGCAGCAGATTCAAACTGAGAGAGGCTCAATTTGGATTAGATCTGGGGAGGAAATTCTTTAGAGCGAGGGTGCTGAGAGTTTGGCACAGGCTGCCCAGGGAGGCTGTGGCTGCCTCCTGCCTGGGGGTGTTGCAGGCCAGGCTGGATGAGGCCTTGAGCAGCTGAGTCTAGCTGAGAGGTGTCCCTGGGCATGGCAGGAGGTTGCAGCAGATAAGCTCTGAGATCCCTTCCAGTCTGAGCCATTCTGTGACTTTATGCTTGAAGAGTGATAGCAAAAGTCTTTGTCCAGCCCTCATCTCTAGTTAGCCTCTGGGATCACATTCTTATAGTCTCTGCTCCCTCAGGACACCTCAGCCTTACTAAGGCATCACAGTTAGCTAAAATGCTAACCCCTTCCCTTAGGAAAGGACACAGGGATCATATTTACCTCGGGAGGGGCAATCCTCAGTTTCTCTGAGGTTGGTCTGAAAAGCAAAACCACCTCAGGTTGTTCAGCCTGGGAAAGGCTCCAGGCAGACCTCAGAGCAGCCTGCCAGGACCTGATGTAAGCAGGCTGCAGAGGGATTGTTTGCAAAGGCCTACAGGGACAGGATGAGGGCAATGGTTTGAAATGAGAGCAGAGCAGCTTGAGATTGGCTGTGAGGAAGAAGTTCTGCACCCGGAGGATGCTGCAACACTGCAGCAGGTTGCCCAGGGAGATGGTAGAGGAACCATCCCTGGAGATGTTGAAGGTGAGGCTGGGCAAGGCTGTGAGCAACCTGCTCTAGTGGAGGATGTCCCTGCTGAGTGCAGGGGGCTGGGCTGGATGCCCTTTGGGGGTCCCTCCAGCCCAGCCCGTGGCGCTGGTCAGTTGCAGAGCAGGCACAGCCCAGCGCTTACCTCTTGCGCTGCCGAATCCCTCCCACGATGAGCAAAACAATTCCAGCCACCACCAGACAGAGGACAACCCCAAACACGATGAGCCAGACAGGTGTGGAGGGCTCAAGGGGAGGTGAGAGGGTCGAAGTTATCTTCAGGAACTGCAGCGTTTGGTCACTCAGCAGGAAGGCACTGTTGATCCTGTGCCGGTTCAGCCTGCAGGGGAGCACAGAGCACACCGCACCTCTTAAACAGGAGTTGGAGACGGCAGAAAGGGAGAAGAGGAAAAGGACTTTCCTGTCCGTGCTGCAAGGCTCCGTCTGACCCAGTGTGGTGGTGGCAGGACCACACAGACCTTTGCGTTAACGCAGGCCTGGTGAGGAGCCCAGAGGCAGCCATGGACCTACAGGGTTTGCAACACTGCACTTCATAGAATCATAGAAGAATCATAGAATCATAGAAGGGTAAGGTTGGAAGGAGACCTCAAAGATCATCTAGTTCCAACCCCCTGCCATAGGCAGGGACACCTCCCAGTAGTACAGGTCACTCAAGGCTTTGTCCAACCTGGCCTTGAACGCCTCCAGGGAGGGAGCAGCCATAACCTCCCTGGGCAACCTGTGCCAGTGTCTCACCCCCCTCACTCCAAAGAACTTCCTCCTAACATCCAGTTTCAAGCTCCCCTCTGCCAGTTTAAACCCATTGCCCCTTGTCCTGTCATTGCAAGACCTTGTCAATAGTCCCTCCCCAGCCTTCCTGTAGCCCCCTTCAGATTGCCTTGACTGACTGAATGGGTGGGCTTGGAAGGGACCCCAAAGATTCCAACCCCTTGGCATGCGCAGGGATTCCTCACACTAGCCCAGGCTGCCCAACTCATGCAAGCTGACCTTGGGCACTTGCAGGGAGGGGGCAGCCACAAGATCTGAAGGATAGCATTGGTCCTGGTTTGGACCATTGCTGTGGTCTGCAAGGCTTTGCTGGCCTGCTCAGGCAGCTCTCAAGGTTACCATGGGAGTGTCAGATCTACTCAGCACTGCTCACAGGATGCTCCTTGGTTCCTCACAATGAACCATCCTGCATGTCCTGGGCTGCTACCTCTGCTCTTGCTGCTGTAGATTTTCTTAGGTGCATGAGGCACAGGACAAAAACTGCTCCAGAAGAATCCACCTCTACTGCAGCCACAGCCTCCTGCAGGATGTAGCCAAGAGGGGCATGGAGCTGCTGCACATCTTTAGCACAGCACCGAGGGCAGCCCTCAGGCTCCTCTGCTGCCACCTCCCAGCCCCAGCTCCCTCAGCCTGGCCTCACAGGAGATGTTCACTGCCTGCAGCAGCTCTGTGCCTCTGGCCTGGACTCTCTCCAGCACTTCCCTGAACTCCTTCTTGAGCTGAGGGGCCCAGAGCTGGACATAGCATTGCAGGTGTGGCCTCAGCAGAGCAGAGCAGAAGGGCAGGAGAACCTCTCTGGACCTACTCACCACAGCCCTTCTAACCCAGCCCAGGATGCCTTTGGCCTTCTTGGCCACAAGGGCACATTGCTGGCTCATGGGCATCCTTCTGCCCACCAGCACCCCAGGTCCCTTTCTCCTGTGCTGCTCCCCAACAGCTCAGTCCCCAGCCTGTACCGGTCCATGAGGTTGTTCTTTCCCAGGTGCCAGACTCTACCCTTGGCCTCGGTGGATTTCATTCAGCTTCTCCCCACCGAGCTCTGCAGCCTGTCCAGCTCTGACTGAATGGCAGCACAGCCTGGGGGGTGTCACCACTGCTCCCAGTTTGGTGTCATCAGCAAACCTGCTGGCAGTGCCCTGTGTGCCCTCAGGCAGGCTGTTGATGAAGATACTGAATATCTTGTGGGCATTCATGCAGGATCTCGGTCTCACAAAGAACTCCTAGCAGGTTTGCCTTCCATTTTATTCCCTCTTTGTAGAGAACCTCATAAAATAACATCCTGGCCCATGGGTTGTGTTCTTGTGTGCCAGTGTGGGACGAAGAATTAGAGTAAGGGTTTAGTGTGGGAGCCTGCAGGCAGGAGTCACTGAATCAAGTTGGTGTAGTTTTGATCTCTAAGGATCTTGCCTCCCTAAACCATTCTCGGATGATTTCTTGTTTCAGAGCTAGGTAGGAATTCCAAGTTTTCATAATAGAATCTGCTGCTAGAGCTTTAACTTGTCAGAATAAATAGGAAATATTCATTTTATGAATGAACAGCTAAAAAACAGTTACCCAAACCTTCCCTATTAGCATCCAATTCTGTGGCAAACGGGACCCAGAAAAGACTTAAGTAAATCAGCTTATGCTGCTGAAGGTATCAGAGCAGGGCAGCAATGCAAAGCCTGCATTCCAGCACTCTGCAAGCCATTGTTGGCTGTCTGCAGGAACACTGTAATCTGCTCAGGAGCTTAGAGCTAATCTCCCCAGAAGAACACAGCCTCGTTCAGCAGGATTTAGGCATTGCACCTCCCGAGGCAGCAGCCAGGCTGCCGACAAGGCACCCAGAGGGGCTGGTTCCTGCCCCTGCCCGAGCAGCAGCAGCCCATGGCCCTGCAGGGTGCCCGGGCAGGCGGGGGAGCACCGCAGGCACCCCCAGCGGCTCCTCCCTTGCTCTCACTGGCGGCAGGGTGCCAGCCTGGCTAGAGAGCAAACCCACCTGTGGCACAGGGCCCTTGGCACAAGCAGTGCTCAGCCGAGAAGCTGAGGGGCACCCCGGAGAGCTGCTAGGAAAGGACTGGGAGGGGAGGGACGCAGCCAGCTCCTCTCTGAGGAGTTCAGGGCAGCTCTTCCAGGTGGCAGCTGACTTACACATGGAGTCAGAGGACAGTGCTTGAGAGGGAGCCCCTGCTCATCAGTCCAGTGTAGATGTGCAGGCAATGAAGGGTCAATAATCCGAACCCTCCAGAAAGTGTGCAGTTCCTCGGCCGAGGGACAGAGTATGGAGGAGGGCAGTCTGTGTGCACACACTGCACAGCCACTTCAGTTGGGGCTCTGGAAGGGACCAGACAACTTCTGAGGCTCCAGCACTGAGGTTTTCCCATGTAAGTGATCCAAAAAGTGATCCAGATCCCTGTCGGCTCCAGTAGCTTTAGAATTGCAGTCATGCTCTCCAGCTTGCTCCCGTGCCTCACAGCAGTGCCTTGCTTTCCCCTCTTGCTGTCTTGGTTTTTAGTTTCAGAGCACTGCATGGAGATGCCTTCAGGTCTGGAGGGGGTGCTGGGCTTTCTGATGGGTAGAATGCTGCAGGCAGACCTGAGAGCAGCCTGCCAGGACCTGAAGGGGCTGCAAGCAGGCTGCAGAGGGACTGTTTGCAAAGGCCTGCAGGGACAGGATGAGGGCAATGGTTTGAAATGAGAGCAGAGCAGCTTGAGATTGGCTGTGAGGAACAAGTTCTGCCCAGGAGGCTGCTGCAACACTGCAACAGTTTGCCTGGGGAAGGAGTTGAGGAACCATCCCTGAAGATGTTGAAGGTGAGGCTGGGCAAGGCTGTGAGCAACCTGCTCTAGTGGAGGATGTCCCTGCTCAATGCCCTTTGGAGCTCCCTTCCAACCCAGACCATTCTGTGATTCTGTGATCCTGATACAACTAAGGTTTGAGCACGGTGGAAATGGAGTTGTGATGCTCTATGGAAGCTAAGGAAGTCCACATCTTGATGAGGCCAAATGAGCTGAGGAAATGCTTGCCCTAACTGTGCTGGAATTATGCTGTCAGACTGGCTGACACCTGCAGTGCTGGTCTGAAGGTTGGACTTGATCTTAAAGATCTCTTCCAACCCAAACCCATTCTGTAATTCTGTGATCCCTTCCAAAGTCTCAATCTCAAGGCTCACATCCTTTGTACTCTGTGTGACTGTTAAAACCCTCTCCTCCCATGCATGAAGGAGCACTCACCCCTTGGTACTTTAACTACTAGGCTGTGGAGTCTCCTTCTCTGCAGACATTGCAAACCCCCCCACCCCCCCGCGGCCATGTTGCTGTGTGCCCTGCCCTGGGTGCTGCTGCTCTGGCAGGGGGGTTGGGCTGGATGCTCTCTGGAGCTCTCTTCCAGCCCCTGACATCCTGTGGTTCTGTGAATGAGGTGATCCTTAAGGAGGCACAGTTCTCATTGGCACAAGGCAGCAGGCATCCATTCTCAGCCAGCAGAGAAGGACAGGCTGCAGAGGCAGTGACTGTACCTGATGGCTGCCTCCACCTCCCTGCCAGGAACAGTTGTGACATTTTGAGAGGACTCTGTGACCACAAACCAGAAGGACACTCGGTCTGTCACGTTGCAGAGCAGCACATTGGAGATTCTGCAGAGAGCAAACAGAGGGCAGCATTGAAAGAGCACAGAAGGAACTGCCAAAAAGCCAAACAGATTTTCTTCAAGTACTGCTTCCACCTAAAGGGGGAAAATCCTCCCTTTAAAGCAATGAGCAATGGGTGCTGAAGGAATGCCACAGAAGGTGGGAAAGGCAGTACTGAGCTGGGAATTCTGACAGGAAACAGGCATGGGGGACTCCCCAGCTGTGAGCAGAGTCCTTGGACAGGATCCTTTGGTTGGAGGGAAAAGCAGGGAAATTGATGCCATTCTGTTGGGCATCTTTGCTCACAGGCTCAGGCAGAGTGGAGGCAACAGGCTGAATGTAGATGTTCCCTTGGCACTAGGCCTGTGGCCTTTGCCTTCTTCTGTGGCAAATATCTGTCTCTCTTCAAAGATGCTCAGCTCTCTGTGACATCAGTATTGGAAAGGCCCAAGCACATAGTTCCTCATGGCACAGGGTGTAAAGGCTGTGAAATGCCTCTGATTTTTTTTATTTTTTTTAAATTTTCTCACAGATTTATTTTCCATCACTACCACTAATAAAGGGTGGAACACTGCTCGTGCCAAGCCAGAGGCAGCTGTGGACTGGGGAAGAGAAGAGATTCTGCCCCATGCCTCTGCTCTGCTGAGCCCTCACCTCCAATCCTGCCTCCAGTGCTGCTGTCCCCAGCAGAAGGAGGACACAGCTGCTGGAGGGAGGCCAGAGGAGGCTACAAAGATGCTCCCAGGGCTGGAGCAGCTCTGCTGTGAGGACAGACTGAGGGAGCTAGGGGTGTGCAGCCTGGAGAGGAGAAGGCTCCAGGGGGACCTCAGAGCTGCCTGCCAAGAGCTGAGGGGATCCTGCGGGCAGGCTGGGCAGGAACTGTTCAGAAGGGCCTGTGGGGACAGGTCGAGGGCAATGGTTTGGAACTGGGCAGAGTAAGGTTGGGCATCAGGAGGAAGCTCTGCACAATGGGAGTGGTGAAATCCTGACACAGGCTGCCCAGGGATGTGCTTGAGGTCCTGTCCCTAGAGAAATCCAAGCTCACCCTGGCTGTGTCCCTGGACAGCCTGCTGCAGCTGGAGGTGTCCCTGCTGCCTGCAGGGGGTTGGACAGGATGAGCTGTGAGGGTCCTTTCCAGCGCAGTGCAGTGCGTGACGTTGTGGCTGTGTGACCAACTCCCAGCTGCAGACAGCACCCAGCTCTGTTCTGTCATTGCCACCTGCTGGGTGACTACAAACATCTGCCGCAGTGGCCTGGAGAGCAGGAAGCTGAGGCAGGAATTGCTGAGGAATGTGTGAACTGCATCCGGAGAGGCTGTGGAGTCTCCTTCTCTGCAGACATTGCAAACCCCTCTGGCTGTGTCCCTGTGTGCCCTGCTCTGGGTGCTGCTGCTCTGGCAGGGGGCTGAGCTGGATGCTCTCGGAGGTCACTTCCAACCCCTGACTTTCTGTGATCTGGAAAAGACTGAGCTGGCTTTTGAGGCACTGCTGGAGCACAGGAGTTGGCTCTGGCTGTTTTGCAGCACTGTGTTACGCACAAAGTGGAAAAGCTCTTTTGGGTGGTGGCCTTTTGCTCTGCAGAGGAGGTAGCTCCATGCTCCAGAGATAGCAAATGCCAAGCAGGGGCTTTGCACAGCTAAGACACTGACCTGTGCCTCTGTCCAGTTTTCAAACCCAGGGGAGCTTTATGGCTAAAGAGGAAAGGCATCCTCTGGAATGTGGAGTGGTGCCCACCGCAGCCTGCTGGCAGCAGCTGGGAGCTGGATGCAGACTTGTTCATCCCAAAACCAAAGCAAAGCACAACATCTAAAGGAGAGGGAAGGCTGCTTTTGACGGGGCTGGCAAACTCTTGCTGGCCTCACAGAGTATCTAAACTTGTCTCTGCAGATCAAGTCCTCCATTAGCAGGCCTAAAGCTTCATGTTCCTGCAGTTCTTACAGCTCTCACTTCTGTGGCACAACCAAAAACTGGCCCAGGGGCAGAATCTGGGTTCATGTGGCCCTGCAGATGGTCCTGAAGTGGGCAAAGGGAAATTTGGTAATGACAGGCAGGATGCCCTGACCTTCTCCTTCAGAGACTCCAGGAGACCTCTTCAGCCTGGGCTCTGCCTGAGGCCTTTGGCATGGGCTAGGGCACTGGGCCACCATTAGTGCTCAATGTTGCCCCTCAGCACTGGGTTGAAGGTTGGACTGGGTGGGCTTGAAGGCCTCTTCCAACCAGACTCATTAGAGCAGCCCCAGCCCTGGGGGGTTTTAAGGCCAGGCTGACTGTGGCTCTGGGCAACCTGGTCTAGTGGAAAGTGTGCTTGCCCATGGCAGGGGCATTGGAACTGGATGATCCTCGAGGCCCTTTCCAGCCCCGACAACTCCATGATTCTATGATTGTGTCTCTCTCTCTCCCTAAAACAAACAGGACTTGGCTCAGCAGGGTACAAGGCTTACACTGGCATAAAGAACTCTTACCTCCCTTCTGTGCCCTGCTGGGTCTAAAATCCAATTAAAAACATCCAAAGCTTGGCTGCACTGCTGCTGCTTTTCATCAGCACAATCTGAAAGCTGTAAATCCTTCAGGCTCCCAGGGGAGTAATGCTGCTCACGCGGAGTTCAGAGGGGATTGAGCAAGCACCAAAGCCAAGTGCCTGAGCCAGCAGCAGGGTGCCAAGGTCCCTGCAGCAGGTAAGCCCTTGGCTTGCCTCTGTGCTGCCTGCACAAGTTTGATTCACAACCTGCAGGGCATCACAGGCTCTGCCCTGGCACAGCCAAAGAGCATCACAGACTTTGCCCTGGCACAGCCTCCTGCCCTTCCCGGGCACTGTGCTCACCCAGGGCATCTGCAGAGACCTCTGGTTCCTGTGTGTGCTGTTGCCCCAGCAGCTGGTAGGCTTTTGGCATGGGGATCATAAGAGACTTGGCACCCAATTGAGAAGAACCTGCTTCTGCCTTTGGCACCCTGGCAGCAGCCCAGAGTTGTCTTTCCTTTGATACATGCAGGTGACCAGCAGGAGGTCGAGGTTAGGGAACCCTGAGGGTGCCTGGCCCTGAAACTCCAGCACTGTAATTGTGGAGGCTTAAAGAATCCAGAGTCATGGACGGGTTAGGTTGGAAGGGACCACAAAGCTCATCCAGCTCCAGCCCCCTGCCATGGGCACAGACACCTCCCACCAGCACAGGTGGCTCAAGGCCTCAGCCAGCCTGGCCTGGAACACCTCTAGGGAGGAGGCAGCCACAGCCTTCCTGGACAGCCTGTGCCAGTGTCTCACCACCCTCATTCTAAAGAATTTCTTTCTCATCTCCAGTCTCAATCTGCCCTCCTCAAGCTTCAATCCATCCCCTCTCATCCTGGCACTCCCAGCCCTTCTCCAAAGTCCCTTCGCAGCTCTCCTGCAGCCCCTTCAGGCACTGGCAGGCTGCTCTAAGGTCTCCCTGGAGCCTTCTCTTCTCCAGGTTGAACACTCCCAGCTCTCTCAGCTTGTCCCCACAGGGGAGCTTCTCCATTCTCTGAGCATCTCCATGGGCCTCCTCTGGACCCTCTCCAGCAGCTCTATGTCCCTCTCCTGCTGGGGGCCCCAGAGCTGGAGGCAGTGCTGCAGGTGAGGTCTGAGCAGAGCAGAGTTTAGAGGTAACAAAAGATCTTGTTTGAGGGTATGAAAAAGCTGCCTGCAGTGGCTGTTAGCTTGTGGGAGAACCACAGTCCCCAAAAGCTGTCTCCAGCTCTCCCAAGAGCATCAGTCAGGCCCCCTACAGCCCAGTGCTGTGCAGCTGCTCCTGCAAAGGAAGCTTCTGTTCTTCCCTGTTGTGCACAAGCAGTGGCATCACCTTGACAGAGCAGCTTCAACTCCAGCAGCTTATTGTGTTGTTCTAAACGGCCACAAGCACCTTCCCAGCGGGACAGCCTGAGGAAGATGGGCAGTGTTGGTGGTCTTTTGTTCTGCCCACTTCAGGAGGAGAACTGCGGCTGGTTTTATCTACCGAGGAGGGGAAGATGTACAGAAGTGGATTCTGATACTCAAATGAAATAACTGTTCTGACATTCCTTCTGCTCTAAAGATTAACCACTCCAGGGCCCACCAGAGATGCCCTTTATTTGACATGGGTCACAAATTAGAGGGCACAGTTCCAGGCCCAACCTGCAGATCATGATTCTGTCCCACTGAGAGATCAAAGGTTGGCTTGGGAAGCTCCTAACTGTATGCAGGGAGGATGGCACTGGACGGGCATGTGTGCAGCAGGAAGTAAAAGGGGGTCTCCTCTGGAAGAGAACTGCTGCTTTCATCTGTGTGGGCAATGAATGGGCAGTGGGATGGCCTGGGCCTGTCTTCTCTTTCACACAGGCTTGCAGATGTGACAAGCCCTTCAAACATTAAACACAGCTCAAGCAGTGATTAAAGCTGACTTTACAAATTAACTGCAGGGAGCTCAAGATGTGGTGTGCAGTCCTGCCCGCTCTGAGCTGTGTCACTCAGTGCTCGTAGCAGGCCAACAGCAGCAGCCACTGATGCTCCCAGCAGCACACACCAATGCTCGGCCTCAGAAAGCTAACCAAAGGTGACTTTGGCTCTCCAGAAGGATGGCACAGCACTGGCAGCATGGTGAGGTAAAGGAGAGCAGATGCTTACTGAGTTGTGCTCTTGCTGGAGTATCTTCTCATTGCAAAAGCCACCATAGCTCTGAAGAGGTACTCCTCGTGAGCATCCCAGGCATACTGCAAAGCAAGGGAGAAAGAACCAGCTTCAGTTTCAGCAGCACAGAGAGGGAAAGGAATCACTGCACTTGAAACACTTCTTGATCAGGAAAGTGGATAAATGCTGTGCCAAATCCCTGCCCATCACTGGGTGTGTACAGAGGACTCTAACAGCTGTTAGGAAGTGCAAAGGATGTTTCAGACTGGAACGTTCCCCAAAGCTGACCACAGACCGACCTAGAGCTCTGCCCTCACAGCTGCACCCATGGCCTTGCCTCCTGTGCTGCCAGGTTTCAGCTCTCTGACATAGCTTCAATGGGCTCCTCTGGGCTTTCAGCTACAGCTGCAAGAACTGTACCTACTGCACCTTTAAAACAAAGCCATGACTGAGGCAGCCTAGAACCACAGAACCATAACAGGACAGGTCATAGAGCCATAGAATGGTTCAGGCTGGAAGGGACCTCAGAGCTCATCTGCTCCAGCCTCCTCACCACGCCCAGGGACACCACTCAGCTAGACTCAGCTGCTCAGGGCCTCATCCAGCCTGGCCTGCAACAGCAACAGCCCCAGGCAGGAGGCAGCCACAGCCTCCCTGGGCAGCCTGTGCCAGAGTCCCCAGGTTTCAGGTTTCATAAATAAGGCAGTGCAGCAGAGGAACAAAAATGTCATCTCAGAACAGGGAAAAAACATTGTAGTGAGGAGCTCCAGCCCAGGCTGACAGAGAAAGCCTTTAAAAGCCCCAGAAAGGTGCAAAAAGTGGGACAGAAGACCACCAGAGAAAGCTCAGCAGAAACCAGGGGGCTGCTGAAGTGAGGAGAAGATGCTGCAGACCACCTCGTGGGCAGGTGGGGAAGAAGCCCCACAAAAACAGTGATCAGAGGTGAGATAGAGATGGAGCTGGCTGTGGGCTCCATGGGAACAAGAATCTCTGCCCAACCACAGGCAGAAGTATGTATGGGGGAGACACCACCCTGATGAGGAGGGCAAGAATATCTTTAAGCTAATAAACTGTATGACCTCAGCAGAGGTGGGCATGAATTGCCAGAAGCCAATTTCTAATCTCCACTCAGGTGGCCAGGTGCAGAGAAACCTGCACTGTTCTACTGCAGGGCTCTAAAGGTTCACCTTCCTCCTCCAGCTGCCCAGGCCTGCACTGCAACTGCCAGTTGAAGGTGCTGCTTTTGTCCTTGTGCTCCTGGGAGGTGCAGCTGGCAGGGGGTTGAACTCGGTGGCCTCTGGAGGTACCTTCTCACCCAAACCATTCTGTGGTTCTATGAAGGTGTACCTTGTGCTGCTGTGGAGGAACTGCATCTGCAGCCACCCTCTAAACCACAGCTCTGCTATCAACCAAGCCTTGCTGATGGTAGCACAACTATTAGTGCTCACCACCTCCTCTGCTCCACAGAGGGACACAGAGCTCAGCTCAGCTGCACCTGCCAGGCTTTGCCTGTTAAGGAGGAGCAGAGTTAGACCCAGCTGACTGTGAAAGCCAGTCTTACAAGGCTCTTGGTGCAAGACAGGGTTGGTGAGGCAGTGAGGGAGAGGCCCTGAGCACAGGCTGCTGATGGGGCGAGTACTGTGGGAGCTCTCTATAGAAGACACAGTTTGAGCTTGTAGAACAAGACCATCATGTTAAAAGATTGCCCTGACCAGCATGATCTGATCTAAGTGCTGGCCTGGCTTTCAGCAGCACAGGGCTAGGGCCCTTCCAAAGGACCTTCCCAAGACCCTTCCCTCCTTCATGGTCCCAGCCAGCCACTCAGTCTGCAGTGCGGCTGCAGACACATGGACACGCTCCTGGCTCCCGTTTGGTGCTGAGGTGCCAGGTGCACATCAGCCTTTCTCCCCTTCATCCTCTGGGCCTGACTACCTGAGACAGAAGTGCACCTCTCCCTTCAGCTGGCTGCAGCCCCTGAGGTGGCAGCTCTCTGACTCTTGGTGACAGGCACGGACCTCTCAGTGCACAATCCTTCTGCTCACTTCCAAGTTGTCTTTGGTCCCTTTGCATTAACCCTCAACCACTCTGCTCATTCCATGAGCAGGAAGCAGTAAGTGACCAGCAGCTGCCCCAGGAGCCACTCATGAAGTGGAGACCATCCTCAGAGACTCATAAATCACCTTCCTCCCATCAGGGCTTACAGGCACCACACTCCCTCCCGCCCCTTAGCCAGCAATGTCTCTGTCAAGTCCGACCCTGCTGTGCAAACAAATCGCTGGCAGTAACCACTTGCAGTATCTGGGCTGCTGCCCTGTGATGAGCACTGTGCAAACACTCTGCATGGCACTGCCTGCCTCCAGCTCCAGCCTGCCCCGGGCACAAATCAGAAAGTGGTGTCCTGCCCCTCCCTGAGTGAGGGAGCACTCACTGCTCTCATACTCCAGTCTCTCCTGCTCACACAACTGCTGCTTCATTAAGGCCAAGGACTTGGATTAAGCCAAAGCATTTCAGTCCTCATGAGACCTGCCTGTGCACCACAGGCAGAGAAGAAAGGCAAATACCCAAATCCCTCCCTTAACAGGCAACAGAGATGTACTTGAATGCTCTCTCCAGATCATGTCTGCCTGAGAGTCTGATCTGAAGTCCCATTTCATAGAGCCCAAACAGTCTCTCCCTGCCTGGCTTCCCTTTACAGCCAGCACTCTCCAGCAGAAGTGCCTTCCCCAAAACAGGAACCTACATTTCTGCAGCACTTCTTGTGCATGAAGTATAACATCTCTGGGGACAAAACCCAAAAGCTTGGAGGGAGAATTCTGTTTGTGGTAAGGCAGCCTTTGGAATTCTCTTTGTGATAAGGCAGGCTTTGGAGTTCTGTTTGTGGTAAGGCAGGCTTTGGAATTCTCTAACAGGAGCCCAGCTGGAGGAGCAGACCAAGCACACAGAAAGATGTGGTTGCCTGGATCATGACCTGGGCAAGTTATTCCAACTAACACTTCACAACAAACTGCCTCTGCTGTCTTCAGAAGGGTTACAGCTCCTGTTCTCCTTGGGCAGCTGTCCTGTGGGACAGGAGAGGGGAAGGTGTTCTACTTACTGCATTCTCTCCCAGTGCTGTTTTGATGCTGAGCCGCACCTTGAAAGCATTCTGTGCATCTGGCACGAAGAGAGAAGAGCAACACATCAGTGACAGTCAGCCAAGAGAGGGATTGAGAGCCTTTCCCTCTCTAATTATTTCACAAATGGCAGCTTCCAAATGTGTCTTAAAAGACTCCCTGGGTAGGAGAACAGAAGTTGCTAGCACGGGAAAAGCTGCAGGTCCAATGAGGTTCCCCAGGACCTCTTTAAAGGAGCCCAACTTCTGCAATTTGCTAACCCATCCAAGAAGCTTCAATATTCAGACTGGAGACAATCAGTTACAACAAAAATCTGAGAAGCTGACAGCTTTGGAGGCATCAGCTCATAGCTACATTTACCTGGGAAAGGATGGGGACCAGCTCCAAACTTACCTGGCTTGCAGAGCTCAGCACGGGCAGCAGCAACTACAGAGACAGTGAGCAGCACAGCCCATAACATCCTGTCAGTGTGCAAGGCTGAGGCAGAAAGCAGTGAGTCTCCCTTCTAAAGCACTCTCAAACTTTCTGTGATCCAGGATTAAAGCACCAGCAGCACAGTGAGCAACCAAGTAGGAGGTTTAATGATTAACCCTGGCTGTTTTAGCCAGAATGGGCACCAGAAACAGCTGTCTCCTGAGAGATGTTCAGCACCTTCCTCTGGACTTCAGCAAAGCAAAACCTCTAACCAATTCCTGATTTTTTTCTACAAAACTTGACATGCTGCTGCAGGCCAACCCTCGGTGCTCATCGATGTGATGTCAGACAACACACACTGCCTGCGGGTGTCACAGCAGAGCAGCCAGCAGCGGCAGCAGCTGCTACCTGCAGCTCGCTTGCCACCACATCCCAAAGGAAGCTGCTACCTGGCTGGCCCCACGGAGGGACCTTGAAGACAAAGGAAGACTGAGAAGCCTTCTCATCCCTCCAGAAGAAATGCCTGATGGACACAGAAGCCTCGGCTTCTAAAACAGGGCTTTGGATTTGTCCCTCATTTGCCTTCAAACTCGCGGCAGAGCTGGCCTGGTGACCCCAGTCCCACTTCTGTGTCCTGGCTCTGGAGCTTGCCTGACCCCAACAGAGCAAAAGCTTTGTTCTGCACAGCCCCCTCACAGCTGAGGCATTGCTCTGGGTGTCAGGAGAGGTGGAGAAATCTCTTTCTGCTGTGAGAGGACTGTCACTGGCTAAGGCCACGCTTTGTGGCTGTGCAACCAGCACCCGTGCGTGGAAGTGCCTGGATGCTGCATTCAGCATGAGTCAGGTCGTCAGTCGCCACCGAGGCAAATGAGGAATGCAGGAGAGGGCATTCAGAAACTCAGATGGATCACATGTGCTTGGAGAGTCTCAGCAGCCTGGGCAGCAAGCCTGGGCGACTGGATGCCCCTCTGCTCCCCCGCTTTGCTCAGTCGCTAGTGCCCACACCGAGCATCACTTCAAAATGCCTCTCAGTCAGGCCTTTAGCACTGAGAAGGGTCTTGAGACTGAAAACCCAAGGATCTCCACAGCAACAACTGACAGGGAGGAAATGTTGCTGAAATGTGGCACTGAACTGATGGGTGACAATAACCAGCATGTCCTAGCTCTGCCAGCTGGAGGCTCAGGCAGTGGAGAGCTCTCTGCTTCACTCAGCTGCTCTCTGCTTCACTCAGCTGCTCTCCTTTAGGGAAGGACTAATAACCCATCTTTAAAAGTCATCCCATCGAGCTGCCGCTGCCTTCTGTTTACTCTTCCCCAAGCAAACAGTTCTGAGTACAGAACTATTGGGAGCATGATCTGCTTCGACGTTCCCTCCGCACCTGTGACAGCACAGCAGTGATGGAGCCATTTCTAATGACAGCCTCGATTAACACTGCGCATGTGCCAGAGGCCTGGAGCAGGCTGCCCAGAGAGGCTGTGGAGTCTCCTTCTCTGCAGACATTGCAAACCCCCCTGGCTGTGTTCCTGTGTGCCCTGCCCTGGGTGCTGCCGCTCTGGGAGGGGGTTGGGCTGGATGCTCTCTGGAGCTCCCTTCCAGCCTCTGGTATGTGTTGGTGTACGCAGATGCATCCCAAGCAGAGCAGCACGAGGTAAGCAGATGCAGGCAAGACTGCCACCTCTGCACAGGATCGGCAACCGAAGCCAAAGCATCTCCCAAGAGCAGGCCTGGCTGTGTCCTGTGCAACACAGGCGCTGCTCCACTGCCAGCAGCTCAGCTGGTGGCAATACTGGAGAACCACCCCCAGCACTGCCCACCAGCACCCCAGGTCCCTTTCCCTGTGTGTCCAATAGCTCAGTCCCCAGTCTGTACAGGTCCATGAGGTTGTTCTTTCTCAGGTGCCAGACCCTACCCTTAGCCTCGGTGGATTTCATTCAGCTTCTCCCCACCGAGCTCTGCAGCCTGTCCAGCTCTGGCTGAATGGCAGCACAGCCTGGGGGGTGTCACAACAGCTCCCAGGTTGGTGTCACCAGCAAAGCTGCTGGCGGTGCCCTGGGTGCCCTCAGGCAGGCCGCTGATGACTCTATTGCATACCCTGCCCTCGTGCAAAGCCCTGCTTCTCTTTTTGCTCCAGATGAATGTGCCTGCAGGCTGACAGTAGCAGCAACTCAGCACTCCCCCAGTGCTCCTGACCTCCAGAAGTTCCTGGTTTGGCTGCACTTCATGGATGTACAAGGACTTGGCCTTCCAAGCAACTCGGGAGAGGACTGCAGTTTGCATATGACTTGGTAGAACAAACAAAGCCCTTCCATCCTACATCAGCAAGGTACATTCCTGCTGCTTTCAGTGTCCTTCAAATGGAAAATCCCAGGAGAGTAAAATATTGATAGCTGTCAGAGGAGTTAATTAACAGCTGTGCCCAAACCTAGCTTCAGTTTTCAAATTGGACAAATTAACCATCTTAAACTCCACAGAGTTAATCTTTGGTCCCAAAGAGTTGTGTCCAGCTCTCAGGAGGAGAGAGTCTATGTGCTCCTGCCAGACTTGGTCACTCATGGAAATGGACCTGGAGACCTGCAGATGGAAGCCTTGGGGGTGTCAGTTGGTGCCAACGTGCCCAGGAGCCAGCACTGGTCGCTGGGAGCCCAGAGGCAGCTGTGTGTTGGCTGCAGCCAGAGCAGGGAGAGCAGCAGCACAGGGCGGGGATGCTGCCCCTCCAATCTGCTCTGCTCAGACCTCACCTGCAGCACTGCCTCCAGCTCTGGGGCCTCCAGCAGAAGAGGCACATGGAGCTGCTGGAGAGGGTCCAGAGCAGGCCATGGAGATGCTCAGAGGGCTGGAGAAGCTCCCCTGTGGGGACAGGCTGAGAGAGCTGGGGGTGTTCAGCCTGGAGAAGAGAAGGCTCCAGGGGGACCTTAGAGCAGCCTGCCAGTGCCTGAAGGGGCTGCAGGAGAGATGGGAAGGGACTTTGGAAAAGGGGTGGGAGTGCCAGGATGAGAGGGGATGGATTGAAGTTTGAGGAGGGCAGAGTGAGACTGGGGATGAGGCAGAAGTTGTTCAGTGTGAGAGTGCCAAGAGTCTGGCACAGGCTACCCAGGGAGGCTGTGGCTGCCTCCTGCCTGGGGGTGTTGCAGGCCAGGCTGGATGAGGCCTTGAGCAGCTGAGTCTAGCTGAGAGGTGTCCCTGGGCATGGTGGGGAGGTTGCAGTAGATGAGCTCTGAGGTCCCTTCCAGCCTGAGCCAGTCTGTGATGCATTTGCCTGACACCACATCTACTACATTGTCTGGATTCTGTGTCTCTCCTCGACTCTCAAGCCACTGATTTATGTATAATCAGTAAGGATAAAGAAAATGGAGAAAATCCAGTTCTTGTGCTCTTGTTTCCAAGAGGCAGGACAGGTCCTTCCAGAACCACTCTGAGCACCTGCAGTAGCTGCTGCATTGTTTTCTTGCCAGGGATCCTCCTTCCCACTACTGACATGTGTGAGCTTAAGGCAGCTCTTCCCTCAAGTACGAGGGGAAATGCCCTCGCAGGCACACGGAACGTTGGAAGGGACCTCTGGAGGTCATCCTGTCCAAGCCCTGCGGGGATAGGAGCACTCGGGGCAGAAACAGTGAAATGTGCACAGGAGCGCCTGTGGCTTCCCCCTGTGCACCGACAGGGGCTCGAAGGAAGGGCACAGCCACGGCACTGCTGAAGGCAGGCTGGAGCCTTGCAGCCGCAACTCCCTAACGCAGAGAGCGCCACTGAGGGGTTTGGGCTGGGCTCAGCCAGTGCCATCCCGGGCTGGGCTCAGCCGGTGCCCTCCCGAGCTGGGTTTAACCAGTGCCCTCCTGGGCTGGGCTCAGCCAGGGCCCTGCCGGGCTGGGTTTAACCAGTGCCTTCCCGAGATGGGCTCAGGCAGTGCCCTCCCGGGCTGAGCTCAGCCGGCGCCTTCCCGGGCTGGGTTTAACCAGTGCCCTACCGGGCTGGGGTCAGCCAGTGCCTTTCCGGGCTGAGTTCAACCAGTGCCCTCCGGTGCTAGGCTGAGCCAGTGCCCTCCGGTGCTAGGCTCCGCCAGTGCTGTGCCGGGTGCCAGCGGTTCAGCACTTGCAGCACACACCACACTGCCACCTCCTGCAGCTCCGCGGCACCAGCGCTGCCTCATTTCGCACGGAACGGCTGCACAAGCAAACCCCCAAAGCCAGGGGTGGTGTCGAGCCCTTCACTGTAAAAGACCACCTGGAAGGTGGCCAAGTAACAGCAGAGAGGTCGTGGTCTCAACGGGCACTGGGCACACAGCAGCTGCTGGCTGCAGCGGGCACCTGCTTGCTCCGAACAAGCACTGAGCTTCAGAATGAGGAGGAAGACGAGGATGCTCAGAGTGCTGCTAATGACCAGCAGGTTAATCACTCCTGACTTTTAAAGACCCCTCTGCTGAGCTCCACTGGCAGCAGCCCAGGCTACTCATGCCATATACTACCTCTAGGATAGATTCTGCTATCCCCAGCAGAAAGAGGACACAGAGCTGCTGGAGGGAGGCCAGAGGAGGCCACAAAGATGCTCCCGGGGCTGGAGCAGCTCAGCACAGGCTGAGGGAGCTGGGGGTGTGCAGCCTGCAGAGGAGAAGACTCCAGGGGGACCTCAGAGCTGCCTGACAAGAGCTGAAGGGATCTTGCAGGAAGGCTGCAGAGGGACATTGGCTGAGGGGATCTGCAGACAGGCCAAGGGAGAATGGTTTGGAGCTGAGGCAAAGCACGGTGAGACTGGAGCTGAGGAAGAAGTTGTTGAGTGTGCTGAGAGTGTGGCACAGGCTGCCCAGGGAGGCTGTGGCTGCCTCCTTGGTGGGGGTGTTGCAGGCCAGGCTGGATGAGGACCTGAGCAGCTGAGTCTATCTGAGAGGTGTCCCTGGGCATGGTGGGGAGGTTGGGGCTGATGAGCTCTGAGGTCCCTTCCAGCCTGAGCCATTCTGTATGAAGAAAGCTCCTACACTGTGGCTCATGACAGTAATTTAGATCTTAATCAACACTGTGCATTATCAATGGCTGTGAAAGCCATGCCCAAGTGCATTGGCCCAAGAGCTGCCATCTGCAGTACACACCAAGGGTTGCCGACAGCTCATGTATGGAGCCCATCAGAGCCACCATGCTCTGGCCTCCTAACTTATTTCCTGCCATGAAATGGGTTTATAATCCAGACAGGCAGGGTGCCTCAGAGATGATGCCACTGCCTTCTGCCTCCATCCTTACTCCTTACCTGCTGCCATGGGCTGGCTTCTCCATCTGATGCCAAGGCCTGTCTGTCTGCCTGCCCTGTCTCTCCTGTGCAGTTTCCTTTTCAGGCCTCCTGGGATACGTGATGATGTTGTAAGAAGTGCAGTTCCTGGGGAGAAGGGGGGCAAGGTGGTGGCTGTGTGGGTGCAGCCTCAAGCAGGGTCAGCCCTGCAGCTCTCTGCACAGTGCCAGCAGCCTGGTTGCAGGGGCAGGGCAGTGGCCAAGCTCTGTTCCCAAAAGCAGGCTGCTTTGGGAGCTCCCCTGCAAGCCAAGCCTCTCTCCTCTGGCTTTCACTGGAATTGGCCAGGCATTGCAGCAGGCTGCTCAGGGAGGTGGCCGAGTCCCCATCCCTGAAGGTGTCCAAGAAACCTGTGGCCATGGCACTCTGGGACAAGGTTCAGTGGCCACGGCGATGCCAGGTTGAAGGTTGGACTCAGTCAATGGTCTTAGAGGTCTCCTCCAAGCCAAACACCTCAATGATTCTGTGACGATGCTGTGCATCAGCAGTGTCAGCTAAACTCACTGACCTGGCGTGCTCCAGCTGTGCCATCCCCTGCTCCCGAGGAGCTGCAGCACATCCATCACCCACCTTCACAGCAGCCAAGGGGCACTCTAGGGGCTTGCCTTGAGAGGGCAGCCCACACCTGATGCTTCCACACATGCTGCACCAAGTCCCTGACAGCAGGCAGAGAGCACAGGCTCTAGTTCCTGCAGGTGGGGCCTGTCCCAGGGACCCAGGGAAGGCAGTGCCACAGACCAAGGCAACTGGGCACCGTGCCCCATGGGCACTGCTCTGCTCAGTGGGGCTGGCACCAGCACAACGAGGGCTCAGTGGCCTGGCTCTGCTCTAGTCT
Source organism: Ramphastos sulfuratus (assembly GCA_013399055.1). Classification (NCBI taxonomy): domain Eukaryota; kingdom Metazoa; phylum Chordata; class Aves; order Piciformes; family Ramphastidae; genus Ramphastos; species Ramphastos sulfuratus. The sequence goes on from WBNM01028048.1 coordinate 69,497, forward strand.
TCGGTAGACTGGGACTTAAAATGCTGCTTTTCTGTGCATTCACTGAACCCTAGATCCTTTGCGCAGGAGGAGTAACAAACTCCATCACATCTGCCTCAATGTCCATCTGGAGACCAGTGCCAAGTGGAGTTGCTCAGGGTTCTATACTGGGTCCAGTGCTCCTAACAGCTCTGTCAGCGACGTGACAGTGGCAGAGGCACCCTCAGCACGTTTGCTGACAGCACCCAGCCGCCACAGACTCGCTGGAGGGCAAGGATGCATCCAGAGGATCCTGACAGGCTGCAGAACTGGCCCAACGCCAGCTGCACGAGGTTCCGCAAGTCACAGCGCAGGGTCCTGCGCCGAGTCCGGGCTGAGAGCAGCTCTGGAGAGCGAGCCTTGGGGGTGTTGGCTCCATGAGCTGTCACAACTCTCTTCAGCGACCTGGATCCGCACGTAAGCCGCTGGACAGGAGGCGCCGCACCACACAGCCCCCGGCCCGGCCCGGCCCCGCCGCCCGCCTCCGGCTGCCGGAGCCCGGCGGCGAGCAGCGCCACTCCGCATAGGAGTGAAGCGGCGCGGCGCGGCGCGGCTCCCGCGCACGTGTACACGCACGCGTGCCGGCTAGCGCCACGCCCCCGCCGCTCCCCGCGCGGCCGCCGGAAGGGATCCTTGCGTCCTTCCGCCGTGGCGTCACGTGACACCCTCTCGGTAACGCAAGATGGCGGCGCCCATGTTGCTGCCCGAGTCCCCTCTGGGGAAATTGAGGTGAGGCCGAGGCCGGTGTTGGTTCTGAGCAGCCCTGCCGCCTCCAGGGGAAAGGGGAAAGGCCCGAGCATCCTCGAGGAGGGTTGCCGCCTAGCCTTGGCGGAGATCGCCGCCCTGCACGGTGGCCGCGGCTGAGGCCGCCTCGCGGCCGGGCCTGGGAGTGGCGCAGCTAACGGCGGCCGTGGCCGTGGCCGACCCGCCGCCGCCGCCGCGCGCGGCGGGGAGGGGGGCGAACCGGNCGGGGTCGCCCCGGCCCGACCCGGACCGCCTGGGGAGACGGCGCTGCTGCGTCCCGGCCGAGCGCGCTTGGGAGGTCGCTGACGGGCTGCGGCAGTGGCTCGCCTGCCCGATCTGCTGGCCGGTGGGGTCAGCGCCCCACGCCCAGGCAAAGCGGCGGCCATTGGGCAGTGTGAGGCTCGGAGAAGCAGCTGGCATGTGGGGATGTGCGTGCTGGCATGAGCCACAGCCGGCCTTCGCCGCTGATGACGGAATTCCCGATCCAGGCCTCCAAGCCTTTGCGAGCAGCTACGGTCCGCGCCTGCTCGCCGGTGCCGTGCGTGGGGAGGAGAGCCCCAGGCGGGAGTCAGCCGAGGTGCCGCTGCTCCCTGCGCTTCAGGCGTTTGTCCACCTCCTTATGTACTGCGGCGGCCTCGGTGAGAAGAGTGTTGTGCTCTTCCTTCCTCGAGCTTCAAGAGCATCCAGGAAAGCCTGGGAACTGGGAGGGAGGTATCCTCTGCTTTTAGCCGTAGGCAGCTGCTGAGTGGATTCGTTTCAGGCAGGTGGATTCGTTTCAGGGCAGGGGGAGCCGCTGGGCTGGTGATCAAAGGTAGAGGGCTCAGATGTAGGCACTGCATGCAGTCAGGCATTGGCATTTTAGGGCAAGCATTCCACTACCAGGATAAGCACCATGGTGTTGCTGGTGGCACGCAGGGGTGTGCAGACGGTGAGTAACCCTGAATGGAAGGGTCAGACTTGCAGGGGAGGTTTGGCCCGTCTGAGTTATACCTCTGGGCTCTTCTTAAATTCTGTACTTGGAACAAGGAAGAGTTTGCTCTCCTATCAGTGGTTGTCATGGCAGAGTGAGGGGAGCTGAAGATCATCACTCCCTCCTACTTTCCATTGCAAAGTGGTTAGAAAGACAAGAGTTGGAATGGAAACTGACAGAGAAGGTGATGTGAAAAGGCTTGCAGGTACTCGGAGTTTTTAACCACAGTGAGAGCATGGTGCTGTTTCTACACAGCCTTGCAGAGCTGCCAGTCAAGATGAGTCTGGCCGCAAAGCCTTGGTGGCAGAAGAGTGTCTGTGGTGGCTCTTCAATGTGCTACTGTTATCTGTACATTGAGACCGCTGCCTGCAGGAAATGTCAAGGCAGAAGGGAAGGGACTTAAAACTCCATACCCTGTAGGAGAGAGGAGGACTAGAAGCTGCCAAAAGGTGTGCCACAGTTACAGGGCAGGAGGTGCCCACAGTTTTTCTTTACACTCATCCAGTGACTCAGCTTCAGGAGCTAAGGGAGATCTCATGGAACTGGTGACAAAAGGTGAAGCACTGCAGTGCTCAAGCAGCAGCATAGAGTGGTTTGGGCTGGAAAGGGCCTGTACAGTTCAGCTAGTCCTACCCTGTCAGAAGGGACATCTTCAGCTGGAGCAGGTTGCTCAGGGGATTGGTTATCATTCAGTCCTGACTGGTGTTCAGGGTTACCTCCGCTCAGCCACTGATGCACAAGTTAAGCACTCACAGGCTCACAGGATGGTTAGAAAGGACCCCCAGAAGTCATCTAGTCCAACACCTCTGCTAAAGCAGGTTTGCCTGGGATTGCAGTGTGCAGGTGAGGTCTGGAGACTTTCAGAAGCAGACTCCACAACCTCTCTGGAATCAGAATCACCAAGGATGAGACCCTGTGTGCTGTGTGTTGGACACAGAGAGCTGCTGGCGTCTCCATCTGTGGAGACTTCCAAGGCCCACCTGGGTGTTTTCCTTTGTGATCTGCTTTAGATGCTGCTGCTGTGGTATGGAGGTTGGACTGTATGATCTCTGGAGGTCCCTTCCAGCCCCTCCTGTTCTGTGGTGTAACATAGTTGTTGCTGCTGTCCACATGCAGCTGTGACAGGGGAGGTGCAGATTACTGTCAGGTATCTCTGCAGGGCTGCTGTGTGGTGAGCAGCTGTAAGAGTTGCAGTCTGTGGGGCCTGTACAATTGCTGTGAGTCAACACAGCACTTGTGAGAGCAAAGCCCTTTCCCCATGCCACTCTGTCCCCACAGCCACCAACAGTACAGAGCCATTCTGAAGAAAGAGAAGCGGAAAAAGAAGCGGCAGGCACTGGCCAAGCTCAGAGACTCAGGTAATTGCTCTGCACTGCCTGTGGGCCCAGCAGCTGCACACCCCCAGCTCCCTCAGCCCATCCTCACAGCGGAGCTGCTCCAGCCCTTGGAGTGTCTTTGTGGCCTCCTCTGGAATCACTCCAGCAGCTCTGTGTCTTGTTTCGTGTTTCTTCTCAGAAGCTACAGAAAAAGATGAATCAGTATCTGAAGATGAAGAAGAGGAACTGGAAGAAGAGAATGAAGAAGAAGAAGAAAAAAAACTTGAGGCAGAAAGGTAAAAAATGTAGCAAATGGCATCTCTGCAGTAGATGGGTTTGTAGTCAGTCACAGTGGGCTGCTTGGAAGAGTGCCAATGTATTCTGTAAAACAGACATATTTTGACATGAAGAAGTCTGAAAGAATCTTCTACAGAAGTTTAGAGAAGCTGGACTGACAAAGTAGTTGTCTGCATGACATTGGCATCAGTTGTGGGCAGTCATTAAATCTTTCTAAGTGTTTCTGTTCTCCTGAATAGGCAAAAACTACATGAACAGTGGCTGCTGAGAGAGGAGAAGGCCCAAGAAGAGTTCAAGCTTAAGAAAGAAAAGGAAGAAGCTGCAAGAAAACGTCAAGAAGAAGAAGAGGTGATGAGTAACCTGAGTGCTGCAGTTGTATCTGGCAGTATGGGAGCTTTGGTGTCACATCTTAGAGAGGGCACTGCCAGCAGGTTTTGCTGATGACACCAACATGGGAGCAGTGGTGACACCCTCCAGGCTGTGCTGCCATTCAGTCAGAGCTGGACAGGCTGCAGAGCTCGGTGGGGAGAAGTTGAATGAAATCCACCGAGGCCAAGGGTAGAGTCTGGCACCTGGGAAAGAACAACCTCATGGACCTGTACAGGCTGGGGACTGAGCTGTTGGGGAGCAGCACAGGGGAAAGGGACCTGGGGGTGCTGGTGGGCAGAAAGATGCCCATGAGCCAGCAATGTGCCCTTGTGGCCAAGAAGGCCAAAGGCATCCTGGGCTGGATTAGAAGGGCTGTGGTGAGTAGGTCCAGAGAGGTTCTCCTGCCCCTCTGCTCTGCCCTGCTGAGGTCACAGCTGGAAACTTGTGTCCAGCTCTGGGCCCCTCAGCTCAAGAAGGAGCTCAGGGAAGTGCTGGAGAGAGTCCAGCCCAGAGGCAGAGAGCTGCTGCAGGCAGTGAACATCTCCTGTGAAGCCAGGCTGAGGGAGCTGGGGCTGGGAGGTTGCAGCAGAGGAGCCTGAGGGCTGTCCTCAGTGCTGTGCTAAAGATGTGCAGGGCAGTGTCAGGAGGATGCAGCCAGGCTCTGCTCAGGGGTGGCCAAGGGCAGCACAAGGGGCACTGGGGGCAAGCTGGAGCAGAGGTGCCAGGGGAACAGGAGGGGAAGCTTTTTGCCTGTGAGGGTGTCGGAGGCCTGGAGCAGGCTGCCCAGAGAGGCTGTGGAGTCTCCCCTGCAGACATTGCAACCCCCCCTGGCTGTGTTTCTGTGTGCCCTGCCCTGTGTGCTGTTACTCTGGCAGGGGTTGGGCTGGATGCTCTCTGGGGGTCCCTTCCAGCCCCTGGCACCCTGTGGCTCTGTGATCTTTCACTGTTCTGTAGTGGAGCCACTTCTTCCAATGCTGGTGGATTTGGAAGCATGAGCTCTTCTTCCATTCCAAAAGAGCAGGGTTTTATAAGGGGAAAAAAAAAAAAAAAAAACGGAGTTTTGGTCCAAAGATTTAGTTGCCTATGCCTGGATGAAAACTTAATGGTCAGGAAGTCATGGAAGCCCAGAATCCCAGCTTGGAAGGGCTACAAGGATCATTTAGTCCAACCTTTCTTGGCATAACCAGTGTCCACACTGTCCAGCTGAAGCTTTGAAGTGTCCAGTGCTGGGGACTGCACTTCCTGGGGCGATTATTCCAGTGGCTAATTGGTCTTATGGAAAATCTTCTCTTGTGTCCAAGAGAGATGTCCCCTGCACTGCTTGTACCCAGCACCCCTTGTCCTTCCCTGGAGTCCTTGTCAAAAGGGAGTCTCCATCTTCTTTGTAGCCACCCTTTAAATACTGGAACATGGTGATAAGGCCTCCCCAAAATCTTCTTATCTCAAGGCTGAGCTAGCCCCGTGCTCTCAGCCCTCCCATGGCAGACCTCCCATTCCTCTGCTCATCTTGTACCCTTCCCTGCATCCTCCCTCTTGCTGTGCCTAGCAGGGACCAAAACCGGACACAGCATTGCAGGAGCTGTAAGGCAGCAAGGCAGCTTTGCTTTGACCCGTGGTAAGGTGTTCCCTCCAGTAACTGCTGTTTGGCTTTGTTTTTCATGATAAAGAGGAAGATCAAAGAAGAATGGGAAGAGCAGCAACGAAAAGAGAGAGAAGCAGCCCAGCAGAAGCAACAGGAGAAGAGAGAGAGAGAGGTGATTCCTGGCAGTGGGAGGACACCCATCTTGCACAGACTCCTCACCCCCAGCTGCAGCAGTCTCTGCCTGTTCAACAGAGGTTTTCTACTCTACTTAGCAAACATAGAAATGCTTTAGTGACTGCTTCATTCCCTATGTCTCAACTCCTGGCACTGTTACTCACTGTTCAAGAGGACCTGTGGAGTCCATCTACCTAGAAGAGTTCTTAATAGTGTGTCCTTTTTGACATGTAAATACAAAGGCATGCTGGCAGTGCCAGTTCTGCTCTGGGCATTCCTTGCAGCGTGAGTTAAAGGCAGTCGTTATGTAGTGTCCAGCTGAGCACAGCCAGGGTTGAGAAGCTGGCCAGTGAGGATCTGGAACATGGAATTAGATTGCTGCTGTTCCTTAACACAGCTCTTAACCAGGAGCTCTTCTTTACTGCCTCAGCCAACAGGATGGATCTCTTTGTGGGTGGAGAACAAAAGCCTCCTGAAGTGCAGGTCACTGATGGCATTTCTGTTACCCATCAGATTTGCAGCAGCTTTAGCAGCTACAGCTGGGTGTGAGCTGCCCTGTGCACAAACCCTGCCTGCTGCCAGTGTAGGGCAAGTGCTGCTGGCAAGGCTCTGCTCAGAGCAGCTGAGTGCAGGCACTGCACTGGGAGGGAGCTTGCTGCTCTGTCTGGGAGCCATGGCAGGAGAAGGGGCAGGAGCAAGCAGTGTTGTCTCCTGCAGTTCCTAGTTGGGTGTCTCTAGTTATGTGACACTTGCCTGGGGAATGACAAGGAGCAGCAGATGGTGTTTCCTGTCTCATCTCCTCTCCTGCTACATGTCTGTTTCTCTCCTTGCAGAGCAGGGTGACAAAAATGCTGCTCAGCTCCTTTATCTAAGGTTAAGCTACAGTCCAGGGGAGTTTAACCATGGCAACAGAAGTGTTTTGTTCCTTCCCTCTCCTTGTGTCCTACCCAAGCCCTCAGTGGACTAATTTGGTTCTCCGAATTAGATGGAAGTTGCTTTCTTTTTTTTGTGTTTGTTTAGTTGTTAGTTTGATTCTGTGTGGGTTACAGTTTTACTGGTTTAATGAGTTAAATTATCTCACAGGGCTAAATTATCTCACAGAGGGCACTGACAGACACCTAGAGGGAAACTGAGATCCCAGACACCCATTTCAGCAGTGGGAGGTTGGTCAGTTGATTTGCTCTGTCCCTTGAAACAGCAGTTTATCAGGTTACTCTACTCCTGGATTAATGATTTAAAAGCAGGAATAAATGTGCCCTCTTGGAGACCAGAATAGAGATTTTCTGCTTGGGTGAGAGGGTTTGGGGAGGGGTTGGGGTTGTTTGGGGTTTGGGGATATTTTTTGGTTGGTTTGGTTTTGGGTTTTTGGTTGGTTTGCTTGGTTTGGTTTTGATTACTAGGATAGGTGCTGGCTGCCATGCTTGATGATTAGGACCAGCTGCTGGGTCCTCATCTTGGCCTGCAGATTTTCATGTGGATTTGCCCTTCCTTTTTCCCAATGTAATGAATTCTCTTACAGGTCAGAACAGTGCCAGCAGGTGTTCTTGAGCTGTTTCTGTTTAAATGTGCTGGAACTTCCTAGAAGAGTTTCTGAGAACAGCCAGTTCTGGGGAGTGACTTTCTTGTTCTGCTGAGCCCACTGAGGAGGAGAAAGGGGAAGGATATCCTCATTGTTTTCCTGTATGTGGAAGGCCACATCAATCAGCTTAGGATACGAGAGTTTCTTTTGGCATGTTTTGCTTCAACAGAGGCTCACTAAATGCCTTTTTTCTTCCCCCAGAATGTTCTACATTAAAAAGTTTAGTGCAACTAAATGATGATGAATTTAACTGTAACCAGAGTGAGTACTAGAGCAGGAGACAGATTTGAGTATGCAATACTTCAGTGACAGATTTAAAAGAGAAAATTGCACTTTTGAAGTTACCTAGCACTTAGCTTGGGAAATCATCTGCATGAGGGCCTTGTCTGGTGTATCCTTAACAACTTTGTAGTGCACAAATAGCTCCAGAGCAAAAAATCAAAGCTCATCAAACTGTTGTGATGCAGAATCCTTCAGTGGTGTCAGTGAGGTTCTTAACTAAAGACACCAGATGTTCTAGGTGTCCTCAGGGTTTTCACTGCTCCTGTCTTTGCACCCTTTCCAGGCAGCTGTGCAGAGGATGCTGGATCAAGCCGAGAGCCAGGTAATGCTCAGCGCCTGTTTGGCAGAACTGCCAAATGCTGGGAGTGCCCTCCCAGCCCTGCCCTCCAGTGCCTGCCCTGTGCTCCTGGCAGCACAGCCAGGGCTGAGCCTGTGCTGGGCTGCAGCAGCTGTCAACAGCTCTCTGCTGGGTGGGCACTGAGCTGCTGCAGTGAGGCCAGGGGAGGCCACAGAGATGCTCCCAGGGCTGGAGCAGCTCTATTGTGAGCACAGGCTGAGGGACCTGGGGGTATGCAACCTGCAGAGGAGAAGGCTCCAGGGGAACCTCAGAGCTGCCTGCCAAGCTGCCTGAAGGGATCCTGCAGGAAGGCTGCAGAGGGACTTCGGCTGAGGGGATCTGCAGACAGGCCAAGGGGGAATGGTTTGGAGTTGAGGCAGAGCAGACTTAGACTGGAAGTGAGGAAGAAGTTGTCAAGTTTGAGGGTGCTGAGAGTCTGTAATAGGCTGCCCAGGGAGGCTGTGGCTTCCTCCAGGCCAGACTGGATGAGGCCTTGAGCAGCTGAGTCTAGCCGAGAGGTGTCCTTGGGCATGGTGGGGAGGTTGGAGCAGATGAGCTCTGAGGTCTCTTCCAACCTGAGCCCCTCTGTGATAATCAAGAGAAAAGGTCTCTGTCAGCAGAGACCCAAGGCACTAGCCAGCTGTGTCCAACACTGCTTTGGGTGGCTTTAGCTTAATTGCAGCAAGAGTGCTCAGAATTGCACCTGGATTTCACTGGGGCTTTTATTTTTATGTATTTTATTATGTATTGCTTTATTCTTTTCTAAGCCTCTGTGTTTTAATGTTGTGTTTTTTTCCCACAGCTGGAGAATGGTGTGACCTGGCATAACCCAGAGCCCCCAGAGAATATAGGAACAGAGAAGGACAGAGCAAATTGCCCATTCTATATCAAAACAGGTTCCTGCAGATTTGGAGACAGGTAATCCATGGAGTAAATACCTTCTCAGGAATAATGCATGTTTTAGGAAAGAATTGATTTTAGAAACAATACCTAGAAGTGGTTTTGAGAGGTGGCAGGGAAGCAGCTTCACTGGGTCATAAGACAAGTCAAGAACAATTGCTGTATCAGCTGCTGTCAGCTGTCTGTGCTGCTGTGCTTCATGGGGGAGACCAGGTACTGAGAGCAGAGCCAGTGCCTGGCTGGAAGGGAACTGCTGATTCCTTATGGCCCGTGACTGAGGGTGCAGCCTGGTTGTGGTGCTCCCTTGAACAGATGGGTGCAGACGGGTTTGTTTTTTGTTATTAGTGCAGGCCTGATCTGTGGGGTTTTGTCCTTCTCTAATTTACATGTGCTGCAGCATCCAAAAAATCAAACCTCAGGTGGCCTGAAACAAGCTAAGGTCCATCTGCAGTGTAGGGAAAGCTGTTGTGGAGCTTCCAGGACTCCCGTTTGTGCAGCATGTAACAGGCAGTGGCACACAGGCTGTGCAGCAGGGCAGCTCCAGCTTGGTGATTGCTCACACTGATCTCTGTGCTGCAGACTCCCAGAACTTCAGCCTTGTTTTTGTGAGAGACAAGCGGAAGAATCATTGTCCTCGGGATGAAGGTCTGGGGGACACTGGGAATGCTCACATCCATCTGAGCTGGGGCAGTGCTGTGTTGCTTAGTGGCACTGAAGATAGCATTTCCACCCCTGGTTAAATATCTCCAGTGGTGAGATGCTGAACAGGTTGCCCAGGGAGGCTGTGGCTGCCTCTTCCCTGCTGTTCCAGGCCAGGCTGGATGAGGCCTTGAGCAACTTGGGCTGGTGGGAGGTGTCCCTGCCCATGGCAGGGGCTTGGAACTAGATGATCCTCAAGGTCCTTTCCATCCCTTCCAAATGCGTGGGCACACATTTATCCCCAGTTAGCAGAGGTCAGTCAAGCTCTTGGGATGCTGCAGAGGTGGCACTGAGAGCCAGGCTGTGCCGCTGCGGGGCAGAGAGCGCTTCCAGCTCTGTGCCAGCTCCTGCTGCCCACAGATGTGCTTCAGTAACTGCAATGTTGCTCTTCCCGTGGAGGACTTCCTGCTGTCCTAACTGGCAGTGTGGGTGCCCACAGAGCGTGCTGACAGAGTGGCTCTGTTCCCTCTCCCTGCCCCGGGTGCCCAGGTGCTCTCGCAAGCACAACTACCCCACGTCCAGCAAGACGCTGCTGGTGCGCGGCATGTTCCTGACCTTCGGCATGGAGCAGTGCCGCAGGGACGACTACGACACCGACGCCAGCCTGGAGTACAGCGATGAGGAGACCTACCAGCAGTTCCTGGAGTTCTATGAGGATGTGCTGCCCGAGTTCCAGAACGTGGGCAAGGTGGTGCAGTTCAAGGTACGCAGCCAGGGCAGCGCATTCTTAAACCTGTGCCAGATGCTGTGGATGCTGCGCTCCAGCAGCCTGAGCTTGGGTTCTGCCCAGCCTGCCCTAGCTGCATCCTGTGGACACAATCACAGGGTGACAGGGGCTGGAAGGGAGCTCAAGAGAGCATCCAGCCCAGCCTCCTGCCAGAGCAGCAGCACCCAGGGCAGGGCACACAGCAACACAGCCAGAGGGGTTTGCAGTGTCTGCAGAGAAGACTCCACAGCCTTTCTGGGCAGCCTGCTTCAGGCCTCTGCCACCCTCACAGGCAAAAAGCTTACCCTCCTGTTCCCATGACACCTCCTCTGCTCCAGCTTGTCCCCAGCCCCTTGTGCTATCCTTGGCCATCCCTGAGCAAAGCCTGGCTCTGTCCTTATAGAGAGCTAAGTTTATGTGGATGTTGAAATTTGTTGTCTTTGTGTATTTGCTGTGCTGAATGCCCTCTACTGGATTTTTCCCATTCATGATTTTTCTTTCCTGTGGTAAAAAGAGGGACCTGGGAATGGAGAGCTGGCAGATAAGCCATGTGTGTTAACAGTCCCATGGTGCCCCAACGCAGGCGGCTCAGATGGTGAAATCTTGTAGCAGAATCTCTACCAGCATCCTTTTGCACTTGCCATTGCTGAGGGCTTCCCTGCAGTCAGCAGCAGCCACACAGTACCTCTCGGGGGCTCCAGCTGCTAACAGAGCTGAGGCTGTGCTAGCATTTTGAGCCAGAGGGAAAGAGACTCTGCAGTGCTTGTATGATGAGATTTAGAGGTGAGAGACCGTGATGTGGTTTGAGGAGCATCCCCTCCATATTACAGGAGTATGGAGTGAACATCTGTGGGGCCAGGCTGAGGGAGCTGGGGCTGCCAGCAGAGAAGCCTGAGGGCTGCCCTCAGTGCTGTGCTAAAGATGTGCGGGGCAGTGTCATGAGGACGCAGCCAGGCTCTGCTCAGAGGTGGCCAAGGGCAGCACAAGAGGCACTGGGGGCAAGCTGGAGCAGAGGAGGTGCCAAGGGAACAGGAGGGGAAGCTTTTTGCCTGTGAGGGTGGCAGAGGCCTAGAGGAGGCTGCCCAGAGAGGCTGTGGAGTCTCCTCTGCAGACATTGCCAACCCCCCCTGGCTGTGTTGCTGTGTGCCCTGCCCTGTGTGCTGCTGCTCTGGCAGGAAGGTGGGCTGCATGCTCTGTGGAGCTCCCTCCCAAACCTTCACTCTGTGATCCTGTGATATTTGGACTGGTGGATGTCAGCACTCTGTGCTCCACCCTAGAGGGCAGGATGCAGATTCCAAGTGGAGCATGGGCAGAAATGCTGTCCTGCCATCTCTGATAGCAGCATGGTGAGAGCTATGAGCTTTGCAGCTCTCAGCTTCTGAAGCAGAGGTGCAACTGCACCACAGCTCCCATGGATGATCAGAACCTGCATGTTGGCTGCAGGGATCTTAGCTGTGAGCTGAGCCCCTGCTATCTTTTACAACCAGGTTCTGCACAAACCCTTCCAGCAGCCCAAGAGTTTATTGTACTTTCTGGGAGGCTGCTCCAGAATCTGGCAGGTCCTGACAAAGCAGGATCCTGATCTGTTTCCCCACCTAAAAACCTCCACGGCAAAGTTGCTCTGGCATGTCCTTGTATTATCTCGGGTTGTTTGCCTGCTCATCCTGTCACCTTTCATTACACAGCTGCTTCCTTGCTGTACCTGAAGCCTAGTCCAGTGCAGAGAGAGGTGTTCTCGGGATCAGCCAGGGGTCACTCACCAAAGGAGCTGCTGGCCTCATCTGTACAGCTGTCAGGAGAGGCCTGGGGGGAAAGAGAGCTGGGCTCACAGCCTGCCCTGCAGAGCTGGCTTCTGGCCTGCTTGGGCCTGCCCTGCTCAGACCCTTTTAAGTTCAATTGTGTCTTTTTGAGAGCTTTAGATGTACTTTGGATGCTAAAGCATGATGGAAAAAGGTGCTGCAGAAGTGCACAGTGAAAGGCTTCAGCTGTTCTACCTCCCTTCACAGGGATGCTGTAAGGCGAATTGCTCTGCAGATGCTTTCAGCACAGTGAAGTCCACAGTGCCCTGTCAGGCTACTGCCCATTGCCTTCAGATCAGGGCTTGGCTGCTGCGCAGCAGGGTGGCCCAGATGGGCACAAGACAGCTGAGTACAAGCTGTGCTGTGGCCCAGGGGAAGAGAGGTGCCAGAGTTAAATCTGAGCACAGTGCTGGGAACACTCATCCCTAACTAGGAGCTCTGGGGTGGGCTTTTTGCTGCAGTGAAGAGTTCACAGAAGAAAGTGGTGTGTAAGACAGCTCCTGGGGAGCTGTCAGAAACCAGAGTGGCTGCCAGCTCATCATGCAGCAGCTGCTGCTCACCAGAAGTGTCCCTCGAGCTAACTGCAGGTCTCCATCCCCTCAGGTCAGCTGCAACTACGAGCCCCACCTGCGAGGCAACGTCTACGTGCAGTACCAGTCGTAAGTACTCATGGCAGTGCAAGGCCTTGGGTGCTACCAGTCAGCCATTCTCACACTCCATAGGAGCCTGGGATGGGTAAGTGACGCCTTCAGTGACTGTGTGACAGTAATGCTGTGCCATTTGTGCTTTGTGAAGGGAGAAGGACTGCCAGGCAGCCCTGGCTCTGTTCAGCGGACGGTGGTACGCTGGCCGGCAGCTTCACTGTGAGTTCTGTCCTGTGACCAGGTGGAAAACAGCTATTTGTGGTGAGTTCCAGAGCTGCATGGCTGGGGTGGGAGGGGGCAGGGAAAGAGTGCTTGTGGCAGTGCCCTCATGCAGCCCAGCACACAGCTGCCTGCTGGGCTGCAGCCAGAGGAGTGTGGGCAGCAGGGCAAGAGAGGGGATTCTACCCCTTGGCTCTGCTCTGCTCAGACCTCACCTCCAATCCTGCCTCCAGTGCTGCTGTCCCCAGCAGAAGTAGGACACAGAGCTGCTGGAGTGAGGCCAGAGAAGGCCACAAAGATGCTCCCAGGGCTGGAGCAGCTCTGCTGTGAGCACAGGCTGAGGGAGCTGGGGGTGTGCAGCCTGCGGAGGAGAAGGCTCCAGGGGAACCTCAGAGCTGCCTGCCAAGAGCTGAAGGGATCCTGCAGGAAGGCTGCAGAGGGACTTTGGCTGAGGGGGTCTGCAGACAGGCCAAGGGGGAATGGTTTGGAGTTGAGGCAGAGTAGGGTGAGACTGGAGCTGAGGAAGAAGTTGTTGAGTGTGAGGGTGCTGAGAGTGTGGCACAGGCTGCCCAGGGAGGCTGTGGCTGCCTCCTTGCTGAGGGTGTTGCAGGCCAGGCTGGATGAGACCTTGAGCAGCTGAGTCTATCTGAGAGGTGTCCCTGGAGCCTTCTCGTCTCCAGGCTGCACAACACCAGCTCCCTCAGCCTGTCCCTCTAGCAGAGGTGCTGCAGCCTTTGGACTGTCTTTGTGGCCTCCTCTGGACTTGCAGCTCTGTGTCCTGATGCTGGGGACAGCAGAAGTGGACACTTGCTGGGACTGGGCAGTTCAGTTGATTCAGTTCTTTGCAGTCAGTAGGTGGTGAAGAAGGGCTAACCAGGTGTGGTTCCTAAACAGCCACTCCTCGTCTCTTGCAGGCTTATTTGAGAGGCAGAAGTGTCCCCGGGGGAAGCACTGCAACTTCCTTCACGTGTTCAAAAACCCCAACAACGAGTTCTGGGAGGCCAACAGGGACATCCGAGCCTCCCCTGAGCGGACTGGCCAGCTGGCTAAGAACTCTGAGCGCAGGAGCAGGGCGAGCCACCGCGACGAGCACCACAGCAGGGCCCGCCGGAGGGGCAGCCCCAGCCCGGAGCACTCGCAACGGCGGAACGGCGAGTCCGAGCGCAGGCGGAGCCGCCGCAGCAGGAGGCACCGCTCGGGGCGCTCCCGCAGCCGGGAGCGGCGCAGGTCCCGCAGCAGGGGCCGCAGGAGGAGGGGCCGCAGCCGCAGCCCGACGCGCAGCAGAAGCCGGAGCAGGAGCTCCTCGCGGTCCAGGAGCAGGGGCAAAAGGAGGTCGAGCAGCAGAGGGAGAAGCAGCGAAACCCCCAAAACCAAGTGAGGGCTTCGGCGGTGCCGATCGGTGCGACACAGAGCTGACGTCTTCCCAGTAGGGCAGCAGCTACCCCCGAGTTCCAAATAAAGAGTTCTTGCACATCAGATGTTGCTTCCTGACAAAGGAACTTAGTTCATTGTGTGCTAAGCTTCAGAAAATTCCAAGTGGAAGTCCTGTCCAAGGTGTGACTGTCCAGTACTCAGCTCCTCTGTCCCTCTGAACTGCTGCAGCACCTGGATCCCTCCTGAGGCCAAGCAGCTAGAGAAGTGCAGCTCGTTTGGGACAGGCTTCTGTCTGTGTTGTGTGTGCTGAGTGTTCACTGTCTCTGCAGGGAGCTGATGCAGAGCAGGCAGCCTGCCGTGACCCACACCCCAGCGCTGCGGGCTGAGGAGAAGGCTGGCACTGGCTCTTTCTAGAGCAAGTGACTGATGGTGTTGAGCTGGAGAGAAGGCATCTAAAGCTGTTGGACTGTGCAGTGCTTGCCCGGGAGGAGCTTTGTGGTCGTAAGTGTTGGATTGTTCTCTCTCCCCTGAGCTCATGGCCTGCAGGGATTGCAGTGGGCTAAAGCCACACAGGAAGGACACAGGAAAACAATCAACTCATTGAGTCCCTTAATCCCCAAGGAAGAGTGGAGGCCATGCACTTGTAATGCTCCAAGGAGGCTGGGAAGTGCTCTTGCACACCTCCTGGCTGCACAGCAGCTGTGGTTGAGAACAAGAGGGCCTGTGAGGAGGTGGTGGAAGGTCTGTGCCTGGTGCTGAAGATGTGGGGGTGATGGCTCCAGGTACTTGCAGGGTGGCTGAAGAAACCAAAGGGTTCATACCTGAGAGATACTCTGGGGAGAGCAGGACTTGCCTGCAGGCCCTCCCAGGCTGATTCTGCAGCTGAAGGCACACTACTGCCTGCTGTCCCTGTAGTCAGGGTGCAGAGCAGGGGCCACAGAAGTGCACCTTTGTGAACTGGCAGCTGCATGAGCAGAGCACCTGCGAGTGGGCAGAGCCTTACAGCTGCACCTGCTCTTAGAGGGACTCTCCTGCAGCTGCTGAACCTCAGCCATCCCCTTGGGCACCTCAGTGTCCTTGCAGGCTGTGGCACTGCAGGGACCCTGAAGGGTCTGCAGACACCTCTCTCTGTCTCTCTGTCTCTCTGTCTCTGTCTCTCTCTCTCTCTCTCCAGGCTCTCCAAAGAACTTGGGGCTCTTGTCTTTAGGACAGCATTGAGACCACTCGAGTTAGAAGCCTAAAGCAGGCCCTAAGTGCCCCAAGCAGCTGCTTGTGATGACTCCCAACAATGCCATACACAGGCCAGCAGACCATACAATGCCTGGGCCTCCAGGGCTGCCCATAGCATTCCTGCTAGTAGGGAGGTTTGTGCCCCCGGCTAGCTGCAGGGTGAGTGCCCATTGCTTCTGGCTAGAATGTGGATGATTTGACCTTCCTAATACACCCTGCAGCTAGCATGCTGCTGCTGTGTTTCCCTTCTGTGCAGCTGCTGTCCCACCTGCAGCAAGCACAGCAGAAGCAGTAGGTGCTGCTGTGGAATTGCAGCCTCACACTTGTCAGCAGTGCGGGCAGGTTGGAGCTTAGGTTCTTTGATTTAGTTGTTTACAGCTGTAGGAGCTGTGCTTTGCTGGCACCCCTAGGCACTAAGAACTTTGTTTGCAGGGCATGTTTCAAAGGCCAGGCAGCTCTGCCTGCTCTGGCTGACACCTTTGAGACCACCCCTTTTCACTACCTTGCTTCTCCTGACCCCACAGCCAGCTCTTCCCTGAGGCTCCTGGGTTTTCATAGCTGCTCCCCTGGCCTGTAGGGTTGCCTGTGCAGAAGGTGGCAAACTGGGGGTCAGTTCCCTGAGGCAGAGCTGAGCTGGCATTTCCAGCTTGCTGAGACCACCAGCAGCCCAGCCACTGCTTCCTGTGACTGGCGCTGTGGCAGCAGCTTGTGAGTGGGCACTGGCTGAGGCCAGTGTGGGTCCCGTGGCTGTCAGGGAGCATTAGCTGAGTGGAATCAGAAGTGGGAACCTGTGAGCAGCTGGGTGAAATGAGCAGAGCAGGATTAGAAACCAATTACTGCCCAAGAGCCACGGGGGCATTCCAGAGGGTATTAGGCTGCTTGTCTCCACAGGCTTGTGGTGGGAGCTGGGAAGCTGAGCTGCTGTGTCTTGCACAAAGCTTTCCTAATGACAGAGAAGAAGCCCTGCCAAGAGGTGCATGCAGAGGCTGAGATCCTCTGCTTCTGCTGCTTTTCCTGGCTGCAGCTTCAGCTCTCTTCTCTTGAGCTGTAGACCCAAGCTTCCAGGCTGCAGTTGTGCAGTGTAGAGATGGTGGCTGTAATCAGCAGGCACTTTGCCACAGAGTGCTGTGGAGCCGGCACTCAGGTGGCATTAGTTAGCACCAGACCTGCAGCTCAGCCATGTTCCTGACTCCAGAGTTCAGAGCTTTCAATGGTGCCTCCAGCAGTGTTGCATGCCTGGAGCTGTGTGTCCTTACCAGCCAAGTGAGCTAAGGAGGCTGCAAGATTTTAAGTTTGGTTCTTTTTCCAATGGGGGAAAGCCCCAGAAGGGATTTACAGTGGCAAGGAGCAGCCTGTTCTTGCCTCTGCCACAGACAAGCCTTGGTGAGGTGAGCTGTTGGTCAGGTTTTGGGTTTGGTGCCTGCTTATGAGCAGTGGCTTTCAAACTCTCCTTTAAGCTGTGAACCCTGCAAGCATTGTGCACACAGAGCTGCAAGGTGCTGGCGAGGGCAGCAGTAGCGGCCCCCCCGCAGCTCATTTCACAGGGCACTGTGCCCAGCCTGCTGCTGTGGCAGGAGGAATACAGCCGAGTTGGGCAGCCAGGCTGTGTCTGTGCAGTGGTGGAGGGGGAATGATGCTGGAGTGGCAGGCACAGCTGTAGGTGAAAGCAGCATCAGTGCCCAGCAGCCAGGGAACCAGGCCTGGCCCCTCACAGCAGCAGGCTGAGGTGTGGCTGTCTGGCAGCTGCTTCCCTGGCATTTCCTAGAGCAGCTAAGCACCATCACAGTGGGGAGCAGAGTGCAAGACTGGCTTCTGTTACAGAGGGGCCACAAGCACCTGGGCAAAGACCTTGGCTCCCCTCTCTGGCCCTTCCCTGGCTCAAGGGCAGATGGTCTGGCATGCAGCCCAGGTACCTTTGCAGCTGTCCTTGGCTGTCTCTCAGCTGCAGCTTTGCATCACGGTGCTCAGGGTGCCAGCAGCTGCCCTCAAGTTTACCAGTGGCCTCTGCACTGAAGTAAGGCAGAGCCTGCTGCAAGCTGCTGCCCACCCTGGCTCAGCACTGCCCACAGCAGACTGCAGGCTGAGCCACTTAACTGCAAAGCTTCATTTACCTTCTTACAGCCTCTAAGGAGCAAAGCTGCTTTGTGCTTTCCCTCCAAGTTTGTTGCCATTAAAGTCCTGTTCTGCTACAGCTCTGCAGCACTCTCCTGACAGCTGCACTCAGGCAGACTCTGCCTGCAGCAAACCACACTCAAGGGCACGGAGGAGTCACACTTGGAACCATCAGACAGGGCACACAGCAAGCCACAGCACAACCTATGGGAAAGGGACTTCAGAGGCAGCAACCAGCAGTATGGTGTCAACCCAAAAGGAACAGCAGATGTTTAGCAAAGGCCTTTTGCAGACCAAGACTGAGTGATGAAGCTGAAGACACTCAAGCAAGCCAACAGTCACTTGCCTCAACCACCTCCAGTTCTGACTGTTCAGCTTCTCCCCATAAACAATGGGATCTGCTGGGCTGGCAGGTTTGCCCCAGGCTTGGACAGAGCACAGCAGCAACCAGTGCTGGAGCTCAGGTTCAGCTGAGACTCTGCTGGTGCAGGCTGCAGTGCCTGGCTGCCAGCTGTGGGTGAGTACCTGGCTGGTGAGGCTGTGTCACCCAGCAGGCTCCCCTCACAGGTGCTTTGTTTTGATTCCCAAGTGGAGTGGCACTTCCCCCTGGATTCCCCACCCCCTGCAAGCCTTCCCCAAACCTGCTAAGTTACTGCTTTCTGTCCCCTTTCAGTGGCTGTAAATAGCTGCTCTTGGCCACAGCACCCTCAGCCCTTTTGTCAGGAGGTGCTGCAGAGCAGCCAAGCACTGCAATAAAACTGCCCTTGTTTTTTGTAAGCCAGCCCTGCGTGGCCTCTTCTTTGCTCAGTACAACTGACAGCACCCACACAGCAGTGGTGTAAAAATGGACATTTATTACAGCTAAACCGAGGTGACAGACACAGGTCAAACAGTTGGTCACGACCACAACAAAGCTTAATCCAGCCAAGCACAGAGGAGTGACAGTGGCAGCTTGGGACACCTGGAGGACAGAGGAGATTGCTTTGGGGTTGGCTTGAGCTAAGGTCACCACTGCCACCACACCCGGGGACATCCTGCTACCCCTGCCTCTAGCCCTGCACCTTGTGCCCTAGGACAAAAGCTCCTAGCACCCTCTTTGAATCCCAGAAGGGCCATGAGCAGATGAATTCCAATGCTGGGAGCTCTCAGGCACCACTGCAGAAGTGTACAGGCCCACCCTTGCCCAGCCCTTCTGCTACCACAGGCATTGACACCAGGATCTGAATCGGGAGACTTGCAAGTGGCAGCACTGAGCCTTTCCTGGGGGGTTAACTTGAGCCAAGCTCACAGATGGCTGAGTGCTTCCAGCACCACCACCCAAGTGAGGTGGTGTGAGAACGTGGCACTGCTGATCCCTAATAAGCCAAAACATTGACTCCTGGAGTGAAGTTAGGAGAGGGTGGGGAACAGTCTCACCTCCTCAAGGACCATGCAGACACACAGCAGAACTGGGCTGCTCCAAAGGGGAGAGCTGAATCTCCTGGGCTCAGAATGACTACAGATCTCTGCTCAAACTTCTAAAGGCTACTCACTGCCACGCGTCTTGCAGTGACTCCACTGGAGAAGCTAACAGTTAACAGCTCTCACTGCAAGCCAGCTGGGTCAGCTGCACATCACACAGCAGTGGGGAAGGGATGTGCCACATCTAAGTCAAGAAAAGCTCAGAATCAACCAGAGGTGCCTCATGAAGCACAAACCCAGGGGTGCCTCATGAAGCGTGGGATCACAGAACCCCATTGTGGGCTCCATTATGCAATTCCTTTCTCCCCTCTGCTCAAGCTAATCCCAGATCTAGAAATAATTCCCTTTTTTTGGCTTAGTTTCTGTTTCACCTGCATGCATTCCCACAGTAAATGTGCAGAGCTTTGCTCCAGGTAGCTACACCTCCACACAGCTTCCTTTCCAGACTGAAGTTTGCTCGCAGCATCACCACCTTACCAGTTTTCCCCAGCCTGAGCAGCAGGTGCCAGCAGGATTCTTTGGTATAATGATCAAGTCAGTAGCAAAAAGGTAATTTCCCATCTTTGTGCAGCAACTGGAACCAGCAGAACTCTCAGACAGGTGGTGGCCAACCAGGGAGATGAAGTCTTTGGTTGCATGAACAGTTTGTACACCATCACATCTGGCAGCTGCAGTGGTCCGTGGAGCTGCCCCCGGGCAGCTGTGCTGGGGCACTGTGCCAGGTTTATTTCCTGAAGTCAGGTTTGCTTATAAAAAAACGGTAAACTCTGGAAGGCAAACACAGCTCTCCTAGGAGTGCAGTGAGGGGAGACACTGAGCTCCAAACTAATTCCCTTTTCCTTCTGAGTTTTGAGCTTTTGCTTCTGGTTCCCTTTCCCGAGCAGTGCATTTCTCGTAGGCCTGAATGGAGCAGCTTAGCAGGACAGGAACTACTGACAGACAGACAGCATCTGACACCATTAGCTAAACATGACAATGAGGGCAGTGGACACTGACAGGATGGGACACTGGGGTGGCAGCAGCTGCGGGGAAGGTTTATGTCAATCCAATTTCTTCAAGTACACTACGAGGGGTCTCTGCTTCCTAGGGAGGGAAAAGTTGAGAGAGTGGTGAATGGCCCCGGGGCTGCTGCTGAGCAGGAGCCACGCAGGGGTTGGTGTGGAAGCTGCTTCACTGCCAGAAAGGCTCAAAGTCATCAAAGTATCCAAGCACCACAGTTTGCAAAGGTGGCACCAGCTGCACCTCCCAAGAGCTGTTAATTCATTGCCATGGCTCACAGGCAGGGCTGCTGACTTTAGTGTTCTTAAGCACCATTGAAATAAAGCACTGGAGATGTACCACCAGGGACCAGGTCATAGCCCAGTGACAGGGAGAGGAACTGGGGAGGAAGGGGAGAGCAGCTTGCAGTGCAGTCAGGGAGTGTTATGGTGAATTGTTGGGTGGGTCTAAGGAAAATCTGTGAGGGGAGAGCAAATCAATGGCTGCATGAAATGAGTGATGGAAGTAGGGCACAGCATCCCTTCAGGGTTTATTCACTGCTGCCGTGCTCGGCTCATAAACCCAGGCCCCTGTGGGTGCAGCCTCAAGCAGGGCCAGCCCTGCAGCTCTCTGCATGGTGCCAGCAGCCTGGTTGCAGGGGCAGGGCAGTGGCCAAGCTCTGTTTCCAAAAGCAGGCTGCTTTGGGAGCTCCCCTGCAAGCCAAGCCTCTCTTCTCTGGCTTTCACTGGAATTGGCCAGGCATTGCAGCAGGCTGCTCAGGGAGGTGGCCGAGTCCCCACCCCTGGGGGTGTCCAAGAAACCTGGGAAAACGATGTCAGGTTGAAGGTTGGACCTTAGAGGCCTCTTCGAAGCCAGATGCCTCCACGGCTCTGTAACAGACCCCTCCAGCAGTCAAGGCACGGTCAGGGGTGTGCTGGTGTTAATGCATAGCAGGCAGGAGGCTTTAGACTAATCCTGACCTTAAAAATATTTGTTTAGAGTCAGTGCCACACAACATTCCCAAGCACTGGCACCAGTTTTGTACTTCTCCTTCCCGCAGCAGTTCCATCAGACCCATCAGGCTGCCCCTTGCCAACAGCACAGTGAACAAACAGGGATGCTGTGTCCCGATGGAAATGTAACCAGCTTAGGTACCCAGATAACGAATACACTTACTTTAGCATCCTAAAACAAGACAGGGCACGAGGCAGGAAAAAAAAGCAGATAACAGTTAAGGCAGCAAACACCAATTGATTTGTAGATGTGTTTTGGTGACAGGCTTTAAAAACAAACAGCATGGAACACCTTAGGGTCTGCAGCTCACACCGCACCATGGGGGCAAGTTCACAACCGTCCTTCAGTTGGTGTCTGAGGTGACTGAGCACTGGAGGGGCTGGGAAGTCAGGCAGTGCTTGGGGCAGGCCAGCTCTGAGAACTCTGAGCTCCAAACCCAGCAGCAAGTAAGAAATGGCAAGAGGCAAAACTGGAAAGGTAGCACTTGGCTTGTTAAAGACACAGCAAGCCTCTGCCCACTGCTGCAAAACTGAGCTGCTCAGGACTGCAGAGCCCTGTATGAAGGCAGGCAGTAGAGCAGGTCTCTGTGTTAGAGCACCAAAAGGACACAGTGCTTGAGGGGAAGGCTCTGCAGCACGAGGAGCAGAACCTCTCACACTATACCCACAGCTTGCTTTCAGAGGGCACCCAGCAAGCCTATGCCCCCTGGAACTCCTACATCCTTCTTACAGCAGGAAGGCTTGAGGTGTTCTAACAGAACCTCACTGCTCCAGCACTTCAGGGGCTTGACAGTGTTTGTCATGACAAAGCTCCTCAGAGTTTTCAATTGATTAGGCAGCAGTGGGCACGTACCAAGGGGTGAAACAAGGCATTTACTGCACTGTCTGAGAAGAAAGCTGCTCAGCAGCCCTGAAGAAGAGCAGTGTGCTGCTGCTGCTGTCTCTAGAGCAGCTCAGAGGTTTAGGTAATTTTGCCAGGCAATGCTCACACCCAGATCAGCTCTCCCCAAGTGAGTGGGGGGCACTGGCTAACAACGAACAGAGGGCAAAGCCAAGGCCCTGGGCTGCCTGGCCCCTGCAGCACTCACTGACGTTTGCCTTCTCCAAGCCTAGAGCAGTAACCCTGGGGCTGACCATGCCTCCTGAGGTGCTCATCAGCAACTCCACCTCCAAAGGAGCCCCCAGAGGCTGAAGTGTTGTGCTGGGGGCCTCCTTCCACCAGTTCTGGCACATTTAAGAACCAAAGGGTGAGTTCTGCTGTGTCTTGTCCACCTTCTGTGCCTCAGCAAGTGTCAGACACTTCACCCACACCCTGCAGCATCCCTCACTACCTGCAGCTCAGAATGGCCAAAGACAAACACTGCACATTTGAAACAGAACAGAGATGGAAGAAGTAATCCACATGAGACACAAGTGCATGCAGTACTTTATTTCAGCCATGCCAGGGAAGCTCATTCTTGACCTAGGCAGCTAGAAGCAAGCAGCTGTGTACAGACGACAACAAGGCCAACATCTCGTTACAGCTCAAGGCACAGCATTTGGCACCAACAGGCATGACAGAATGCAGGCTCAAGCAGCAGGACCCAGACATCCAACCACACTGGCGGTGTCTTGCAGACAGAGGCAAACTTGGAAATGGAAACCCACTCCCTGGCAGCTGCTTCTCTGGCATTTCAGAATGCTGCAGCTGCACTCCCAGGTTTGTGGCTACTCCTCCCCGTCTCTGTCAGTGGGCAGGTGCACAGCAGTGCATTGGCATACCTGCAGCTGGCTGGGGGTCACCTCCCTTGCCAGTCACACCACGTGCAAGAGCAGCACCGCTTCAGGTTACCAATTGCTGCAGGCAGGATGCGACAGATGCCCTCTGCCCACACCTTTGAACGGCAGGGGACTTGTGACCCTCCCCCTTGTGACAGTGCTGATATTCAAGGTGGTCTGCACTCACAGCTGGAGATGCCAGCTGGAGGAGACAGTTAAGGGTGTGCTGCAAATGGGTTTAAAGCCCCTGCCCAGCCTGGCTGTTTGTGAGGCAGGCAGCTTGGGCCCTCCTCCAGGAGCAGCTGCTCAGCTGCTCACGACAGGGCTTTGAACCTTCCAAAGGCAACGCTGTGCTTTGGGTCTGACAGGAGCCCTCACGGGTTCCCCTCTCCACGATGGTGTCAGTCCCAGAGAAGGCCTCTGCTGTGTGCCCCTTTGGCTCAGGCAGGCTCTGTTCAGTCCTGTGCCACAGCACTTCACACAATGCTGCTCCGCTGCTACTGTCTGTGCACAGTCAGCTACAGGCTGTCGGTGGCTGCTTGAGGACCACAACTACTCTGACAGCTAAACACAGCTCAGGCCGTGGCAGGGTGCAGGTGTTGCAGTCCAAAGATGTTTAGCTCACGATTTCAAGCTGGCAGACAATAACAAAGTTAACCTGCAGGGCAAGGAGCACAGGTTCTGCTGCAATGAGACACACGGAGAGACAGAGCTGGCAAACAGGGGGCAGGAAGGTGCAGCAGCAGGGCATGGCTGTGGCACTGTTAGACTGCAGACGAGTGGCTTCACCGAGCTGATGGCAATGCTGGCATGAGTAAGTCACAGGTCTATCTCCTCTGAAACTCTGCATGCATGGTGGATGAAGCCATTTAGTACACTGGGACATTAAAGTATTCGTGGCGTGGCTACGAAAGAAAGGCACAGGTCCTTACACACCACGCGGAGGGCACAGGCAGGCAAGAACACAAAGCTGCTCCTCTGCTTCCCTCTGGCACCGCAGGGACAGTTGGGACATCGACACTGCCTGAGTTCTGCCTGCTCCGGGCCTTGCAGAGGGGCAAGCAGCAGAAGCATCACTACAGCACCCCTGCACCTGCATGCTGGCTCCAATGACCCCCCATGCTGATGTGGAGTTGTCCTCTATCATGCAAACTCAGAGTTTCCTGACAGCCAGAAACTGACCGAGGCTGAGAGACTGCTCCAGAGCAGGGCCAGCTGAGGGATTTCCTCCACTGCAGCCATCAGCTCCTGCCCGCTGCCAGGGATGAGCAACAGGGCTAAGTGGGCTTGTGGCACATACAGAGTCCTGACAGACTGTGAGCAGCAGCACACCAGGGCAGGACGGCAGCACAAAACTGCCCAGGGGCAGTGTCTGAGCCCTCTCCCAGCAGCCCAAGCCTGTGCTGCCTTTGGATGCTGCTGTCAAGCTGCAGGCTGCTGGCGTGAGCTGAGGCACAGGAGGCTGTGGAGGGCAAGTCAGGAGGCAAGCAGTGGGGACCTGTGCTTGCCCCAGACCAGTGCCCTGCAGGGACATTGCTCAGGCAGCAGCAGTGCCTCAGGAGAGGCAGCAGTCCCACGCAGCCCCATCACACACCCTCTGGGAGGCAAAAGCCAGCAAAGCACAACACATCTGTGTGCCACTGCCTATCCTTCCCAGGGTACGGAGTCAGAGTCTGTATCCCACCCCCAAAATCACAGAAGCCTTGCAGCAGAGCCCAGAAACTTCCCCTGACTTTTAAACCCAGCGGGTTCCCCTGAGCCCTCTCTCCTTACCCAGGCATCCAAGCTGCTGCATTTTAAAATCCTCATCTCCCATGACAAAAAAAACACAAGGAAAACATCCTGGAAGCTTTACAGAAGCTTGTTAGACCCAGGACCCTGAGCCTCATTCCACAGCAGTTAACACCACTGT
Organism: Ramphastos sulfuratus; assembly: GCA_013399055.1. NCBI lineage: Eukaryota > Metazoa > Chordata > Aves > Piciformes > Ramphastidae > Ramphastos > Ramphastos sulfuratus. The sequence goes on from WBNM01028048.1 coordinate 93,970, forward strand.
GAACAGACCAAACAGACCTGCAGCAGCTCTCCTCAAAGGCCTCCTGGCAGCTCCAGAGGTTCTGGTATGGGATACAGAAGCACAAATGGGGACCTTAACCTTCAGACTGCTCTTACTGCTTAACCTGATGGCAGCCTCCTACATTAACAATAAAATGCTGACGCATATTCCTAACTGGGAAAGGACCTGCATGGACACAGAGCTGCTAGAGTGAGTCCAGGAGGGCCACAAAGATGATGCCAGGGCTGGGGCAGCTCTGCTGTGAGGACAGGCTGAGGGAGCTGGGGGTGCGCAGCCTGGAGAGAAGGCAGCTCCAGGGGGACCTTAGAGCAGCCTGCCAGTGCCTCGCCACCCTCACTGCAAAGAATTTCTTCCCAATCTCCAGTCCAAATCTGCCCTCCTCAAGCTTCAATCCATTCCCTCTCATCCTGGCACTCCCAGCCCTTCTCCAAAGTCCCTTCCCAGCTCTCCTGCAGCCCCTTCAGGCACTGACAGGCTGCTCCAAGGTCTCCCTGGAGCCTTGACTTCTCCAGGCTGAACACCCCCAGCTCTCCCAGCCTGTCCCCACAGAGGAGCTTCTCCAGCCCTCTGAGCATCTCCATAGCCTCCTCTGGACCCTCTCCAGCAGCTCCACGTCCCTGTCCTGCTGGAGGGACCCCAGAGCTGGAGGCAGTGCTGCAGGTGAGGTCTGAGCAGAGCAGAAGCATAGCCTGAGCTCTAGTCATTTGAACCTGAGTGTAGAACAAAATCATCTCCCCCTGTGCAGCTGCACACCACTGAGGGCTTCCAGCCTGAAACGCAGCCCAAGTCAGGCAGTTTGTGGATGTTTCACTACACTTCCCAGCCAGCCTGTGCACACCACTCCAGTTTACATCAAAGCTGTCTGAAGCAGCCCTCACCCCACCAGATTTCACTCATTTAGTGCTTGTTTAGGCTTGATAAAGCCTCACAGATTAAGTTACTTGAAGCTGCAGAAGCTGTGAGCTAACTCAGGTCAATCCAAGTACAGAAGCCATGAGTAAAACTCCTTCCCTTGTCCTCTCCACCTCAGAAGACCTCTCTTTACCACAGGTGATGTTCATTGCTCCACACAAGCTGCAATTCCTTCCTGCAGGCAAACCATCCCAGTCTCCTATGCTGTTCAAGCATCCAGCTGTGCCTCTCCACTCACCCCAGCAGATCTCCACCCTGTGGAGTCACAGCAGCCATGGAAGCTGAGCTCTGCGCACAGTGACTGCTCCTCCACTCCTCACAGGGAATGGTACAGGCCAGGAGTAAGCATCCCATGGGCACTGTGCTTAAATGAATGAGGACAAGCCACATCTCTTCAGCTAAGACTGTGCCCAGACACAGACTCCACTGGGGATATACTAGGAAGAAGTGAAATGGAGTCACACAGAGTTCTCTAAGCCTGAGCTTGCATGTTCCAGAAGTGTTCCACATGGACATCTCAGACAGCAAACACAGAATGAGACTCACATCGAAGCACTACACTTAGCAAAGGGCTCAGACAATATAAACACCTCTGCTGCAGGGGCAAGCTGAGGGAGCTGGGGGTGTGCAGCCTGGAGAAGAGAAGACTCCAGGCAGACCTGAGAGCAGCCTGCCAGGACCTGAAGGGGCTGCAAGCAGGCTGCAGAGGGACTGTTTGCAAAGGCCTGCAGGGACAGGATGAGGACAATGCTTTGAAATGAGAGCAGAGCAGCTTGAGATTGGCTGTGAGGAACAAGTTCTGCACCAGAAGGCTGCTGCAACACTGCAACAGGTTGTCCAGGGAGGTGATTGAGGAACCATCCCTGGAGCTGTTGAAGGTGAGGCTGGGCAAGGCTGTGAGCAACCTGCTCTAGTGGAGGATGTCCCTGCTGAGTGCAGGGGGTTGGGCTGGATACCCTTTGGAGCTGCCACTTCCTAACACAGAGCAGCAACTCTGTCACACCCTCAGTAACCTCTGTGTGGTGAACACACCCAGACACCACCACTGAACTTGATGTTCACAATGCCACAAAACACTTCTGCCTTTAACAATGATGTTCTCCTGTCTGGAAACTAAATCCTGCCAAACCTGCAAGCTGAACTGAGCCCTCTCACTGCAGCTCCACCTTACAAACCCCAGTTTCTTTCCTCAGCTCCTTGTCTACTGTGAGAGCCACTAAGCAGCAGCTTCCTTTGCTCCAGCAAACCATTGCCACGTGTTTGAAACTTGCCTTATGTAAAAAGAACTCTTACCTTTCACCAGCAGGACTGCCACAAGGGTATTCCACTTAGGCTTTGGACAAAAACCTGTTGCAATGCTCTAGGTATGCAAAGAAGCTGTGTGGTCTCATGCAGCATCCGGCACTGGGTACACAGTCAATTGCAGCAGCACTCAGCCTTTTTAGGGCCCATTCTCTTTGCACAGCAGATGTAAACAGCTCATTTCCCAGTAAATACATGGCTTGGTTGTGAGTAAATAAAGCCAAACAGCTATTTAGTTATTAGTTGTGGAACCCATTTCTCTAACTTGCATTCTCCCATCCAATCACCACCACCACCACAGGTAGGAGGAGTCAGAGGCTTGGAGTCGATGCGGTTAGTATGGGAAAGGAAAATGAAAGGGCACACTCAGGAGCACTCCTTAGAGACCATCATGCAAGTGGTGCAGAAAAGTTAAGCCCATCACCCTTCTCCTCTGTACCCTTGCAAGGGCTTAATTCCACGTGCAGCAGTCTTTGCATAGCACCCACTGAATCCATGCCACCAAAACGGTAAACTGGGTAGTTACCAATCACTTAGATGGGGGTCAAAAGGGATAATGCCTTAGATTGCTCTTAATCATAAGATATCCTCAGACAAACCTCCCCAGTCTTCATTCTGGCTCTACAAACAAAATCAAGCAGCAGTGAAAATGTAATACCCAACTCCTTAGTTCAACAGCAAACAGAACCAAAGCTCCCACCAACACCCGCCCCAGCTTACTGCCACTCCAGAGGTTAGAGAGGAGACTAAATTCCATACAGGGGGGTCTAAATTCCACAGAGAAAGAAATGCAGTTCTCTCACTCATGCTGCAGCTAGATCATTAGTGCAATTTTATTAGGTCCTACTAAAAGTCTACTGTTAAGAAAACAAATAATGCACAAGTAAGAAAAAAAAATCCTTTCCACAGACTCCAAGTAGTTGCATTAAAAATCCTCTTTAGTTTCCATTTCTTAACAGCCTAACTGATAGTATTACCTTCTGAGAAGTTCTAGAGAGTTTAGATAGCTTCACCTGTGCTTGCAGGATTTAGTAATCCCAGAGTTGGGTTTTTAAGAGAGCTTAAGATGAGCTGTGAATGATGAGGATGTAGTAGAAGGAGATGCTACCAAATCTGCAGGTATTTAATTCACTGGCTGAGTTTCACACACTGATACTGAAGTCAGATTTTTTTTTTCTTTCCCCATGAAGGAAACTAGGTTTTCTTCAGTTCCTGCACCTCCCAGCTCTGCACTAATCCCAACAGCTGCACTCAAGAGCTGTGTAAGTGGATTTGCTGCGCAGCCGCCAGCGCCGCAGGCTGAGCTGCGTGAAGCCAGCCACGTCCTCATAAGCGCTTGCTGCAAACCTCCTTCAGAGTCTCCCTTTAACCCACTTGTTGATCAAACACATGAGCCAACAGGCTTCTCAGGCCTGGTTCTGTCCCCTTCTACCCCCATCTCCTCAGAGTGCATCTTCAGGTCCAGCATGACAGCCGCTACCTGTTGCTAGACAGCCAGGCAACACCACCCAGCATCTGAACCTTCACTGCAGTGAACAGCCCCAGAACACAGACTGGCAAGGGGCCTGACACCTGTGCAGCACACAGCTGGGACCCCAAAACCCAGCCACCAGGAGATGCCACCTGGGGACTACTTGCATTCTTTTCTCTTCCTATCCTGTGGTGCTTTAAAACCATCTTTGCAGCCAGGGAGACTCTAAGCCCAGGATGGCAGCACTGCAACAGCAGACATCAGCTCGTGGATTCATGGAAGGCTTTGGGTTCGAAAGGACCTCAAAGATCATCTAGTTCCAACCCCCCTGCCATGGGCAGGGACACCTTCCACCAGCACAGGGTGCTCAAGGTCTCATCCAACCTAGCCTTGAACAACTCCCTGGGCAACCTGTGCCAGTGTCTCACCACCCTCACTGCAAAGAATTTCTGCCTCATCTCCAGTCTCAGTCTGCCCTCCTCAAGCTTCAATCCCTTGCCTTCCATCCTGGCGCTCCCAGCCCTTGTCCAAAGTCCCTTCCCAGCTCTCCTGTAGCCTCTTCAGGTCCTGGCAGGCTGCTCTAAGATCTCCCTGGAGCCTTCTCCTCTCCAGCCTGAACAGCCCCAACCCTCCCAGCCTGTCCCCACAGGGAAGCTTCTCTAGCCCTCTGAGCATCCTGGTGGCCATATCTGGACCCTCTCCAGCAGCTCCATGTCCCTCAGAAATCTGAGGCAACCAGAAGAACAATGGAATTTTTCTCCTCACTATCTCTTATAGGTTGCACTGGATGATTTGGAGGTGTCTTCTAACCTGGTTGATTCTATGATTCAAGGTCCAAACTTTAAGGCTGCCCTCTCCAGCATTCTGCCAGTCTCAGGGAACATCTCCTATTAAAATGCAGATGAAGGTGCTCCTGGAGAAGGAGCAGCTCCTTGGGAAGATAAGATACTCCTCACTGTCAAGCACTTCACTGCTATTGTTCATTTCATTTACTGCTTCTCGACCAAAAGTGCACCACTCAGCTCCTGCCAACAGCTATGGCATGTGCAGAAGGGCTCACATCTTTATCCTATCGCCTGCAGCACTGCTTCTAGAGACAGCAAGAGGAGAGTAGCTCTGGAGGAATAAAAAATTAGTTCAGTCTACAGATAACAAATACACCCTTAACAGAGTGAGAATCTGTGAGGAGCTCAGGGAAGTGCTGGAGAGAGGCCAGGCCAGAGGCAGAGAGCTGCTGCAGGCAGTGAACATCTCCTGTGAGGCCAGGCTGAGGGAGCTGGGGCTGGCAGCTGACAGCAGAGGAGCCTGAGGGCTGCCCTCAGTGCTGTGCTAAAGATGTGCAGGGCAGTGTCAGGAGGACGCAGCCAGGCTCTGCTCAGGGGTGGCCAAGGGCAGCACAAGGGGCACTGGGGGCAAGCTGGAGCAGAGGAGGTGCCAGGGGAACAGGAGGGGAAGCTTTTTGCCTGTGAGGGTGTCAGAGGCCTGGAGCAGGCTGCCCAGAGAGGCTGTGGAGTCTCCTTCTCTGCAGGCATTGCAACCCCCCCTGGCTGTGTTCCTGTGTGCCCTGCCCTGGGTGCTGCTGCTCTGGCAGGGGACTGGGCTGGATGCTCTCTGGGGGTCCCTTCCAGCCCCTGACACTCTGTGGCTCTGTGGCACTTGGAGCTTTTTAGCCTAGAGAAGACCTGGGGGTATCTCCTCAGTGCTGATCAATACTTACAGAGTGGGTGCCAGGAGGATATGGGCAACCTTCTTTCTGTGGCGCCCAATGACAGGACAGGAGGTAATGGGCACAGACTCAAACATAAAATTATCATCTAAACATAAGGAGGAACTGCTGAGGCCCTGGAGCAGGCTGCCCGGAGTGCTTGTGAAGTCTCCTTCTCTGCAGACTTGCAAAACCCACCTGGATGTGTTCCTGTGCAACCTACTCTAGATGACCATTCCCCCTTGGCCTGGCTGCAGACTTCCTCAGCCAAAGTCCCTCTGCAGCCTTCCTGCAGGATCCCTTCAACTCCTGGCAGGCAGCTCTGAGGTCCCCCTGGAGCCTTCTCCAACAGCCACCTCACGTACTTGCAGTGTTTTTTCTTGGTGTGTTCTGGGCAGCTTTGACCACTGGAGGTGCCTCCTCCATTAGTGGATGCAGAGTTACTAATTAATAATGAGTGTTCAATGCTTATGAGTCACTTGTCCATGAGGCACCTCCCATGCCCAGGCCAACTCTCCTTTTCTTACACTCAATTTTAATCTGAGCCAGCGAAACATGAGCAGGAGACTGCCCTGCTAGAAGTGGTTTGTTTGGAATCAAACCACATCTCATTGCAGCAGCTCTGAAGTGTTCTGAGAAGCAGAAATTAAGGGGAAGTACCAAAAGGTCTCCAGTTGTGACAAACTATTACTTTAACAACCCTCTTTATGAAGCACAGCAGGCACTGAGGAGCAGCTGATACAAAAACAAACCTCCGCAGTGAGCAGCTCTGTTTAAATATGAACTCAGGCTTTTAGAGGGTTTATAAACCAAGAATCAGGGAGGAGAAGGAGGAGTTCTGCACTCTCAACACACTGAAAAAGAGAAGCAAAAATTCAACAGAAGGCTGCAGTGATGCTGGGATCAGATCAGCTGCCAATCTCAGCAGGAAAAGCTTTAACAAGGTGACTCTGGGGGGGACCTCAGAGCTGCCTGCCAAGAGCTGAAGGGATCCTGCAGGAAGGCTGCAGAGGGACTATGGCTGAGTGGGTCTGAGACAGGCCAAGGGGGAATAGTTTGGAGCTGAGGCAAAGCAGGGTCAGACTGGAGCTGAGGAAGAAGTTGTTGAGTGTGAGGGTGCTGAGAGTGTGGCACAGGCTGCCCAGGGAGGCTGTGGCTGCCTCCTGTCTGGGGGTGTTGCAGGCCAGGCTGGATGAGGCCCTGAGCAGCTGAGTCTAGCTGAGAGGTGTCCCTAGGCATGGTGGGGAGGTTGCAGCAGATGAGCTCTGAGGCCCCTCCCTGCCTGAGCCAGTCTGGAGTTCCATGAATAAACCTTGACAGAAGGGAAGAATCTCAGAGATGAGGAAATAAAAGCTAAGCAGAATCAAACTATCTGGGCAAGGGAAGAAAGCCTCTCCCTGAGACAGTAATTCCTCCTTTTGCAGAATATTATCAACTCTCGATTAAGTGTAGAAAAGACAATGCCTTTTTTGGGTTTTGGGGTTTTTTTTGTTTTGGTTTGGGTTTTTTTTTGCTTTAAAAGAGCCCTAAGAAAATGGTGAAAAAAAATCAAACTCCAGGCTAGTGAGAATGAGAAAAGAGGACACTCATCTGTTCCACCTGCCATTAACTGTGCACCTGAGGGCGAGCAGCTGGAGTGGAGAACTCATCTTTTCTCTCTGCTTCCAGATAAACGAGCAGAACATTTAAAGGGAATAAATATTTTGGCTTTTCCCCCTTCTTTGTAGGCTACAACAGGATTTCTGTCCCAGCTAATTCCCCCTGAGACTGAACAAGGGCTTAAACAGCAGCAGTGAAGGAGTTCATGGACTTCCCTCCCGGGGGAAGTGGGGTGGCCAATCTGCGTGCAAGAGCTGACCTTGCTCAAGACCCTAACTGCTGACAGCAAAGAACTTCCACGTGCTGTGGATCTGCCTGTGTCTGCAGGAACTGCAGATACAGCTGGGAGGGTTTCCCCACCCCATTAAATCCAGAAGACAGAGAGCACAAAGTAGAACACAGAATCCTTACCTGAAAATGGAGCAATTAACTCACAGGATGAAGTAACAAATTGAAAGTTCATAGAAGGGTAGTTAGAAAAAACAACCCTGCTGATGAGTGAAGCCCAGGAGTTGGGCAGTGAAGGTTCCCCAGCCCTGTGCTCTCCTGACTTGCACGCAAGACTGAGGATTCCCCCAGCTCACCAGAGTTCTCCTAAGACATCTGAGGACTTCAGTGCTGACCTCAAAACTAGAGCAATTCGGTCCAACCCCCCCCCCAACAACCCCAGAAGCCAGCAGAGGATGGAGAAACTGCACTGGGGTTTTCTTTACCCTCGAGCCCACCCCCATCAAATACCCTCCAGAGAAAACTGGCAGAGCTGCAAGCTCTCTTCAGTGAACAAGGAACACAAAAGCATTCAAAGCGGAGGAAAAGGAAGGTTTGTGCTCCAGACTCTATGCTCCTAGGGCACTACTGCCACTGCTTTGCCAGCTTACAACACAGCAATGCTGCAGAGGAAGCAACCTACAGCAGTCAGGCAGCTCCTCAGAGCAAGAACTGTACCTGGTTGAGCCTCAAAGAAGAGAGTTTAGCTTCTGGGTTTCGGCAATGAAACAGCAAAGTAAACATGCATCAGATGTGACCAAAGAAATGAATGGGTGATTAATGAAAAGAAGAAATGAAAGAGACAAGACCAGAGCTAAGTTAAAGCAGCATGAACTGAACTACCTGGGCAGCCACTTGCACCTCTAGCCAAACACAAAGCCACAGCAGGCTACAACAGAGACACAACCAAACGAGATGGAAAGAGCAGGGAAAGCCATGAGGCTGCCCCTGCGGGACAGCTCGCTCCTAACTGCATGCCAAGCGTGCCAAAAGCACCTTCCAGAGGCTGCCAAGCAGGAGCTCTGCCCACCCCCAGCCTCCCACACCGAGCACTGTGGCCAGAGAAGGGCTTTGCTTACCTCCTGCAGAAGATCTGCCTGCTCAATAGCTTTGAGAACGTTCTTCTTGGAAGTCTCCTGAACTTCTCCTCCTAAGAGGAACTCATCCAGGATGAAATAGGCTTTTTCAAAATTGAAGATGATATCGAGTTCACAGACCTGAAAGGAGCAGCAGGCATTATTGCATGTGGGAGGAGTGCAGCCAGGTGCTCCCCCCTCACCAAACCTGCTCACAGCTTCACCAGCAGGCACCAAACCGCTCTGACAGACAGACACAGAAAGAGGCTGAGCCCAGATGTTTTATTCACCCTATGCAGCACTTAGGCAGAAGGATGACCAGCAGCTACTTGGGGTGTCAGTGGATCCTACAACAGCTCTGTTTGCTGTTACCTCCTTACAGCAACACCCCCAGCAAGGAGGCAGCCACAGCCTCCCTGGGCAGCCTGTGCCACACTCTCGGCACCCTCACACTCAACAACTTCTTCCTCAGCTCCACTCTAACCCTGCTCTGCCTCAGCTCCACACCATTCCCCGTTGGCCTGTCTGCAGACTCCCTCAGCCAAAGTCCCTCTGCAGCCTTCCTGCAGGATCCCTTCAGCTCTAGGCAGGCAGGTCTGAGGTCCCCCTGGAGCCTTCTCCTCTCCAGGCTGCACACCCCCAGCTCCCTCAGCCTGTGCTCACAACAGAGCTGCTCCAGCCCTGGGAGCATCTTTGTGGCCTCCTCTGGCCTCACTCCAGCAGCTCTGTGTCCTCCTTCTGCTGGCGACAGCAGCACTGGAGGCAGGACTGGAGGTGAGGTCTGAGCAGAGCAGAGCCAAGGGGTAGAATCCCCTCTCTTGCCCTGCTGCCCACACTCCTCTGGCTGCAGCCCAGCACACAGCTGCCTGCTGGGCTGCAGGAGGGCACTGCTGGCTCCTGCGGAGCTGCTCAGCACCCAGCACCTCCAAGGCTCTTTCTTCAGAGCTGCTCTCAGCCCACTCTGCATCCAGCCGGGAGCTGTGCCTGGGACTGGCCTGACTCCAATGCTGGACCCCACACTGCGACTTTGCTGAACCTCATGCAGCTGGCACTGGCCCATTCCTCAAGCCATTATGTTTCTATAAAGTGCTGTGGGCACCACCCAAACGCTGCCACAGCAACAGCAGAAGGAATCAGTAACTCACACTGCCAAAATACTTGTCCAGGAGCTCTACATAGCGGTGAATGATTTCCAGAGTTATTAGTTCATTGTCCTGGTCTTCAATGGCACAGCAGAAATAGAGGCTGGCATACCTGTAACACAAAGTAATGCCCTTTGTTAGCACAGCAGCAGCAGCAGCAAAAGGCATTCACTCAGAGGTGCAGTACGGCTCTGAATCCACAGCCAAGTTGTGCCAAACAAGAGCTGAGAGGCCAGCAGCCTGCCCTGCAACACCTCCAGGGCGGTTGTGGAGCACAGAATCAGCCAATGTGATCAAAGATCGCACTGCGTGATTCTGTGCTCCACAACCTCCCTGGGCAGCCTGCTCCAGTGTCTCACCACCCTCACTGCAAAGAATTTCTTTCTCATCTCCAGTCTCACTCTGCCCTCCTCAAGCTTCAATCCATTCCCTCTCATCCTGGCACTCCCAGCCCTTCTCCAAAGTCCCTTCCCGGCTCTCCTGCAGCCCCTTCAGGCACTGGCAGGCTGCTCTAAGGTCTCTCCAGAGCCTTCTCTTCACCAGGCTGAACACCCCCAGCTCTCTCAGCCTATCCCCACAGGGGAGCTTCTCCAGCCCTCTGAGCATCTCCATGGCCTCCTCTGGACTCCCTCTGGGGTTCTGAGGCAAGATATTTTCTCTGCTGTCTGTAACTGCTCATGCACTACCCACAGGGGCAATCTTCAATGTCTACCCATCCAGCTACACAGAGATATTTAAAAGCACAGAGAATGCCTCAGGTCAGGATCAGGATTAGCAGTCAGGATCAGGTCATGGTAAGATAACAAATGCCTCAAGCCTCCAAAGCTAACACTAAGGCTCTGCACCCTAAGTGCTGCTAAGTCAACAGCTCTGCCTGGTTAGGAGAGGCTGAGGGACCTGGGGATGCTTAGTCTGAAGAAAAGACTGAGAGGGGATTTAATCAATGTTCATAACTATCTGAGGGCTGGACACACACACACACACACACACAGAGGCTCTGCTCACTTGCCCCTTGGGATAGGACAAGGAGCAATGGATGGAAGCTGCAGCACAGGAGGTTGCACCTCAGCACAAGGGGGAACTCCTTGACTGGAAGGGTCCCTGAGCACTGGCACAGGCTGCCCAGAGAGGTTGTGTCCTTCTCTGGAGCCTTTCAAGGCCTGTCTGGATGTGTTCCTGTGTGACCTGAGCTAGATTGTCTGGTCTTGCTCTGGCAGGGGGGTTGGACTGGGTGAGCTTTTTGGGTCCCTTCCAACCCCTGGCATCCTGTGAGCCTGTGAACTGCCCTGGTATTAGCCTAATGAGAGGCCAGCAGCTAGCAACCCCCTGCCAGGCTGGCAAGCAGGCAGCTCTTTACCCCTGCTATCACCTTCAGCTGCACTGCCACAGGACCACTATCCAGCTCTTAAACCAAAACAGGAATGAAAGCTGAAAAAGCACTCAGCTGTCTCTAAAGTGCCAGGAGCAGATGGTGTAGACACACACATGGCACAGCTGAAACTGAGCAGCACCTGCTGTAACTGATCATTTGCCACTGGGGACCTCAGGAGCCCCCTCAGAAGCTGTCTGGGGTCTTGGCTGCAAGTCCATATGCTGCACTGTCAGCTGTAGTCCCCCAGCCACTCACCCAGCACAGTCTGTGACCTGCCAGTCCCCTGCTTGGCTCCAGCTGGGTCAAACTGCTGTGCCAGAGGAACTTTCATCCAGAAGCTCTAAAACACATTAAAACAAATCACTGCCTGTGGCAGTGGGAGGGGATGGGATGAAAACTCCTGCACTGAGCCACTTCACACTTGAATTCCCTGGTTCACTGGGAACATATTTCAGCTGCTCACAGTGGTGACTTGGCAACTCATGGAACCTTGGAATGGTTTGGGTTGGAAGGGACCTTAAAGATCATCCAGTCCCTTCCAACCCAAGCTACTCTATGTGAATCTAGCTCCAGCCCCTCCGCCATGGGCAGGGACACCTCCCATATGGTTCAGTGCTGAATCTGGTAGGGTCAGTGGTTGGATCTGATGAGGACAGGCTCACAGGATGCCAGGGGTTGGAAGGGACCCAAAAAGCTCACCCAGTCCAACCCCCCTGCCAGAGCAGAACCAGACAATCTAGCTCAGGGCACACAGGAACACATCCAGACAGGCCTTGAAAGGCTCCAGAGGACACTCCACAACCTCTCTGAGCAGCCTGTACCAGTGCTCAGGGACCCTTCCAGTCAAGGAGTTCCCCCTTGTGCTGAGGTGGAACCTCCTGTGCTGCAGCTTCCATCCATTGCTCCTTGTCCTATCCCAGGGAGCAAGTGAGCAGAGCCTGTCCCCCTCCTCCTGAAACCCAACCCTCAGGTACTTATAAACATTGATTAAATCCCTATATATAAGTACCTTCAGGTACTTATAAACATTGATTAAATCCCCTCTCAGTCTTCTCCAGACTAAGCAGCCCCAGGTCTCTCAGCCTCTCCACACCAAGCAGTTCTCCAGTCCCCTCATCATCCTCGCAGCCCATCCTTGGACTCTCTCCAGCAGATCCCTGTCCCTCTTCAACTGGGGAGCCCAAAATTGAAGAGCCTTTTCCAACGCAAGTGACTCCAACTGTCTACCTTTCTTCAGGCCCAAGTCCTCACAGGCATTCCTACTCTGTAGTTCTTTTTATCTGCAGGCCAGAGGAAAGTGTCCACCTGAAGTCTTAGTGCAGCTAAACCAGAGGTTCTGCCAAGGGTGGAAGCATTCCTGATGTGTCTGTGCCAAGAGGACTTGGATTGCTGTAACTGGGCTGAAAAAGCCTTCTGCTCTGCAGCCTCCTTGCAGGGGAGCCTGCTAGGAGCTGCCTTTCCCAGGCTCCCAGTGGAAGGGCAGCTTCTGCCAGCAAACCCAATGCACTTCAACTGCAGCAAACACTGCCTCTGCCCCTTTTTATTCCTTTTACAGCTGGGGTTGGACTGGTTTTTTTTTCCCCCTCAGCAGCAGATATTAGCAGAATCTTCAGCTCCAACTCAGCTGCTTACATTCATTAGGGAAATATTTGGTGATAAACAGCCTGCACTTGTCAGAAAGGGGACTAAAAAAGAGAGCAAACCCAGTTACTCTGAATGTAATGTGGAACACAGAGGCAACACAGGAGGAATAAATATACAAATTCCTGCATTCAGCTAGAGGACCTTAGGGGTTTTTTGTGACAGCAAACAAATTTATGGAGCTCCCCCACAACAGCTGCCAGCGCTCAGCAGTGAGGAGCCTCACTGCTGGCAGGCAGTGCTTCTGCAGAGCCTTCCAGCACTGCTCTGCTGGCAGGCAGGCTCAGCACTTCTGCTGGGAGCTCAGGGCACTGCAGGCAGAGGAGAAGCTGCACATCGCACTGGGACGGTGGTGGCCTCCTGCTGGACTAAGAGCAGCTCCTTTCAGTCAGCCGGGAAGTTTGTCAGTGGGTGAAGTGGCAGGCGAGGCCCGAGCCTGAGCACCCACAGCACTCTGCAGGCACAGACAGCTGATGGGGACTGGCAGGAGCGGAGCTGGGCTGCAAGGAGAACCAAGCTGCTCTGAAGGGCAGGCACTCAGGGAGCACTTGTGGCTCAGTGCTTGCTGGCACCGCTGACAAGGTGCCCCTGGCAAAAGGCTGCTTTCTGCTCCACAAACCTCCTGGGTTTCTTTACTAAAGCAGGAAGTTGTGAGAGCCCAGGCCAGGAGGATCAGGGACTCACAGCTGAGGGTACAGGAACCAGCAGCACTACTGAAGGGAAGAATGTTTACAGCTTCAAGGAGCCTAAAGCCTGCCAGCAGTCTCAGGGAAGAACAAAGGCATGGTAATCCTCAGAAAAAAGCTGCATGCCAAGGTGCTGCTGGTGCCAGGGGAACCAGAAAGCAGCACACAGAGGGGCTGAGCAAGTTAATAAACCCAAATCCCTAATTTCCTGTAATCATCACATTCCATCACTTTGACAGAGCCACATAATCCACACCAGAGGAACACTTCTAACAGATGCAAATGGTAGCTAAGATATGCATCATCTCCTGGGCTGCATCAACATAAGTGTGGCCAGCAGGGCAAGAGAAGGGATTCAGCCCCTTGGCTCTGGTGAGACCTTGCCTGCAGCACTGCATCCAGCTCTGAAGCTCTCAACACAGGAAGGACATGGACCTGATGGAGTGCTTTCAGAGGAAGCCACATAGATGCTCTCAGGGCTGGAGCAGCTCTGCTGTGACCACAGGCTGAGGGAGCTGGGGGTGTGCAGCCTGCAGAGGAGAAGGCTCCAGAGGCATCTCAGAGCTGCCTGCCAGGAGCTGAAGGGATCCTGCAGGAAGGCTGCAGAGGGACTTTGTCTGAGGGGGTCTGCAGACAGGCCAAGGGACGATTATCAATGCTACATGTATGAGGCCAAGAAAAAACAAGCCTCCCATTGTAATGGCTCTCAAAACACTTGGTTCTGTTTCCTTGCAAAGCCACAAGAGCTAAGGAGGCTGATCCAAGCTCCTGCTTCTCGCAGAAACCTTCCAGTACCAGAGGGCAGCAAACACCACTGGCTTGCCAAGTTTGCATTTGGCTTCCTCTGCTCTTGCACAAAGGTACACCAAAGAGAGCCTTGAGTGTGCTCCTGCTAAGGCCAGCCCTACTCTGAGCTGCAGTATCTAGGTCAGCTCTCTGACACGCTGCAGGAGATACACTGTAAAAACCAAGAGCAGCTCCTCAGTGTCAGACTCCCAACAGCCATGTGCAGGTGCAACACCCACAGCAGCACTCTGCAGACACCTGCACAGCTGATGTTCAGCACTAGCACCAGGAGCCTCAGGCTCTTCCCACTAATAGATCCGACAAGAAAAGATGCTCAAGAGCCTCTCGTGATCAACGCACCCTCTGCAGTGTCACAGACCACACAAAGCTCCTGCAGGTGTCTCTTTCAGCCACCCAGCCTTTCAGGAAGCAGCTGACTTTGGCCAGTACAGTTGTCTTCTTGGGCTCATCTACTTCAGAGCTGTACCAGATCTCCTTTCAAGGGGATCATGCTAGTTGGCATTACCACCTTTAATTATGGTGTGATGACTGGAAGCAGCCCCACAGCAGAAGGCTGCAAGTGAAGCTGACACCTCTTATAGCCAGTCCTCCAGGGATCTTTTAGCCTAACACAACAGGGCAGGAAGGCAAAAGCAAGCCAAGATCTGCGATGTTCATTCCCTTGAGCACCTTCAGGTGTCCAGACTGGTGTGCAGTGAAGTGAGCCACTGCAGCCAGCTGTGCACAGCAGCACCCTACAGCCAGCCCAACATGGTCCAGATACATCTCCCAGCAAATTCCTTCATTCCCCTTGGCCACGGGACCCACCACACACTACTGCCATGCATGACCACCACAGCTTGCAGCAGCTCAGCCACATCCAAACCCCACCAGTGCCCCCGGCACAGAACAGCACAGGCAGTCATTAGCAGTTGTTACATGGACAGGGAGGAAGGCAGCTGCGTGGGATCACCTCACCACCAGAGCACCTACCATGCTAGTCCAGACTGGGCAAGGAAGGGACCAGACTGGCACACTCATGGCTATTTTTTTTTTCCCATAGAATGGCTCAGGCTGGATGAGATCTCAGAGCTCATCAACTCCCCACCATGGGCAGGGACACCTCTCAGCTAAACTCAGCTGCTCAGGGCCTCATCCAGCCTGGCCTGCAACACCCCCGGGCAGGAGGCAGCCACAGCCTCTGCAGGCATTGTTGCTGAAGGGAGCACAAGAAGCACTGTGCCAAGCTTGTCTACATCTCTGTCTAACAGCTTTTGTGTGCAAACTGAGAAGCAGAAGAGAAAAATGGATCTGCTTTGCAGAGTTTAGGCAGTTCTTCCTCTTCCCCTTTGCCTTAGAAGAACAATGTGCACCAGATGGGTTGGCAACACTCCATGCACCCCTGTATTTAGGGAACAAGAGCTTAAAGCATCTAAATCTTTTTGGTTCTCTTTGGTACACAGGAAAAGAGTTAAACTCTTCATTTCAAGCCCCACTTCTTTCTACAGAGAGACTTCAACAGAATTTATTCTAAGGGACAAATTATTTACCATCCCAAAGAGAAAAGAAAGAAGTTTTCAACTACCTTAAAGCATCTAAATCTTTTTGGTTCTCTTTGGTACACAGGAAAAGAGTTAAACTCTTCATTTCAAGCCCCACTTCTTTCTACAGAGAGACTTCAACAGAATTTATTCTAAGGGACAAATTATTTACCATCCCAAAGAGAAAAGAAAGAAGTTTTCAGCTACCTAGGGAAGGGAGAGAACTCAAAGTTTCAAGGGAGAAAACTCAAAGTTTCATAGCAGTTGCTTTACCCAGAAGAGCTGCAGCCTACCAAGCCAGGATGAGGATCGCTGCTCTTGGTGGAGAAAATTATGTTCACACCACTACACTGTGCACAAACATGTAACACTCCTAGGAAAATTAGGGAACAAGTGATGAATGGAACTGTTGTAAATAAAATTATACTCCTAGAAAACTTAGGCAATACTGAGAAATTAAACTATCATGAAGAAAATTATCCAGTACTCCCACCAACAAATACAGCTACAGCTGCAATTAGGAGAAATGCCTTTTTGTATTCCCAGCAGGAAAGGGTTAAAATCGTTAAAAATAAATAAGCTAAGCACTTCGAAAGAAGTTATTTCCTGATTTCTGTGAGCTTTTAAAAACTTGGCTTTAAGGGGATAACTGAGGTAAATGTTTGTCCCATTCAGCTTCCACTTCTCATCTACCAAACCTTACAGGCTTCATCTTCGCACACCTCTCTGTGCTGTGCAAATCTAAACAGGGAACTCCCTCCCCACTCCTCGTGAAAGCAGAGGGAAACCTCATCTCTGTTCTTCAGCACACTGCTAAACGCATGAGCCATCTCTCACACGCGAGCGGCTCCTGCCTGGCTATCCAAGGAGATGCGAGGGGCAAAGTCAGTCTGCTCCATCGCCAGCAGAGGGAAGAGGAACAAATCAACCGCGACAGCTATCGAACAAAACAAATCAGCCTGCGTTTTTTCCTCGCTGCTCGTAAGGGTGCGGGTGATGTGCGCGGCAGTTAGGAAGTCAGCGAGACAGAACCACCTTTTGTAGACGATCTTCAGGTCCCTCCATTCCAGGAAGCTGCACATTTTGGGTTTGCGAGCCAGCACAGTCTGCACAAGTTCCCTTGTGATCTTCTTCTTTTCTTTGTCAGATAATGGGACGTACCACTTCTGGAGCCTCAGCTTCCCCTGGCGACTGAAAAGCAGCATAAACTGCATCTGTTCAATTACGAAGGGGAGGGAAAAAACAAAAATAAAAGAAAACATTAATCTTAGTCTCTGTGCTCTAAAAAAAAAAACAACTCTGCGATGAAAAAAAAAAACCAAACCAACAAAGCGGGAAGCAAATCCATCCAAAGCCCTAACGACACGGCGGTGGCACACCAGAGCTGGAAGTACCAACAACACAAAGGGTTCTGATCAACAAGGTCTGGCGAACAAAAACAGCAGCCAACGACACACAAGTTTAGAAACCTCTGTCAGAACCAAGCAGGCTGTCAGCACAAACGCCCGGCTGCTGCAGCCAGCACTGCTGTGCTCGCATTTGCATCTACTACAGAAAATGACCAAGAAACAACGAACCAACCGAAAAAAATAAACCCACCAGAGCACAGCAGCATCCTCAGGCAGCCAAACTCGTTTCCAGTTCAGCGGATTGCAGCCTTACGGGAGGCGCAATCTGCGCTTTAAGAGCTTTCTGCACAGCGTCAGGGTACTTCAAAAGGCATTAGAGCTGCCGGCGGAGAGCCCCACGGCGCGGCGGAGCCTGCTCCGCTCTCCCGGCACACAAAAGCAGAGCGGGTTCGGCGCTGCCCCTGCGCGCCGCTCCGCCGGGATCGCTTCCTCCCGACCAGGGAGGCTGCGGCTGTCATTTCGGCGGAGCTGGCGGGCTGCGCCTTCCAGCTGCTCTAGCCTTAAAGGCTTTTGGCTCAAAGTTGCCTTGTGCCGAGGAAGTTTCGCAGGCAATACGACAGACGCAAAATGCGATGAGGGAGCCCGGCCCAGCGCCGGGTGGTAAGTCCAACGAGCGGTAGCGTACAAAACAGGAGACGGCGGCGGAGGCACCGGCCCCGAAGCCCCGCGGTATTCCCTCCGCCGGGGCAGCCCTCCGAGCCCGCAGCCGCCCTTACCCTCCGCCAGGCAGGGCCGCCACAATACCATCGGCTCCCCGCCGGGCCCCGGCGGCCGCCGCGGCTCATCGCCAGCCGGGAGCGGTCGCAGGCGACCCTCACGGCGCCACCGGTCGCGCAGGCGAGGGGCGGCAGCAGAGGCGCGGGCCCGCCCCGACCCGTACCGACTGCGGCGCCCGTTCCTTCTCGCCGAGCGAGAGGCGGCCTCCGCCCTGTCCCAGGGCAGCCGCAGCGTGTCTGTTGGGAGGGGTAGGTGACAAGCCGCCTCCCTCGGCTGCTACCGGCAGCTCGCCGGGGCGGGCTGGAAAGGAGGGGTCTTGCGATCCAGAGCAAGGAGAAACCCCGCGACGTCCCGTCGCACTCCACGGCAGGCTGCGCGTCCCAGCTCTACGCGGCTTTGCTCACCGTGCCCCGGGAGGGGAAGAGCGAAGATGATGATGATGAGGAGGAGGAGGAGGAGGAGGCGGCGGTAGCAATACCGCTATCCAGGTTGCTGCTGCCACGGCTGCCGAGCGGGACTGAAGGGAGGGGAAGCTGCCGTCGGCTCGGCACCGGCGTGATCGCGCGCGCGCGCCCCACGGCAACCTCCCCCCTTCCCCCACCCTCCGCTCGGGCAGGGCGGGGCAGTGCCGGGTTCAGCGGACACCGCTTGCGGAGGGAAGCGCGGAGATGGCAAAGGGGTGGGCCCGGAGGTGGGGCCCGGAGGTGCGGCCCGGTTTCCACCCCCCACACACCTCCTTTTTCCCCTCCCAACAAAACTTTATTAGCTCACGGCGGCTGGGGGAGTGTAGGGGGAGCAGCAGCCGTAGTGTTGTCGGTGGCGGCTCGGAATCGGCGCATGCGCCCTGGACGAGGTGGGGGGGGACGACACACACCGGAGGGAGCTCGCCGCCAACCAATCGGCGAGCTCAGCGGAGCGCCGCTGACCAATGAGAGGGAGGTAAAGGCAGAGAAGGAGGGGCCGGGGCAGGAGGCGGGGTCGACAGCCCTTAATCTACGCGGCCCGAACTAGGATAGGACAACAGCCGGCGCGGCAACAGCCAACCAAGAAGGACGGTGCAGATAGCGGTCCTGAGGGCGGCCAATGGGCCGGCGCGGCACGGAGGTTGGGGAAATGACATCAGTCAATCAGGGTGGCAGGAGGGAGTGGGAAGGGCGGGGCCGGGCGGAGTGCGCCTGCGCAGCGCCGTGTTTCCCTCCAGCACGTGTGCGCCCCGCCCGGCGGCGCCGTTGGCTGCGGCGTGCGGGGCGTCGGCATGGGGCTTGCGAGCAGCCGGGAAGCGTCTTGTCGCTCACCTCCATTGCGTAATTAGATTCGCAGCCTAAGCCTCCAAAGGCGACTTACGCTTGGAGGCTTAGGCTGCGAATCTAATTACGGCTCTCAATCGGTGTTGGCGTTTTGTTGATGCGAGCTAAGAGGCTTCCCGTCCCCAAACAGCTTGATTCGGGGATGCGTTTTGTGGGTCGAGTGATTCTTTTTTACCTCCACTGTGTCTCCTTTTTGGTGGTTTCATCCCGTGAAACGGAGGCTTTGTGCCAGTGCTTTTCTGTTAACTTGGCTGCTTTTCTTCACACTTCAACCTGGAGTTTCTTAGTGAAATCTGCTGGCTAGAACCATTCTGCCATGCGCAGTCTCAGGTGGTGTGAGGCACGGTGAGAAGTGCATTCAGCCAGCTGAAGCTTTCTGTCTGTTCCTGCCTCCTCTTCCTGGTTCCATCCTGCTGTGATGGCCATCCATGTGGTCATTTCTCTCCCTCCTTTTAAAGCGGTTTAAGGTGCAAATCCATGGCAGTTCCCAGCAATCTAAATCCCAATTTCCACTCTTCCCATTTCCAGTTTTGTGTTCCCATCTATTTTCCTGTGCTGCTGTGCTTCACAGAGGGCAGTGCCAATGAGGCTGCCTTAAGCTGTGCAGGTGATGCTCCAGTGAAGAGCTGGATGGGTTTCAGGGCTGGTGTTAACAGTTTTCAGACTGATGTCTTAACTGTAAATTGCAAATAAAAGTTTTCCACAGAAAACAGCTTGTTCCGTGCCTCTTGCTTCCTTTCCCCCTGTGTCTCCTCCTGGCCTTGCTTGCTTCTCCCCACCAACCATTGTTTGGGTTATTGGTACCGTTCAGTTCTGGGCCCCCCAGTTCAAGAGGGACATGGAACTGCTTGAGAGAGTCCAGCACAGAGCCACAAAGATGCTGAAGGGAATGGAACAGCTCTGTTAGGAGAAGAGCCTGAGGGATCTGGGGCTGTGCTGCTGGGAGGAGACTGAGAGGTGACCTCATCAGTGTTTATAAAGATGTGCAGGGTGAGTGCTAGGAGGCTGGAGCCAGGCTCTGCTGGGTGATGCCCAATGCCAGGACAAGGGGCACTGGGTGGAAGCCGAGGCATAGGAAGTTTCATGTAAACATGAGGAGGATTTTTTTCCCTGTGAGGGTGACAGAGCCCTGGAACAGGCTGCCCAGAGGAGTTGTGGAGTCTTCCTCTCTGGAAATATTCCAAACCCACCTGGATGTGTTCCTGTGTGATTTGCTCTGAGTGATCCTGCTCTGGCAGGGAGGTTGGACTGGATGAGCTTTGGAGGTCCCTTCCAGCCCCTGACATTCTGTGATTCTATGATTCTATGACAGGGAGCAGGGAAGGGATAATACTGTGTTGGCTGGCAACAGCCCCTGGGCTTTGTCCAGGGGGCTGCCTGGGGTGTGTCTAGCTGGGCTATTGTCAGTTTGTATATGTATAGATGCATTTGTATATGTTTATTACCTTTTATATTTAGCTTACATTTGTAAAAAAATAATTTCACTCAAGTTTCAAACTGTGAGTTAGCATAGTGGTTTAGCTTTGGGGGGTGAATCCCAAATTCTGGGTGCTGCAAAAGCAGTGCCAGTGAGCAGCTCAGTCCGGAGGGCAGGCACAGGCAGGGGCAACGCTCTCCTCTCTGTTTGTGCTGCAGCAGGCTTGCTGCTGGCAGTTGTTTGGGTTTTCTCAGCGCTGCAATTTGCACCAATTACCCTTCCGGAGACTGACTCCACCCTTCTGTGCCTGAAAGAAATCCACTTCCCCACAGAGCCAGCAATATTCTGAACTGGCTTTAATTATCAGCTGAGATAGATAAATATGCCCAAAACAACGAGGTGGTGGCCTCTGAGCATTCCACAGTGCGATGACAATGCAGATGTCATCTAGTCTAATTTTAGGCACGACACAGAGAGTCTTCTGTTCCTGAGCCTTTGTTTGTTGTCTTACAATCCAGCTCTAACAGAATGGACTTCCAAGACTGAGCTCAGTGTTTTGGCTTCCAAACCAGGAGTGATACCTGCTTGGTTTATTAGGGATGTTTCGTTTTGTTTGTTTGCTTTTTAAATCCTATGTTTGCAAATTCCTTGGCATTCCATTTCAGGAGTAAGGCAAGTCTTCAGGGGGCATATCCATTGACCATAAGGCATTTGGCATCCCTAGCCAAGAGTTTGCACTCTAGGTTATTGCCAGCATGACTTTAGACATGGAAGAGAACTGCCAGGACCTGACAAGAGAGGCAGGAAGCCTACCTCTAATAAGAT
Source organism: Ramphastos sulfuratus (assembly GCA_013399055.1). Lineage (NCBI taxonomy): Eukaryota > Metazoa > Chordata > Aves > Piciformes > Ramphastidae > Ramphastos > Ramphastos sulfuratus. The sequence goes on from WBNM01028048.1 coordinate 115,166, forward strand.
TAAATTTGCATGGATTTGCCTGGTATGATTTATGTCATTTCTTGAGGGGCTTTGTTTGACTTGTTGCTTTTTGTGCTTGCTTGGCTGATTTTTCACAATACAGAATCACACAGAGTCAGAGTGTCAGGGGCTAGAAGGGACCTTCAGAGAGCAGCCAGCACAACCCCCTGCCAAAGCAGCAGTACTCAGGGCAGGGCACACAGGAACAAAACCAGGGGTTTTGCAATGTCTGCAGAGAAGGAAACTCCACAGCCTCTCTGGGCAGCCTGCTCCAGGCCTCTGACACCCTCACAGGCAAAAAGCTTCCCCTCCTGTTCCCGTAGCACCTCCTCTGCTCCAGCTTGCCCCCAGTGCCCCTTGTGCTGCCCTTGGCCACCCCTGAGCAGAGCCTAGCTGCATCCTCCCGACACTGCCCTGCACATCTTTAGCACAACAACAGGTTCTGGGAGGGCAGATAGAGACTGGAGATGAGGAAGAAATTCTTTAGAGTAAGGGTGGTGAGACACTGGCACAGGCTGCCCAGGGAGGTTGTGGAGCACAGGTTGTGCTCCACAACCTGTCTGGAGGTGTTGAAGGCCAGGCTGGATGAGCACTCTGGGCTGGTGGGAGGTGTCCCTGCCTGTGGCTGGGGTTTGGTACTAGAAGGTCCCTTCCAACCCAAACCATTCTGTGAGTCTCTGAATCCTTTGCAGCCCTCCACCAAAGCAGGCACTGGATGTTTAAGCCTCGTTTTATTGTTAATTTATCTTCTTGATGCTCAGCATCAGAGCCCATTTCCATTGACTGAATATCTGTGGAGTCATTATGAAGGCAGTCAGAGCTGAGTTACTTTGCCTTGAAAGCGATTACTGCTGCACTGCTGCCTCTCAGCCTGCAAACAAGAGGCTGTGGTATTGCAGGCAGCTCTGCTCCCTGATGTGCTGAGTGCTGGCCAAGCTCCCCCTGCACCGTTATGATCCCGGCAGAACAGCTGTTCTCAGTGGAGCCAGAGGAAGCCCACACGAGGCTGTAAAGGCAGTTCCATTGCTCTACACCTTTTTTGTGTGGAGCTTGGGCTCTGGCTGAAGGTCTCTGTGGTGCAGGCTAGAGGGCTGGTTCCACAGGAGCACCAAGGGGCTGCTCTGCCAACCTCAGCTCAGCCTGCAGGGGTGATGAGTTTCGTTCTGACCCAGGTGCAGGCTGTTTAAGCTCCCATCCAACCTAAGCCATTCTCTGACTCACCAAAGTCTGCTCTGCTGCAGCTCAGGAGGGGCAGCCTTCTGCACCACAGAGATGATGCCTGTCCAGATGCTCACTGAGGCCTGGTATGGTGCTTTGTGTGACCTGCCAAAGGCTGGGGCCTGGTCTGCAACAGACAGAAACTAGCTGGCAGCTGGGAAACTGCTTGGAGTGTGGAATGGCAACCTACAACTGAGATGTTCCATGTCACAATCAGACTCTGAAACCCCCCAAGCTCCCATACCAATCCCTCAGCATTACACAAAGCTTTCCTTCAAATCCCTCTGGAAAACCCAATAGAACTTCCTCTGTTGTTGGAAAGAAAATTTATCACCAGATCTGCCTGATGCTTGCCACCACCAGAAACAGACACCAGAAGCTTTGAGGCTGTTTTCTGTTGGATTGGCTCACAGAAGCACAGAGTGTGAGTAGCTGCAAGGGAGCTGCAGAGAGCATCCAGCCCAACCCCCTGCCAGAGCAGCAGCACCCAGGGCAGGGCACACAGGAGCACAGCCAGGGGGGTTGCAATGTCTGCAGAGAAGGAGACTCCACAGCCTCTCTGGGCAGCCTGCTCCAGGGCTCCAGCACCCTCACCATACAGCAGTGTCTCCTCCTGTTCAGCTGGCACCTCCTGGGTTCCAGCCTGTACCTGTTGTGCCTTGTCCTGTCACTGGGCACCCCCACACAGAGCCTGGCACCTGCACCCTGACACCCACCCCTCAGATCTCTGCAGACGTTGCTCAGATCCCTCTCAGCGTTTCTTCACAGCAGAGATGTTCCAGGCCCCCAATCATCTTCACAGCATCTGCTGGACTCTCTCCAGCAGGTCTCTGTCTCTCGTGGACTGGGGAGCCCAGAACTGCACACAGGGCTCCAGGAGTGGTCTCAGCAGGGCAGAGCAGAGGGGCAGGAGAACCTCTCTAGCCCTGCTGGCCACACTCTTCTTAGTGCAGCCAGGATGCCCTTGGCCCTCTTGGCCACAAGGGCACATTGGTGCCCCACGCAGACCTTGCTGCCCTGCAGCACTCCAAGGCCTTTCTCCATGGAGCAGCTCTCCAGCAGGATGTCCTCCAGTCTGTCCTGGTGCTTGGGCTTGTCCCTGCCCAGATGCAGCACTCTGCACTTGTCCTTATTGATCTTTATAAGGTTCCTGTGTGCCCTGCTCTGGGTGCTCCTGCTCCATCAGAGGGGTTGGAGTAGATGTTCCCTGGAGGTCCCTGCCAACACCTACCACTCTGTGATTCTCCTTCACCCAGCTCTGCACCCTGCCCAGGCGAGGGTGAAACTGGGGCAGCCAAAGGCCTGTAGACCATTTGCAGCTTGATTGGAAGGGCTAGAGAGGAGCTGAAATGACAGAGAGGTTCCATGCTGGCTGTGTCCACAGATCAGAAGATGTTTTCCATGTGGCTTCTCATTCAGGCTGTCTAAACCCTCTCTGTGGCCATCACTCTGTAAAGCCCATCCTTGCAGTGCCACCCTCCTCCTACCTGGCAGCTGTTCAACAGCAACAGCAGAAAACCTGCTTGCCAGGGGTGTGCCTGGGTGGGAAGGGAGTGTGCCTGGGCTCTTAGGTTGTGATGATCTGTAAAGAGCAAAGAGCACAGGGAACGAGTGTGGGAAAGGAGAGAGAGGAGTCTGGTTGGACAGACACAGCCTCTGTGAGCAGTGCAGAGCATGGCTGGGCTGGCAGCCCAAAGCTCATTTAGGTCCAGCCCCCTGCCATGCCCAGGGACACCTCACAACAGCCTAGGCTGCTCAAGACCTCATCCAGCCTGGCCTGGAACACCTCCAGGGAAGGGGCAGTTACAGCCTCCCCTGGCAGCCTGTGCCAGTGCCTGACCACTCTTGCAAGGAGCTAATTTCTTCTAATATCCAACCTAAACCTCCCCTGGTTCAATTTCTTTGCCTTAAGGATCCTGCCCCATTGCAGTGGGTCACTAGTGGCAAGAAGACCTCATTTACCCTTTGCCTTTAGGATTCTGCCCCATTGCAGTGGGTCACTAGTGGCAAGAAGACCTCATTTACCCTTTGCCTCTGAGATCCTGCCCCGTTGCAGTGGTCAGTGGTGTCACAAGGCCAGCAGAAGATGGATCTGGTTGCTCAGGTCAGCAGGGGCAGTGCTCCAGGAGTGCAGAGTGTGCTATTACCAAGGATGAGTCCTTTGGCAGTTATCCTTTCTGCTGCACAATAGTTGCCCTCTGGAACCCAAGACCCCAATTACGAGTTCCTGCCTGATTGTAATGCACCATGACAGCTTCCATAAGCATTGCAGTCATCTGGAAGCACAAAAAAAAAAAAAAATCTCTGGCTTGTGCAAAGTGCTAACAGCCATGCTCCTGCTCCAGTTAGCTCCCCAGTGGGAAAGGAACCCTTCAACTTGAAAAAAAAAAATGAGTCAGATGTGCCTGCTAGATTACATCTCAGCAGTCTGTTTGGAAGTGATGTTCAATAAGAGAAAATAACTCAATGCAGAGCATCAAATAAAAGGGAGAAAAAGGAAAGCTGACTAAAGTGTGCAGTACTTGAGGGGCTGAAGGCATTACAAAACCATCCTGTGCCACTGGGCTGGCAGGCATCAGAGAGCAGCACTGCCCAGCAGAGCCTGCCCCTGCTTCGAAAGCACTGTCCCTAAGGTGTGAGCTTCCCTCTGAGCACCATGAACTTGGCAGCGCTGCTTAGTGCAGACACAGAGCTGCCAGGAGAGGAATCAGGCCTGTGAGGGAGCAGCTTTTATTTCCCTGGGACACTGTGGTGCAAAGTAAGAGCAACCACCAGTGGCACTGGTTCTGGTAGGTGCTTGAAGGAGGAAGGACTCAATAGTTGATTTCTGGGGACTTTTTCCAGTAGGCAGCTGCTGTGGAAGCAAAGATATTCACAGCTCCACAGGCTGCACTGGGGTGGGAGGGACCCTCACAGCTCATTCTGTCCAACCCCCTGCAGGCAGCAGGGACACCTCCAGCTGCAGCAGGCTGCCCAGGGACGCATCCAAGCTGAGCTTGAATGTCTGCAGGGACAGAGCCCCTTGCACATCCCTGGGCAGCCTGTGCTAGGATTTCACCACTCACTGTGCAGAACTTCCTCCTGATGCCCAACCTAACTCTGCCCTGCTCCAGTTCCAAACCAACATCTCATCATGGCTGTTGGTGGAGGTGGTTACCCACACCTCACCATGGCCGTTGGGTGGAAGTGGTTACAAGAATGCTGAGGGGACTGGAGCTCTGCCTGATGAGGAGAGGCTGAGGGAACTGGGGCTCCTTAGTCTGGAGAAGAGAAGACTAAGAGGAGATCTAATAAATGTTTATAACTATCTGAGGGCTGGGGGTCAGGAGGGGGGGTGACAGGCTCTTCTCTCTTGCTCCCTGGGATAGGACAAGGAGCAATGGATGGAAGCTGCAGCACAGGAGGTGCCACCTCAACACAAGGGGGAACTTCTTGATTGGAAGGGTCCCAGAGCACTGGCACAGGCTGCCCGGAGCGGTTTGGGAGTCTTCTTCTCTGGAGCCTTTCAAGGCCTGTCTGGATGTGTTCCTGTGTGCCTTGAGCTAGATTGTCTGGTCCTGCTCTGGCAGAGGGTTGGACTGGGTGAGCTCTTTGGGTCCCTTCCAACCCCTGGCATCCTGTGCTCCAGTGTGATCCTGTGGTCCACACCTCCTCACTCTGCCTGTGTAAGCCACCCAGCAGCTTTAGCAAACAGCACCATTCATGTGGCAGACCACCCCCTTCAGCCTCTCTCAGCGGGATCTCCAGAGCAGCTGCCCCTGCAGTTCCTCACACAGCTCAGGGAGCAGAGGCAGGGAGCAGCCTGGCAGGGCAGAACCAGAGCAGTGCCTCTGCAGCAGGGCTGCCAGCTCTGAGTGCTGTTGCTGCTACTGTGCTCTGATGAGCACTTGCAGAGGGCTTCTTCCTCTGCTGAGTACAGAGTGTACCTTGGTTATTAAAGCTTCTAGAGGCTACAGATGCCACCTGAGCTGCTGGATTGGCAGCATTCATCTCACTGCTCTCTTCTAGCAGGCCATATTTAGCACACAGCTACGCTGCTGCTCTCAGTCAGCAGCTTGGCATTTCTTCCATGCAGCACCCAAGCTGGCCAAGGTGCAGTGATGGCTGGCAGACAAAAGTGCCTGGTCAAATGGATGTCTGTGACACCTGTCACAGGATCACAGAGTATTGGGGGGTGGGTGTGGGGGTGTTGTACCATCTGTTCCTGCCAAGCAGAAATTCCTGACAAATCCTATCAGCAAAACCCTTAACTTTGTTTCTCCATTAGTATTATGGAAATCTGGCGGGGCAAAGAAATATGTTTATAAAATGATTGGTTGAAGTCTTTGCTGTCTGAGAAAATGACTTTTTAATGTAGTGACAGCTGTGCCCCTCTGGCATGTGTTCAGTCTAACAGTTTATGCTGCAGCCACATCCTGTGGTTCGGAACTGGCTGCAGCATAACAAACAGCACTTCCCCACCTCCAGTCAGCCCTCCTGGCTCAGGAATGGTCTTGTCCCAGCTGGGATCTTTTGCAGTCACTCTGCTTTCTTCACCGGGCCTCAAAAACACCTCAGTAGTAGGGTAGGTGATAAACCTTTCTGAGGAACAGAGACAAAAACCATTTGGAGATTTGTACTGGGTGGGTTTGCTTTAGACACAGGGCAGGTACCCAGCACAGAAATGATACTTCATGGAGCCACAGCATGGCTCAGGCTGGAGGAGACCTCAGAGCTCATCTGTTCCAGCCTCCCCACCATGCCCAGGGACACCTCTCGACCAGACTCAGCTGCTCAAGGCCTCATCCAGCCTGGCCTGCAATGCCCCCAGGCAGGAGGCAGCCACAGCCTCCCTGGGTAGCCTGTGCCACACTCTCACCACCCTCACACTCAACGACTTCTTCCTCAGCTCCAATCTGACCCTGCTCTGCCTCAGCTCCAAACCATTCCCCCTTGGCCTGTCTCCAGATCCCCTCAGCCAAAGTTCCTCTGCAGCCTTCCTGCAGGATCCCTTCAGCTCTTGGCAAGCAGCTCTGAGGTCCCCCTGGAGCCTTCTTCTCTGCAGGCTGCACACCCCCAGCTCCCTCAGCCTGTGCTCACAGCAGAGCTGCTCCAGCCCTGGGAGCATCTTTGTGGCCTCCTCTGGCCTCTCTCCAGCAGCTCTGTGTCCTCCTTCTGCTGGGACAGCAGAGCTGTCAATATTCAGGCTTCAGTAGATGAGTTCCTACTCCTACTCAGTACTTTCCTGGAGCTCCTGGTGCTTGTCTTCCTGATGAGCCATGGCCGTGTCTCTGTGACCTCTCCTGTTCATTACAGATCCCAAGCCCCATTGTGTGCCGAGCTGCTGTCAGTGCAGTACAGATGACAGCAGCCTGTCTGCTGGAGCTCTGGCTGCAGTTTCAGCTGGCTGCAGCCTTTTTGCTGTCTCAGGCTGTGATTTACAGAACACTTACAAGGTATTTCACCCTGCAGCAGGCAGAGCAGTGACAGCCTACCTGAGTGGGGGCTGGTGGGCACGCTTGGAAGGGCTGTGATTCACAGGGCGCTCTCTTGTCCAACTAGGCTGATGTGCCAGGGGTTTCCCAGGCCACCACCCACCTTGCTGTGCCTCTGCTTCTGCCTCTTTGTCCCTACTCCCCTGCTCTCAGGGCTGCCTCTGATCCTGGCCACTGTAAGCATGGACAGGCAAGACTCAGGTCAAAAGGGAGATTCCAGGCTGTTTCTGGCCATCAGGAATTGCTCCTTCCTTTTCATGACAAGGTTAAATCACAGCAGCACAGAATCTATCTGCTTGGAAGAGAGCTCCAAACCCATCCAGTCCAATCTTCCACCCAGCACTGAAGGCTCAGCACTAAACCACGTCCCTGAGCACCAGCTCCACGGGCTGCTGGAACACCCCCAGAGATAGTGACTCCAGCACTGCCCTGGGCAGACCATTCCAAGGGTTGAGAACCCATCCAGTACAGAAATATTTTCTAGCAGCCAGCCTGAACATCCCCTGCTGCAGCACAGGCTGCCCCCTCCTTGCTCCAACCTCCCTTCAGGCAGCTGAAGCCAGCTGCCAGTGAATGCTCTGCTGGTGAATGCACTGCTGAGGGTGAATGCGCTGCTGGAGGTGAATGCATTGCTGGAGGTGAATGCATTGTTAGGGGTGAATGCACTGCTGGGGGTGAATGCACTGCTAGGGGTGAATGCACTGGTGGGGGTGAATGCACTGCTGCTGATGAATGCACTGCTAGGGGCGAATGCACTGCTGGGGGTGAATGCACTGCTGGAGGTGAATGCACTGCTGGTGGTGAATGCACTGCTGGTGAATGCACTGCTGCTGCCACAGAGCAGAGGTGCCTCTGGAACCCTCCTAGCAGAGGGCACTCTGGAACCCTCCTGCCTCTTCTCTCCCTCTGCTCAAGGGGCACATCCTCCCCAGCGCTGGGGTCCCTAGGCCACCACTGCTGGTGCAGAGGGACACAGAAATGCTGGGTGAAAGGAGGGGACCTACACAGCTGTATCTAGTCCTTACTGAATGCAGTGCTTGGGGTCTGGAAGGGTCCAGCTTGACAGGGCAGAGAGAAATCAAAGACATGTATTTTCTAAAGCTTTCTGGTTTGAACAGCAGTGCCAGCTGAAAGGGCTGGAATTGAGCTTCCAGACTATTTATCAGCTCCAGAGCCAGCCACATTTCCCCTGTGGTAGTGTTACTAAATGAATCCTCAGCAGAGCCATGGCCTTGTTTTGAGTCTCATCACTCTCTGGTAACTGGAAGCATGCTGGAAATGTCAGACGTGTGCTGGAAATGGAGTGCTGGAGAAAGTGCTGATCTCATCCTTCACAATCATGGAATGCGTTGGGCTGGAAGGCAGCTGGAAGCCCAGGCCCCTGCACTCAGCAGGGACATCCTCCACTGGAGCAGGTTGCTCACAGCCTTGCCCAGCCTCACCTTCAACAGCTCCAGGCATAAGGCCTCAATTCCCTCCCTGGGCAACCTGTTGCAGTGTTGCAGCAGCCTCCTGGGGCAGAACTTGCTCCTCACAGCCAATCTCGAGCTGCTCTGCTCTCATTTCAAACCATTACTGGTCCTGTCCCTGCAGACCTTTGCAAACAGTCCCTCTGCAGCCTGCTTGCAGCCCCTTCAGGTCCTGGCAGGCTGCCCTCAGGTCTGCCTGCAGCCTTCTCTTCTTCAGGCTGCACACCTCCAGCTCCCTCAGCCTGTCCCCATAGCAGAGCTGCTCCAGCCCCCCATCATCTTTGTGGCCTTGTCTGGACCCTCTCCATCAGGTCCATGTCCTTGCTGTGCTGAGGGCTCCAGAGCTGGCCCTAGCCCACAGATGAGGTCTCCCCAGAGCAGAGCAGAGGGGCAGGATCCCCTCTCTCCATCTTTGGCCACACTGCTTTGGATGCAGCCCAGGCTGCCCTTGGCCTTCTGGGCTGGCATTGCCCATTGCTGCCTCCTGCCCATCTTCTCACCCCTCAGCACCCCAAGTCCTTTTCCTTAGGGCTGCTCTCTGTCACCTGGCTCCTCAGCCTGGAGTGACAATGACAATGACAGAGTAGTTTGCTGCACAGAGCCAGCTGCTGGTTGCCCTTTGCAGTAAGTCACCAGCAGAAGGCTCAGCAATGATTGTTCTTCCCCTTCAGAGCCTCACTCTGCCTGCACTGCATCCCTCGTAGATGATGAATTTTTTATTATGTTTGTGTTTTGAATTACAGCAATTAGAAAACATTAGGTTAAAACCCTCCTTGGGACCCAGGAGGAGAGGAAGCCACACTTTGGGCAGGCTGGGAGGAAGAGCTGCTCCTTGCCCCACACTTTGCCACTCCCTGCCTGACAGTGCTGCAAGTGAGTGCCCTGCCTGAAATGATTTTCATTTTACTAAAATTCCCATCCCAGCTTCATTTTCTTGTTAAGAAATGCTCCTGCCCATCCCTGAAGGTTGCTGCGAGAGCCAGATGCCATCTCGTGGTTGTCTTTCATCTCACAAGCCCTCAGCTTGCTTTCCCAGGCAACCAGTTCGGTTATCCCCCGGCTCGGGGATGTAAAACGACTGAAGCAGCACTTTCAGATGTCGTTTTCAACTCGAGTCCTCCACCAAGACCTAGCAGCTTTCCCAGTGACAACTGGACAGTTGTGAAGCAGAATTGTCTGCTGCCAGTCACAACCTAGAAACTGGCACTTGGAGATAATCATCTCTTGTTGGTTTTTTTTTCAGCTACCAACCCCAAACACTGATAGCTGCAATTTATTTTTCCTTAAGTGGAGCAAACATTAATTTTGCCAAGTGTGATGATTTTGTGCAGCTGCTTGGGGAAAGGTGCTGCAAGCACTGCTCAAGAGGAAGCTCCTTTTCCAGAATTGAGGCTGATAGAATGAGCTGCTGGGGCTGCCTCTTCTTTTCCCACATTTCTTTCCTTCTCAGCTTCCCATATGGAGCTGACTGATAAAAATGCTAGGATGCAGAACCTGCCTGGAGTGCCAGCCTGGTGGACATGGCAACAATTCTGCTGTCCCCAGCAGGAAGAGGACACAGAGATGCTGGAGTGAGTGCACAAAGATGCTCCCAGGGCTGGAGCAGCTCTGCTGTGAGCACAGGCTGAGGGAGCTGGGGGTGTGCAGCCTGCAGAGGAGAAGGCTCCAGGGGAACCTCAGAGCTGCCTGCCAAGAGCTGAAGGGATCCTGCAGGAAGGCTGCAGAGGGACTTTGGCTGAGGGAGTCTGAGACAGGCCAAGGGGGAATGGTTTGGAGCTGAGGCAGAGCAGGGTTAGCGTGGAGCTGAGGAAGAAGTTGTTGAGTGTGAGTGTGCTGAGAGTGTGCACAGGCTGCCCAGGGAAGCTGTGGCTACCTCCTGCCTGTGGGTGTTGCAGGCCAGGCAGGATGAGACCTTGAGCAGCTGAGTTGATCTGAGAGGTGTCCCTGGGCACGGTGGGGAGGTTGGAGTGGGTGAGCTCTATGGTTCCCAAACCTGTAACAGATCCCTTCCAACCTGAGCCATTCTGTGATCTGTGGGTCTATGAAATGCAAAATACCAGAGCTGGTGATGAGCATCTGAGTGACCTGTTCTGCATCCAAAACTAGAACTGCTCTACATCCATACATTTATTTTGGACATTTGACTAGACAGGTGTGAGTTTTCCTGCTGGTTGGTGGTTCTTTTCTCCCTGCCCTCACACTGATTGACATGAGGTGAAAAAAGAAAGAGAAGAGAAAAAAAAAAAAAAGGAGGAAAATGCTTTTTTTCCTCCTTCTTTTTTGCAGTGATCCATTTCCCTGCTCCTTATATCTGCCAGGTTTGACAAGTGACAGTCAGAGCAGCACCAAGTCTGCCTGGGGTCAGATAAGGAAGGCACCCTGCTGCAGAGTCAGCATCACCAGGAGCCAAAGGGTCTGTAAATGTCAGGGGTATCTCTCTCAGGCTGTGGAGGGGAGAGGAACTTCTGTCTCCATGCACTCAGCTCTTCTGCATCACCAGGGCACAGCTGTTCTGCACCACTGCAGGACACTTGACTCAGTTTGAGGAGACTCTGCAATTCCCCTGCTGAATTATTCCAGCTCTTCATCTCTTTGCTTTGAGGAAATTGGGTCCAGTTCAAGGCTGAGTTTATCTGGCAGAGTTCAGCTTCTGGCTGCTGAATCCTGGTGAGCTGCTGCAGGATGGAAGAGCTGTGGCTGGGCAGCTTTGCCACAGAGACAAGGAGGATGTGTGGGTGTTGCTCCTGTATCACTAACCAAGCAGATGCACAGCCCTGGCCAGTGCCAGAGTAGACTGCAGCCCTGCTAAGGTCCTCCTGCTCCCTTTGTACCCCAGTATTCATGCCTGTAAGAGTAACCCCCAAGGCAGCACTTTCGATGCATAAATACCCCTCTAGAATGACTGTCACGCCTCTCGCCCTTTCCTGAACAAGCTCAAGAACTCAGTCCTTCTCTATCCTAACAATCTTTTTCCTCTTTTGCATCATTTTTGGTTTCTTTCCTTTGAATTCCTCCTTGGTGGAGGAATTCCAGCATTCTCCTTGGTGGCAAGATCACTTTCCAGCCCTGGCTTGATGTTCCTTTGTACATATTGATTTTGCCACATTCCAGTACTTGCCAAGCCCCTTCCCATCTCGTTCCTGCCTGTGCAAAGCAGCCTGTGCCCTCAGCTGGCAGGGACATGTGGCCATAGCTCCAGCAGGGACAAGGCTCTGTAAGGACAGAGTTGCCTTCAGGAGGGTGATTGTCTTCAGGCAGGGCCTGCAGCTCACCTCATCTTGTGTCACCTTCAGTCTTCCCTTCTCTGGTTACCCGGAGTGGTCGGTGCAGGTCTATCTGAAGTTAAGCCCCTCAGATGTTGCTGCTGATCTCTGAGTCCTGAGAACCCTGCACTGACTACAAGTTTAAACTCACCTATGGATAGTAGGAAGACATTTTTTGTGCAGTGGGGAGGCACTGGAAGAGGATGCCCAGAGAGCCTGTGGATGCCCCATCCCTGAAAGCGTTGCAGGTTAGGTGGCAGGGGGTTGTTAGCAACCAATCTGGTCGAAGATGATGATCTGCAATGGTTTATAGCTGCCAGTCTGGGCAGCAATGCCAAGAAAAGTTCCTCTTGTTTCCACGTCATGGTCTGGCCGAAATTCTCTGTCCATTTAGAGTACCTCAGAGGCATCCACTTTGCTGCTTTCACCTCAGAGGTACCAAACCCACTGCACTGCCAGTTCTGCTCAGAGGCAGCAGGAAGGGTCTGCCTTGCTGTGCCTGCTCCCAGCCCAAGCTAACCCCTCCAGGGCACTTCTCTGCTTGGACTAAACAGGCTACAACAGGTGCAGATTCCCTGCCCCAAAAGGTCGTTTCTGAAGCATTCCTGTGCCTGGGTTCCTTTGTAGCTCCTGGAGCACTGTGTGCAGTTCTGGGCTCCCCAGTTCAAGAGGGACAGAGACCTGCTGGAGAGACCCCAGCAGAGGCTGTGAAGATGATTGGGGGCCTGGAACATCTCTGCTGTGAGGAAAGGCTGAGAGCCCTGGGGCTGTTCAGTCTGCAGAGGAGAAGACTGAGAGGGATCTGAGCAATGTCTGTGAATATCTGAGGGGTGGGTGTCAGGGTGCAGGTGCCAGGCTCTGTGTGGTGGTGCCCAACGACAGGACAAGGGCACAACAGGTACAGGCTGGAACTCAGGTAGGGGTTAGCAGAGCAGCCCTGCAGGGAGCAGAGAATTTGCTCTGCCTGCAGAGCCCAGGGTGCTCATCCAGCCTGGCTTTCAACACCTCCAGGGAGGTTGTGGAGCACAGAATCACGGAATCTTCGATCACATTCTGTGCTTCTGTGCTCCACAACCTCCCTGGGCAACCTGTGCCAGTGTCTCACCACCCTCACTGCAAAGAATTTCTGCCTAACATTCAGTCTCAATCTGCCCTCCCAGAACCCATCCCTGTTGAAGCTGCTGCTCCTTAGTTTAGGAACAGCAATGCCCCTCAAACTGCCTGGCAGCACAGCTGTGGGCAGCTGTCACTGTCCTGAGTGTGTTTGTGGTTACAAGTGAAGGGATAACAGTTTCTCACTAGAAGGGTTTAATCACTTGTTATGTGATGGAAGAAAAGCAGAGCAGAGACATTATCTGCACAAATGACAAATGGAATGTTCCATTTTCTGGCCATTTGCTAAATTATTCTACTTTCTTATCCAAACCATTCATTTCATGATGTAGTGAGGCAATAAATCCTTGAAGAGATAAGCCTCGACTTCAGCTGCACTGCTTTGGGCATTCCACTGGAAGAAAATCGGCAGAAGTCTCTTCAGTTTCCCCGGAGTGTGGCTCCCTCTCTCAAGGGGCTCTTGCTGTGCAGGTATTTTGGGGTTCTTTCTCATGTTTGAACATCTTTTTAAAGGAAAGAGATTCAGCTTCCAGAACTCCACTCCTGAGCCCCAGTTCAGTACACAACATCCTGCCAGTGATGATCTCCAGCTCCAGCTTTCCCCTCCAATATCATTTGCACTGCACAGATAAATGAAGAGACAAAGCTTGCAGAAGACACCAGGCTGAGTGGTTCTGTCTGTATGTCAAAGGCTGGAGAGGTAAGCCCAGGTGAACCTCATGAGGTTCAGCAATGCCAACTGAAGGCTCCTGCACCTGGGTTGGACCAATCCTTATTACGAGCACAAGCTGGGAGATGAGGTGATAGAGAGAGCCCTGTGGAAAAGGACTTGGGGTGCTGGTGGGTGAGAAGCTGGGCAGGAGGCAGCAGTGGGCAATGCCAGCCCAGAAGGCCAAGGGCAGCCTGGGCTGCGTCCAAAGCAGTGTGGGCAGAGATGGAGAGAGGGGATCCTGCCCCTCTGCTCTGCTCTGGGGAGACCTCACCTGCAGGGCTGGGGCCAGCTCTGGAGCCCTCAGCACAGCAAGGACATGGACCTGATGGAGAGGGTCCAGACAAGGCCACAAAGATGATGAGGGGCTAGAGCAGCTCTGCTATGGGGACAGGCTGAGGGAGCTGAGAGTGTGCAGGCTGGAGGAGAGAAGGCTGCAGGCAGACCTGAGGGTAGCCTGCCAGGAGCTGAAGGGGCTGCAAGCAGGCTGCAGAGGGACTGTTTGCAAAGGCCTGCAGGGACAGGATGAGGGCAATGCTTTGAAATGAGAGCAGAGCAGCTTGAGGCTGCTGCAACACTGCAACAGGTTGCCCAGGGAGGGAGTTGAGGCCTTATGCCTGGAGCTGTTGAAGGTGAGGCTGGGCAAGGCTGTGAGCAACCTGCTCTAGTGGAGGATGTCCCTGCTGAGCGCAGGGGCCTGCCCTTTGGAGCTCCCTCCCAACCCGAAGCATTCTGTCATGGTTCTATGGCTCTAAGCAGCAGACAGGTCAGGCTTCCAAGATCAGATCCAGGGAGGATGCCAGCAGAGGGCAATAAGCAGACACTGCCCTGGCTGCCAGCTCCAGTCCTGCTGTCTGCCAGCGCTGGAAACCACTCTTAGATTCCTTCAATGAATTACAAAAAGAAAAGTAAAATGAGGCTTTCTTTTCCCCCAGTCCTGGCATAAGAAATGCTTTCTAGATTCCCATGACCAGCCATAATAACGAGCAGTAGCAATGTATACTGTGTCCAGCTCTGGGGCTCCAACCTGAGAAAGATGTAGAACTGCCAGAGCGGGTCCAGAGGAGTCTGCCGAGATGCTCAGGGGGCTGGAGAAGCTCTGCTCTGGGGACAGGCTGAGGGAGCTGGGGCTGCCAGCCTGGAGAAGAGAAGGCTCCAAGGGGACCTTAGAGCTGCATTTCAGTATCCAAAAGGCACTAACAGGCAGGCTGGGGAGGGACTGTTCAGAATGGCTTGGAGTGATAGGATGAGACGCAATGGTTTGGAACTGGAGCAGGGCAGAGTTAGGTTGGGCATCAGGAGGAAGTTCTGCACAGTGAGAGTGGTGAAATCCTGGCACAGGCTGCCCAGGGATGTGCTTGAGGCCCTGTCCTTGCAGACATTCAAGCTCAGCCTGGCTGTGTCCCTGGGCAACCTGCTGCAGCTGGAGCAACCCCTGGTTGTCCCTGGGCAACCCCTGCTGCCTGCAAGGAGTTGGACAGGATTGAGCTGTGAGGATCCCTCCCAGCCCAGTGCAGCCTGTGGCTGTGTGCAATGATGGCACAGCCTGGGGCAGCCCTGAGCAGTGCTGAGCAGTGCTGCCTGCTCCCAGGGCAGTCCTGAGCTGCCTTTCACAGGGAGTACAACGATGCCCTTTCTAACTCTGGGCAATGGCTTTGGCCCCACTCAGGGGCAGTCTGATCCCTTCACTGCCAGTCTTCCCTCAGCCCCAGCCTGCTCCTCAGGAAGCAATCACCTTGCTGTGACTCACAGTGATGGATGAAGCTTGTTAAGGGGCACAAAGCTCTGTCTGTGCCAGGCTGTCTAAGTGATTGCTCTGCTAACAAAGCTTTAGATCAGCTATCAATTTTTGTTATGTATTCATAGTTAACTGCAAGAGTAAGATTTTCAGAGACAAATTAATGAGGGCTTGGCATCACACACTGCTGAAATGCTCCAGAGAGACTGCTTGGTGCTTTGAGATACCTGCCAGCTTCTAACAGCTGCACTGAAGGATGTTCCTGTAGGCCTTTTCAGCTCCTCTTTTTAACAAGCATGCCATTTACCCTCTGCATTCAGTAAAAAAATGTTGTTAATTTCTCCTTCCACTCCTGGCAGTTCATTATATAGGCCCAGAAGGCAAATGGCAACCTGGGCTGAATCCAAAGCTGAGTGCCCAGCGAGGCAAGAGAGGGGATGCTGCCCCTCTGCTCTGCTGAGACCTCACCAGCAGGGCTGTGGCCAGCTCTGGAGTCCTCAGCACATGGACCTGATGGAGCAGGTCCAGAGGAGGCCACAAAGATGAAGGAAAAGAAAGGAGAGAGAAGAAAGCAGTGAACAGTGCCAAAGATCCCCTTGGCCCTTACAGAGCTTTGGCTCTCAGTTTAGCTTTTACCTCCACCATGCTGCACAGGCAGTGTGATGGACTCCAGTGGATTAGTTGTTTTCCACTGTAATGGACATGAGAGGGCAAGCAGGCTTCAGGAGAGGAGAAAGCTAAGTGACTGTGTTGTGATGGATGGCACCGATCACTTGCCTCGGGGTGAGAGAAACTGGCACCCCGAGACAGCACTGCGTTGCCACCGAAGGAGGCTGAGCTCATCACTGCAAGGATGCTGACGCAGGGGGGGTGGCAGAGGACCTGAAGGACCAGAGCTGGCTGAGACAGCTCCTGTCCATTACCATCAGCATCCCTCTGAACCCATACTGGTGCCTGGCATTGGCTTTCTTTAGCATGGCACTTGGCACATGGCAGGGTGGCAGGCACGAGGGCATCCTGCTGAACCCCAAGGGAAGATCTGTTCAGCTTCTTGCGTGCCTCTTGGCTACTGCCCGCTGCCAGCAGGCTCGGCCGGATCTGTGCCCCAGGACAAGTGCGTGGCACACGCGTGGCCAGGAGAGGGCCACCCAGGCCTGGCAGTGTCGCGGCGCTTGGCGCTTCTGCTTCCCAGGAAAGCCCTGGAAGGAAGAAACGACAGGAGTCGCTGCGGGCTCTTCTGTGGGAGAGGGCTGGAACAGAGACCTCCCGTCGGAGTCGCTGCCAGCGTTGGTTGTAGGGATGGAATGCTCAAAGGAGATGAGAAGTGCTGCCCAAGGAGTCCTTCCTCCTTCCATGCCTCTCCTCCTGGCACCTCTGGCTGATCCATGTCCAACAGGCTGCCAGGTCTGCAGCTTACCGATGCACAGCTCCAGCAGTCTGCTGATGGAGTGGAGTCCTGCCTGGCTCCCTGCTCTGTCAGGAGCTGCTGACCTTGCCAGGGATGTTCCCCAGAGGCCAGGCTGAGGGAGCTGGGGCTGGGAGGTGGCAGCAGAGGAGCCTGAGGGCTGCCCTCAGTGCTGTGCTAAAGATGTGCAGGACGGTGTCAGGGGGATGCAGCCAGGCTCTGCTCAGGGGTGGCCAAGGGCAGCACAAGGGGCACTGGGGGCAAGCTGGAGCAGAGGAGGTGCCAGGGGAACAGGAGGGGAAGCTTTTTGCCTGTGAGGGTGTCAGAGGCCTGGAGCAGGCTGCCCAGAGAGGCTGTGGAGTCTCCTTCTCTGCAGACATTGCAAACCCCCCTGGCTGTGTTGCTGTGTGCCCTGCCCTGGGTGCTGCTGCTCTGGCAGGGAGCTGGGCTGGATGCTCTTTGGGGGTCCCTTCCAGCCCCTGGCACTCTGTAATTCTGTGACTGTGTCTTTCCATGCAGTCTGATCAGACAGGGCTGCACAAGATCTGTGCAGAGCCAGCAGAGCCAGTGCAATGTGTGCCCTTCTCTCTTTCCTCATGTGCAGAGCTGCTCCCACTGCTATGCTGCTTTCCCATCTCTGGAGCAGCTAATCCAGGCCAGGGCAGCCTGATCTGAAGCTTCCTGCAGCCCAGCCCAAACATCCAGGCTTTCCTTTTGCCATTCCTGAGCAATTTCCCACACCAGCAGTAATAACAGGGCAGTGCTGAGGGTGGGCAAGACACAGGGAGCTGAGCTGTTGGGGACCTATCAACATCTGGCTCAAACGGGCTTCTCCTTGGGCATTTTCCCTGGCCAAAAGTGCCACTGCTGAGCCCTTGCGTGGGCACAGTTAGGTGTGGTGTGCTCATGCAAGTTGGAGTCTTGTGTGCAGGAAAAGCTACTCTGGGGCTCAATCTCTGCACCTTGAACCTTTGCAGACCTTCCTGTCCATTTGAGATCACTCAGATGCTGAGGAGGCAGTGCCAGTGTAACTGCTGGTGCTGGTTGCTGGCACCAGCATCACCACAGCTTCCTTGTCAGAGTGCTACTACCCAAAGTTGTTCTCATTCTGAGCAAAGCCTGGCACTGAGGTGCAGGCATCTCCCTCAGCTCAGGGAGGACTGAGATCAACCTGGTGAGCAGGCAGCAATACTTTAAGACTGCTTTTTTCTTCTACAGGAGAAAGAGAAACCTTCCCCTTGGGGCTTCCTTCTCCAGACAATAAACTCCATGTTTACCTTGGCAGCTGGGTGTAAGCAATGCCTCCTTTCCCCTGCATTGCTTTAGCTCCTTACAGGCTCTCATGCATTCATCCTACTGCTTAGTGAATGTTCTGACTGATTGGCTTTGTAGCTTGTCTGAGATTTACTTCTTCAAAGAGTAAACCAAAGTTGGCCCAGAGAGCAACCAGAGCCAGCAAGAGCAGTGTGGGCA
>WBNM01028050.1:1274-11450 GCA_013399055.1 Ramphastos sulfuratus
CACTTTCTCTGATAACATAGGAAAAAAATTATAGGAATAGACTGTGTTTAAGGAATAAGCCATAGAAGGTAGCCCTTTAAGATAATTCAATATAGGTTTTTAGTAACTTTGCAGAATTTGGAGAAAAAACAGCATAAAATAAAACTAAGTCAAACTTTGGACGACTTGGTGAGAAAATTTACCTAAGTTATATGTACTTTTAATGTATTTTACACCAAAATAATATTTTGTGAGACTAACTTCTAGTAGCAATGCACTTAGTTTTCAGGATTCTCCTAAAGCTGCATTTATTCGACTGTAACAGAGCTTACAACAGAGCTTGACCAACTTTAATATGCACATTACAGCCTCAAAGTACAAATATAACACAAACAATATCTGTCCAGAAGGCCTTCCTGGTCCTCTGGGATATACTGCAATGCAAACCACAGCCCAACAAGCGAAAATTACTACCTAAGCAATGTCCAACTGAAGAATATAAAGAAGATTTCTGGAAAGGCAATGAGGCTTAAGAGGAAGTGAAGCTTCTTAACAGAATAATGTACAATATAAGTGCATATATGAAAAACTAAAGCAAAGCTGTAGGCAGCAACAAAGTCCTATGGCAGCAACAAAGTCCTATGGTTCTGAGCTTGAAATTTTATTACATTATCATATGCAAACTGAAATAATACATTATGGATATCGATTAAACTGCAATTTCTAACACTCAGAATGTTACTTCAGAGTGCAGGATAAAATCCAGACTTACAATTACTGGAAAACTTTTGTAGGATTTTCCTTTCTGAAGTTAAAATTTCACTGCTTGAGTAAGGATCATTCTACTCATCAAACAAGTACTTCAAAAAAGTACTTCAAGATGACTCAGCAAGGTAACTGCCTAAGGCCGCCTTCTCAATCTAAGCATAGGCTGAGTAGTTTTTGAGAAGTTCAGTCTTAAACTTTCCTGTTATTTGATATTTCCCAAGCGAGTACTCCCATACTTGTTTACATACAAGAGAGACAAATTGCTTTCATTTAAATTGCAGGTTTCTGTACAAGCAGCAGAGCCCTGCATACCTACATTGATCTATCAGAAGTATTTTGTCTGTTATACCTGTTGCATGAAAAACATCATTGTGAAGCTGCCCATCACTTCTCTGTTTCCTTTCAAATGATGACACTTTATAGCAACGACCTCTCAATTTGCTCCTTAGAACAAGGCAAAATACTAAATGTCTCCCTTTCTGCAGACTGAACAAACAACTTTGGCAAGAATATATGCTTTTTCATCTAAACTGCTTCACTGGTTTTAAATTTCATTGCAATTTAAAGAAAAACAGCCTTTTTCATTTTCTTAGATTCCACATTTCCTGAAAAGGTCATGAAAGGTAGGTAAACCCATAAAAATGGGTTGGTTTCATGAGGCCTTAAAAATCATATCCCATCATTTCCTAATCCTTCAAGACATCACCTTCTATGTCTGCAAGACTTGTTAGCATCACCTTGCACATTAAAAAACAGTACCTGAGGCACCTTTATGATTGCTGGTCACCAAATAAACAACATCCTGAGGCTATTGACTGCTAAAGCCTCCCATCACCAAATCTTTTAAATGTGGCTTGTTTTCCCCTGTGTTAACAAATTCAATTGGATCTGCAATTCAATACTACACAGCAAAGTTTAGATTTGAATGCCCTGGGCAAATACTTACTTCACTGTTAAACAGGCTTAGCAGCAAGTCAGGGAACTTTGCAGTTGGAACCAGAAATGTTTAAAAAGATCAAGGAAGACAGAAAAGCAGGGGTGTACACGAACTACGCAGATAAATTATGGACTGGATAAATTATTATCTCTTTTATCCTTAGCAGAAACTCACTCAACTTCCAATACAGACTATATATAAAACCTCCATTACAATAAAAAGTATCAGTAGATGAAAAATGAAGCTAAAACAATTACCGAATGTCATGCTGATTTTCCACATAGCTACTTCAGTATCTAATGAAGACTGCTGTTAAGATCAAATTCCACCATCTGTTTGCAAGACCATGTGTTAAAATGTCTTCTTGGCACTGATTTTAAAGTTGTATACATAAAATTGAAGTGCTCTCAGAAAACACAAACCTAACTGAAAAACTTTAGTGATCTGTTAAGTTGTAGTAACAAGCTGGCCCAACTTTACAATATCTGAAGCCAGGCTTGACTTTCAACAGAGTATTAGTATGTAAACTCAAGAATTTATGTAAAATTCCACTTGCTGAGAACACAGTTGAAAACATGTCCAACACTTTCTTCCTAGGAATCTGCATTATAAAACATATTTATCTTAGTAAACATAAACAAAAAAGCAAATTAAATTTATGTCATGATTATGTTAAGCTAGTATTTACCAGATATTCTGTATGTATGAAAGCCAGCACTGGTTTTCTTAAAGTAAGATTGAATAATTACGGACCAAACACTGGAATTTCACCTACGAGTTTTAGATCAGCAGAAGTCCACAATACTTGACTTCTGCATGTCTGCATGAGGTAAACTGGACACTTCATTTTGAACTCAAGTATGTTTCCCTAGCCAATCACAAAGCTATTTCAAATGAACTGCATAACTAGGGAATAAAATCCAATTCCTGTCAACTAGCCAGCAATTAAATTTAACAAGAGCTGAACCCAGGTGGAACTGTCTTAAAAAGTATTGTAACTACTCAAACGAATCCTCTGGCTCTAGAAGCCTCCCCTATGCAATGGAGTCCTTAGCAGAAAATAATCTGCCATGGAATCTGGCAAAGTACTCTGCAGCCCTGTTAGAAGTGGTGCAGGGATAGAATCTGCTAGAGCATGAAATACTTCAGAATGAAAATACTTTGTAGAATCAGGAAGAAAACTCCTCCTCATTTGTTCAGGAAATACGGTTGTCATGCCAACACTTCCAGAACAGCAGACTGCAGCGACAGCTAGTGATGAGGCCAGTTTGTGCCTTACAGCTTCCCTGGGAGGCTGTTTCTGAATTACAAGGTGTTCAGGGCAGAAGCAGAGTGTGTTCATAGACTTGGCTTCTATAAATATTTTGTCTCCTGCTTCCAAAGTCAAGTAATTTACCTCCTGGCAAGGATGGACCTGACATACCTGCTCAGTATAAATCCATGCATACAGACTTTGAGGCCCATGTCAGACTCACACAGGATTACAGGAAAAGTTTCCAAATTCTTAAAAGGGTTAATTTCAGGCATCAAAAAAAAAGTAAGATTAAGTTTCTGTAG
Organism: Ramphastos sulfuratus; assembly: GCA_013399055.1. Classification (NCBI taxonomy): domain Eukaryota; kingdom Metazoa; phylum Chordata; class Aves; order Piciformes; family Ramphastidae; genus Ramphastos; species Ramphastos sulfuratus. The sequence continues at coordinate 4,516 of WBNM01028050.1, forward strand.
CACAGAAAGCTCCAATATACACTGATCACTGGTCTAATCCACTGTAAAGAAATTCTTCATATATATTAAAGATGACACTTAGAAAAACATACTAAGATGTAAGAAGTATGTCAAGATCCACAGTAACAGAATAGTTGCAATATAAAGCTATCAGCATTTAGTAGCACTGATTAAAGTTTCAGCATCATAGCTTAAAATTTACTTATGCCTTCAATGAAACACCAAAGGGTGAATAATAAGGAAACATAAGTTGTAACTACTACATTGAGTTCTCACTCGTGCAACTGTGTAGATTTCGAAAAGACAAAATAAATCCATGACAATGAATAAAGCCCAGCAATCTCAGCTTTAAAAAAAGGACAAAAAAAAAAAAAGGACAGCCTACCCGCAGCCACTGTTTCTCTGTGAGAGCATCACTGTAGTCCACATCCCTGCGTTGACGGGATCCTCTTCCAAATATTTTCTCTTCTTCCTCTTCACATGTAAGCCTTTCAACTTCAGCATCATCCTTGATAATCCATGATGGCAATTCATCCTCCTCCATCAAGCGAGGCTTACGCTTGGGGTTTCTGGCATCCTCCCTCCGACGGTCCATGTCCATGCGCTGCAGTTGCAGTTGGTAAAGCATAAAACAGTTTTCAGGGCAAATACTAAGTGAACCATTGAAATTTTCGGCTATGTAATGATACTTGAAACTTTAAATCAAGTCCTTTGCAGGTATTTCTATTCTATGACACTTCTAAAGCACAACTATAAAAAGAAGAAGCTATACTTGATGGTTCATTTTCCAGTCAAGCTTGCTACTCCATGAGTAGCTTACTCAAGTAACTAAGGCAACGCAGCAGCTAAGTGACACAAAGCACAGATCACAAGAATACCATTGTACTGTGTCAACTGAACAACTCTTCTCCTTTTTTAGCATAGGTTTTATGGTTTCTATGTATTCACATATGTGATCTGGAAGTACTAATCATTCCTTGACAACATTCCCACAAGGTATTATGTAACTAAATGGAGTAACAGAAAACACACTAGTTTTGTGACACTGAGTATCACAAGAACATTTAAAAGAGAATTTTAGGGGAAAAAAAGGCATCAAGAAAGAAAATTAAGGAGTTCAGAGAAAAGCATGCCCAGATAGTGTCAGAAAGCCAACAAGTCTAAACCATTGCATTTTTTCTGATCTTACTGTTGTACTCAGCAAAAACCAAAACACGCACAAAAATATCAGACAAGATTAGGTAAAGTGTTAATACTATTAGAAGGCAATGTTTAAGACTTTGAGCTGAAGCTGAATTTATCACATAAATTACTTTCAAACGCAGTGAGCAATCATCTCAGAAAACAGATACAGATACTCAGGATACTTCCCCACAACCTACTGCAGACTCATCAGTGGGGGTGCTTTATAGTCACCCTGAGGAAGCACTCATCTCTCTTTATTGCCTACACACTGACTTAGGCTTCTAAAGGTACTCAAACTCATTTGCATTTTTTAAACAGCCCAAATTCAGTGGTATGACACCCTTTTAAATTGGACCCTTGAAGAGCTGTACAGTACTTAAATACTTAGGAATCAGTAGCCAAGCTGATGGTAACCAAGTATTTAATTTTCATATTTGAAAAATTAATATAAACAGACTGGAACCAGAACTGGCTGTATCATCAGAATGTGCTACGGCTTTGACCAGTAAACATTTATAAAAGGAGTTCTTAATTACACATAGAACTCTCCTTTTTGGGCAAGATACTACACTTTTACAGGATACCAACTACACAAATCATCCTTTTACACTCAGCCAAGACAGACTTAAATTCAGAGGTATTACCTAAAAACACAGGCAGACCAAATCCAGCCAAATTTACTAACTGAGGCTTAATGATGGCACTACTGAATATACTGAACCTTTTCTCAGCTTGGCTCTTCTCAAATACAAGCATTCCCAAAGCACTAGCTCAGGGACATCACCTTACAAGTGGTCTTTTAGCATCTTGTTTGGTCCCTTATCTGATCTCTAAACTCCAGTTTCACACTGTAGATTTCTCAGGTCTTGCAAGACTCTTCCTCAAGATTGGCACTGTTCCACTATACCATCCGGAAGGATCTCTGAAGTTCTTCTGTCATGCAAGGAACTCTGCATTTAAGTAGACTACTCTTCCCTCATACAAACAGTGCAAGTAAATAGAACTTATTCCTCCAACAAAGTTTTCCAAACCTTGAGCAACAAAAGCTTAGGGCCTTTGTTAAAAACACTGGAGAAGATAATCTACTTATGACCATATATCATCCTTACCATAAAGAGATCAAACTCCTCCTCACGCCGAGCAATCATCTGATTCAGAGTCTCATCATCGGGAACTTCATCTTCCTCCTGGTCATACAGATGAACAGGTGTATTAGCGAAGAGTTACTTGCAACTTACTTTGAAGTAACAGCCTTCATTGAGTCAGTGTTGCAATGACCCTCCTTCTTCTGTCAATAACATGTGGGAAACACTCAAAATGAAACTAAAACTTTTTAAAATGTTTAGTGATTCAGAAGTAATGAAAAATAGAAATAATTAGAGAAGTAATTTGAAGTTAATACCACCTTCATAAACTGAGAATAAGGAAATGAGCAACTACGCAATCAGGAGATTTGGGGTTGTGGTTTTCCTGGGTCAGAAGCACGCTTAAGTAATTCAGTTAAAATATATATGCATTTCCGGTTTGCTGTTCTACTGTACACCCTCACAAATATCCTTCTGCATTATGAGGTATATGGTTAAATGAAAAAAATTAAATGTGTCATTATCCTGGACAAATCCCTGCTGAATGCCTCTTTCTCTTGACCAACTCTTGATCTACTGCCAAATTGTGATGTAAACCTCTGACTTCAGACAAAATGTATTTCATAAAAACAAAAACAGTCCTTGGAAAAGCAAGTTAGAACTCTAGAATTCAACTAAAAACGTTAGAGCTGAACAGCTATGATACCAATTTAACACAGAGTCCGTAACGTCCTCCCGCCGTCCCCAATAATTTTGAAAGCACACGGCATTTCAAATCTGACAAGTCAACCAAAACAACAGAACTGCATAACAATTCCTGCAGGGCTTACTAAACCTATGTTCAGTATGCTGCAAGCCTAGAATTTTCCACTAAACTCTACTTAGAAATACCCAGTGGACTAGGGCTCTAGAATGAAGGAGGACCCAAGAGAGCTGGTTAATATTCAAACATTACCTCCTCCAGCTCAAGAAAAATGTATTCCCTTGAAAAAATAACAAGTGAGAGAGACAGAAGACTGCATGGATAATCAAGGAGCTCTTGGAAAAATTCAAAAAGAAAAAGGAGGTTTACAATATGTGGAAAAAAATGTCTGGTCAATTGGGAGGATTATAGAAATATTACCAGAGAATGTAGAGGTGAAACAAGAAAGGCCAAGGCCCTTTTGGAGCTAAGTCTTACCAGGAAGGTAAAGGAAAACAAGTGGAGGTTTTTCACCTGAATTAATAACAAAAGGAAGATCAAGGAAAGATGGGTCCACTACTGAACAATGTGGGAGATCTGATAACTGAAGAGGCAGAGATGGCAGAGTTGCTGAATGCTTTCTTTGCCCCAGTCTTTACTGTTAAGACAAGCCCTTAGGGACCTCAGTCCCTGGAAGCAAGTGAGCAGAACTGGAGAGAAGAGGAGACTCCACTAGTCAGTCAGAACTGGGTTAGAGATCTCTTGTACCAATCAAAACTACATAAATTCATAGGCTCTGATGGGGTGCATCCACACGTGCTGAGAGAACTGGCTGATGTTGCTGAGTCTCTCTCCATCATTTTTGAAAAGTCATGGAGAACAGGAATGGTGCCTGACCACTGGAAGGAAGTGAAAGTCACTCCGGTCTTCAAAAAAGGCAAGACGAAAGACCCAGGCAACTACAGACCAATCAGCCTCACCTCCAGCCCTGGAAAGGTGATGGAGTAGCTCATTCTGTAGACCATCTCTAACCACATGGAAGAAAAAAGTTATCAGGAGTAGCCAACATGGATTTACCAAGGGGAGATCTTGCTTGACTAACCTGATAGCCTTCTATGACACCATGACCAAATGGGTAGACGAAGGAAAAGCTGTGGTGTAATATACCTTGACTTTGGCAAGGTTTTTGATACTGCTTCCCAAACATCGTCATAGATAAGCTCAGGAGATGTGGCATAGACAATTGGTCTGTGAAGCTGACTGAAAACTAACTCAACAATAGAGTTCAGAGAGGTGTCATCAGTGGCACAGAATCAAGTTGGAGGCCTGTAGCCAGTGGTGTTCCCCAGGGATCAGTACTGGGTTGTTTTATTCAGTATCTTTATCGACAACCTGGATCAGGGCACTGAGTGTACCCTCAGCAAGTTCATTTATGATACAAAATTGGGNAGGGTGATGGAGCACAGGAACAGGCTGCCCAGAGAGGAGGAGTCTCCTTCTCTGGAGACTTTCAAAACCTGCCTGGATATGTTCCTGTGCAAACTACCCTAGGAGATCCTACCTTGGCAGGGGGGTTGGACTCATTCTCTTGAGGTCCCTTCCAACCTCTAAGGTTCTGTGATTCTGTGGTCTTACTGCTCTCTACAATTACCTGAAAGGAGGTTCTAGAGAAATGGGCACTGACCTCTTCTCCCTAGTAATAAATGACAGGGCAAGACGAATTGGCCTCAAGTTGCACAAGGGGAGGTTTAGATCAGGTATGAGAAGAAACTCCTTCATTGAAACGTTTCTCAAATACTGGAATAGGGAGATGGTTAAATCTCGGTTCCTGGAGGTGTTTAAAAGCCACACAGATGTGGTGCTGAGAGACATAGCACCAGACTTGGCAGAAGTTAGATAACGGATGGACTCAATGATCTCAAAGGTCTTTTCCAACCAAAAACATTCTGTGATTCCTGAGTTCTCTTACTGTTTACTTCTATCTTACCTCATTTTCTTCTTCATGCTCCAATATAGCTTGTAGGAAGGCTCTTCTTTCATGGCTTGAAGATTTCTGATCAAACATTCCGGCCTGAATAACTTTTTGATCTACATTCAGCTTGTACTTTGCAGCAGCAAGTATCTTCTCTTCCACGCTGTTCACAGTGCACAGTCGCAGGACTCGGACTTCGTTCTGCTGACCAATTCGGTGAGCTCTATCTTGGGCCTGCAAGTCCTATTAAGCAACGAACACGGAGTGATTTACATTTTAAGTGTGCTACAAAAATCATTATCTCCTTAAACGACATTACAATGCTGAATTGGTTTTGGTGTTGAAAGCAAGTACTCAAATGACAGTCCATTACAATTCACATGGCTCATTCCTCATTGCTTTCTTTCCAAAAATTTCATCAGACCAAGACAGGGGGGAACACTGAAATGACAAAATAGGGACATGTTCTCTATAGTGTAAATGCACTAAGCCAAAAACTTCTTGAAAGCATGTGTAATGGCTGAGAAGTGCTGATGACTTTATTTTTTCCCTTCTTTTCAAAGCTCACGGCCTTTCAAGCCAGAATGAACCCTCAAGTAAAATGTCTTCTGACTGCAGAAAAGAACAAAACTACTAGGAAACAGTTATCTAACACTACTTTTTCTGCTGAATCAGCTTTTAAAAAAGCAGCATATATGAGCTTCCTGACTTAAAGTTCATATATGCAATAGCGTAGATCAGTGTAACCAGTTTTGGTCAGGTGATTGCACTTAAAAACAATGGAAGTGAGAAGCACACTGCAGGTCAGAGAAGTAAATAAAAATAACCTGGTGGGGATTCCAGTCACTGTCAAAGATTATAACAGTGTCAGCAGCTTGGAGATTTAAGCCTAGCCCTCCAGCTCTTGTACTCAGCAAGAAGATAAAGTATTGTGACCCCGGTTCATTGAATTTCTTCAACAGAGCAGCTCGATCCTCTGATTTTGTTGTACCTGAAAAAAAAAAATTAAGAAAAAACAACAAACAAAACCCAAACCTATACCAAAGATGTAAACTGAAATAATATAAATACTTTATCAGTTACTAAAAGTAGACATAGAAAGGAAATTTTGTCACACTTGCTTATTGGCCGTCTTTGCCATATTTTCTGTAACAAACAGTGGCCACAATTTTTTTGGCGACCTGCTTACTGCATCTAAGAAGTGGACTTCTAAACACCACTTTGAAGTATTTGACATTTCAAAAGTGGACTTTAAAATGCTATCTAACATTGTTAAACCTTTTTTTTCAATTGAAGTTGCTATACACAGATAGAAGACTGCTTCGGCTTTGTTTAATTCCTTCTAGTCAGAAGAGCCTCTAAAGACTTTTAAAAAACACTTACACAGAAATTCACCAAAATACTTGCCTTTAGAGTCATAATTAATATGAAAGAACTGAAAATTCTTAAAATGTCCTATGTTGAGGGTGATGGTGTGCAACAGTGGAGGGAGAGCAAGAAAGGAATTGAATCATATAACTCTATTTAGGTTTTCACTAAGTTAAAGCCAAGCCCTGTGCACTCTGGCAGCTGGATGCATTTCAAATACTTTTACTACAGCCTGTATAAATCACTGTTGCCTGGTCCACTGTTTCTGTGTTCTTTTCTACACTTCTACCTGCAACCTGAAGTCAAACTCTGCTATTCTTATTCAGGTGATGTATGTACAGAAGATGAAGTTTTTCTATTACTGTGGTGGGTTGGGTCCTGCCTGCTGCAAGATAAAGCAAGATTGGAAAACTCCTGGACTGCATATGGCTGCATAAAAAAAATGGCTGTATAGCCAGGCTTGAAGACTTCTGGTGAATGGAGTTAAATCCAGCTGTTGGCCAGTCACAAGTGGTTTTCCCCAGGCCTCAGTGCTGGTGTCTACTCTCTTCAATATCCTTATCAATGATCTGTTTGAAGGTTGGAAAGGACCAGAGGGAAAGGACCTGAAGGTGCAGCCTGACAGCAGTGTGCCCAGGTGGCT
>WBNM01028052.1:0-10734 GCA_013399055.1 Ramphastos sulfuratus
CCTTGCCCTGTCACTGTGCACCATTGAGAAGAATGTGGCCCCATCCTCTTGCCCCCCACAGGTCCTTTAGGTCTTGCTGAGCATTGATCAGATCCCCTCTGGGGCTGCTCTTCTCCAGGCTCACCAGCCCCAAGGCTCTCAGCCTTTCCTCCTCACAGAGATGCTCCAAGCCCCTCAGCATCTTCACAGCCTCCAACAGAGTCTCTCCAATAATTCCCTTTCTCTCCTGAACTGGGGAGTCCAGAACAGAACACAACACTTCAGAGGTGGCCTCACCAAGGCAGAATAGAGAGGGAAGTGAACCTCCCTTGACCTTCTGGCCACACTTCTTCACGTACCCCAGGAGACCAAACCTCTTTATTTCCAGAAATAAAGTTTATTGGGCTGAGCCTGTCCTTTTTAATTGGGCAAAGGAATTTGCTTCTATGCTTCTCTTGAGGTAAGACATTTCAAAACCCTTGTTTGGTTTTCATATCTTGGTGGGGCTATTTTTTGTTGCTGGTTGTTTGTGAGGTTTTTTGCTTTGTTGCTTTTGTTTGGTTTGGTTTGGTTTGGTTTGGTTTTGGGTTTGGTTTTGGTTTTTGACTCCTGGAAGAGGAAGGGAGAAAAAAAAAAAAAAAAACAACTCAAAGATTTGTTTTTTAGACATGTTACAGAGCATTGCAAATTCACAGGGCAACTGCAAGTGGAAGTCAGGCTTTGTGACAAAGTCACAGACAAAAACCATCACTCAGTTTAGTTATCCAGGGCATGATTGAGCCCAGAAGGACCTGATGGGACCTTGAGAGGAACAGAGAAAGGCTTTGCCACGGCGCCCACCTGGATTGTTTATGACATGCACTTGGCTGGCTTTGGCAGGGTGCCACATGGGCTTGTGTTAATTTTAGCAGCAAGGACACTAAAGAATGCAAAACATGGCTCATAAAGTGTGCTGCTGGGGTCTTTTATTGTCTCTGCTTTTCTTGTGGTGCTCCTCTGTGTGTTCACCGGCAGATGAGGGAGGAAATGAGACAAGAAAGAGCTTAAATCAAAAAAAGGGAACCCAAAATCATAGAGTTGTTTTGGTTGCAAAAGACCTCTAAGATCATTGAGTCCAGCCAAATGAATCATAGAATGCACTGGTTGGAAGGGACCTTTAAAGGTCTTCTAGTCTAATCACCCTGCAGTCAGCAGGGCTACCCCCAACTGGAACAGGTTGATCAGAGCTGCCTCACCTTGAATGGCTCCAGGGAGGAGGCCTCCTCCACCACCTCCCTGGACAATCTGTTTCACCACCCTCACAGTAAAGAACCTCTTCCAACAAAGACAGGCTGGAAAAGTAGAGGTTGTTTAGCCTGGAGAAGGGAATGCTCCAAAGAGACCTTCTTGTGATCTTTCAGTACCATGAAAGCTGGGTAGGGACTTTTTACAAGGGCTTGTAGCACTGGGAAAAGGAGCAATGGGAAGCAACTAGAGAAGGGTAGACCTAGACTGGACATTAGGAAGTGGGGCAAGTTTCTCTACAGATTTGTCTCTAAAAATAGATTTGATTCCTCCCCCATTTACAGCACTGGGTTATTTGGCTCTGTGTCTTGCTAGGAGGACAGGTTGCCTGCAAGTGTCCTGCTCTGATTTCAGAGCTGCTGAGTACCAGCACTTTCCAAAGAGGTCAGGGGGGTGACAGAAGTTTCTGTGATGTGCAACTGCACAAAGGAGCAAGGCTCTGGAGTTCACATCTGTAGCTGTCTACTGCACCTGTTAACAGCACTTAGCAAAGACTCTCTGCAGCTTGCTGCTTCACTTTTCACCATATCAGGCAGTTGAGGGATGGGATCCATCCAGAGAGCAAACCTTAGAAGTAGGGACATGTGAACCTGATGAGGTTCAACAAGGTCAGTTGCAAAGTCCTGTACCTGGATCAGGGTAAACCAATCCAGACTGAGGGCTGAAAGGCTGGAGAGTAGCCCTGTGGAAAAGGAGTTGTGAGTGAGGGTGGGTGAAAAATTGGACAGGAGCTGTCACTGAGTACTCCCCCAGTGCAGAACCAGACATGTTCCTGGGCTGATCCCCAGCAGATTGGGCAGCAGGGGCAGGGAGGGGATTCTGATCCTCTACTCTGCTCTGCTCAGTCCCTACCTGCAGTGCTGGGGCCAGCTCTGGAGTCCTCAGCACAGCAGAGACATGGACCCTTTGGAGTGGGGCCAGAGGAGGCCACAGCAATGATGGGAAGGATGGAAGCCCTCTGCTGTGAGGCCAGGCTGAGAGAGATGGTGTTTTTCAGCCTGGAGAAGAGAAGGCTCCAGAGAGACCTTCTGGTGGCCTTTCAGTGCTTAAAGGGCCAATGAGAAAGCTGGGGACAGACTTTTGAGCAGGGGCTGATGTGACAGGACAGGGGGTGATGGCCTGAACTGAAAAAGGGAGATTCAGACTGGAGAGAGGAAAGAAATAATTCACTGTGAGGGTGGTGAGACCCTGTCCCAGAGTGCTCAGAGAGGTGGTAGAAGCTCCATCCCTGGAACCACTCCAGGTCAGTTTTTTTGGGGCTCTGAGCAACCTGCTGTAGTTGCAGATGTCCCTGCTGACTGCAGTCAGTGGCTTTATGATTCTTGGTTTTGCATCCAGGGTTCCACTGGGGAAAAGTAGCCTGTGCTTGTTTTCTGTTGACTCACAGCCTTCATCTGGCTGGGATAATTTAGCCTGTAGAAAAGAAGACTGAGGGGGATTTTGGTCTTCAGGGGAGCTTTTCTCATTTGCACCCACTTTACTTCTGTGGCTTAAAGCTGCTAAGTAGGACCTTTAGTGCCATGAGGTTTGTGTTGGGAAGATGTGTTGCCATTTAAGGAGGTGGCATTTTCCCCATCTTTACATCCCCTGATGTTCTGCTATCATAGGCAGAAATGTCAGAACACACTGTGCAACATTCTGTGTTCTCCAGATACTGCAGAGCTTATGGACTCCAGTGTAAAGTGGTTGCAGGCAAGCTGTTATTCCTTGCAGTCCTTAGGTTTAGGGACACACAATGGTAAAGCATTCAAATCCTGTTCTTGATGGACTGAAATCAGCCAGGACATGCTTTGGTGTGGTAAAACCCCTCTGTCATATTTCTGATGGACTGAAATCTCTCCTCAGCCCACTGACTGCAACTCAATTCAGATTCATGAAGATGCTGAGAGGGCTGCAGCAGCTCTGAGGGCAGGCTGAGAGAGTTGGGGCTGGAGTAGAGAAGGCTTCCAGGAGACCTTAGAGTGGCCTTCCAGGATCTGAAGGGGGCTACAGGATGGCTGGGGAGGGACTATTGACAAGGTCCTCTACACTGCTGCATGATCCACTCACTCCACAACATATTGCCCAACATCTTGAACACTCCTCAGGGCATTTCCTTCCCTTCCTCACCATTATTCATCAGCTCCATGACATTAGATGTTGGCCACAGGGCTCCTAACTCTAGCTTTATGAAGATAACACAATGAGCTGTAGCAAGAGCAGCGTGGCCAGCAGGGCAAGGGAAGGGATTCTGCCCTTTNCCTGTCCAACAGCAAAGACCACAGTGTATTTCTTTATTCCTGAATTCTGAGCAGAATCCTCTGACTTCATCTCTCAGCACATTTCTCCCACCTTGGATGCCTTTTCATTGCACAGAGAACACTAAACCTTCCCAGAGCTGGAGGGTGGAGGTCAGTTAAGCACAGCTTGCTGAGCCTGGAATGAGTGCAGTTAATTCAAGCCCCAGGAGCTTCAGGAGTTTGTGGTTTTCACAGGGATGGAAATGGTTCCCTAACTGCTCTGAAGGCACTCCAGTGAACAACCCCTCCTTGCTCATCCAGGTCTGATCTTCAACATTCCCCCCCTCACTTTCATCCCTGATGATGGCATCAGGCAGAGCTCCCTAGCTGGGAATTACACATCCAACCAGGCTGGCAGGTGAGGATTAGCATCTCCTCCTTCCATAGGGATGCATCAGCAGCTGTGAAATGGAGAAAGAATATCTGACCATGGAAAGGACATCTGGGAGAAACCAGAAGAAGTTGACCTTACTGATTATTATGACACCAAGCTGTGTGTAGTGGCTGCCACAGCAGAAGGCTGTGCTGCCATTCAGCCAGACTGGGACAGGCTGGAGGGGTGGGCAGGGAGAAATCTAATGAAATTCAGCAAGAGCAAGGGTAGAGAAGGTTGCCCAGGGAGGTTGTGGCTGCTCCCTCCCTGGAGGTGTTCAAGGCCAGGTTGGACGAGGCCTTGAGTGACCTGTGCTAGTGGGAGGTGTCCCTGCCTATGGCAGGGGGTTGGAACTGGCTGATCCTTGAGGTCCCTTCCAACCTTACCATTTTGTGATTCTATGATTTATGGAGCTGGGTGGCAAAGAGGCTGTGCTAGGCATGGGAAGGGGTTGTGAACTTCCTCTGCAGCCTTGCAGAAGGAACATTTCCCAGTGTCACATCACCATATGCTGTAGGCACTGCCTCTAAAACTCAGTGTGACCAATTCTTGGCCAAGATGCAATGACTCTTGCAGCTGGTAGAGCTCCACACCCTGTTTTCAGAATATTGCCACCTTGCAGAGGCTTCCAGCCTTTGCATAATTTTCTACCCAGTCTCCTGAGTTTTTCAAGTGATCTGAGCAAAATTACACTAAATTTGACATTGGCTCATCTTATCTCCTAAATATTCTTTGCTGAAAGATTAACAAGACCCTGGCTTTATCCTCCTGTCATGAGAAAGTTCCAGTCCCATCCTGTCCAGTAATTAGTGGAAATAATTTTCTGGCAGTTGCCCTCTTTGCTTTTGATCCCTTTGTCTGATCATCCCATTAGTAATTTTCTTCTTCTGTTACTTGACTGTCCAGTTCAATTTCATTCCTATGCAGCTGGTATCAAACTTTATTTCTTATTCTATCCCATATTGCCCTTCAGAGCTCTCCATGAACTTCTGTGGCCCTTCTACCATCAGGAACTAAATCTCTCTAAATTTGTTTAAATCCTTTTATTTTCTGCTGTAGAACTGAGCTGACCCTCACTTTCCACTGCACTGCTTTTCACACATGATTTACACTTGACAATGGGGCTTTATCTCTGGCAGCAAAACCTAACTGGGACCAGTTAATCATTATGGAATGAAGATTTGTCAGGTCAGGTCAACTACTGTAGCCTTTGCCATACTGCTCTGATAAGAAATTGGATATCCAAGAAAGTTTTGAATGTAATTCAGTTCAGTTTATTACTTGTAAGACTATTGAGCCAATGATTCCATGTCCAGATGGAGATCAGTGCCAAGTGGTGTCCCTCAGTGGTCTGTATTGGGACCACTGCTGTTTAATATCTTCATCAATGACACAGAGAGCAGAATCAAGGCACTCTCAGCAAGTTTGGAGGTGACACCAAGCTGAGTGATGAGGTTGAAAAGTCTGAAGGATGGGATTCATTCAGAGGCACCTGGACAAGCTTGAGAAATGAGCCTGTATGGACCTCATGAAGTTCAACAATGAACAAGGTCCTGCACATGGGGTGGGACAATCCCTGGTATCAGTCCAGGCTGGAGATAAAGTGATTGGGAGAAGGGGCAGCCAGGCAGGGAAGTACTTCAGAGTGCTGGTAGATGATAATAATCTGGCAAAGTGCTCTCACAGGCCAGAGCCAACCATGTCCTAGGCTGGTTCCCAACAGTGTGGGCAGCAGGTGAAGGAAGCTCCCCCCTGATCTGCCCTTGCAAGGCCACATCTGGAGTATTTGACACAGTTTTGGCTTCCTCAGTTCAAAAGAGACAAGGAACTACTGGAGAGTGTCCACCAGAGGCTAAAAAGATGCTAATGGGACTGGAGCATCTTTGTGTGAAGGAAAGGCTGAGAGCCCTGGGGCTGTTGAGCCTGGAGAAGAGCAGCCTGAGAGGGGATCTGAGCAATGCCCACCAAGAGCCAAAGGGGCTGTGGGGGGAAAGAGGATGGGACCAGACTCTTGTCAGTGGTGTCCACTGACAGGACAAGGAGGACCAGGCACAAACTGGAAACCAGGAGGTTCCATCTGAAGAGGAGAAGCTTCTTTGATGAATGATGGATCCCTGGAGCAGGCTGTCCAGAGATATAGAATCTCCTTGTCTGGAGAGATTCCAAACCCACCTGGCCATTGGGATCCTGGCCAAGCTGCTGGGAGTGTTCATGCCTTAGCAGGGGGGTTTGGACTGGATGATCTCCAGAGGTCCCCTGTAACCATGCTGGGATTCTGTGAAGTTCATGCTGGTGGGGAAATAACTGCACCTTCACCCTGTGTAAGCAACACCTACCACCATGCAGCCAGCACCATGGAGGATGCTCAACAGCATCACAGGCCACCAGGGCTTGGTGGAGGGTGGGGGTTGCCAGGTGGTAGGGGAGANATCCTTCCTGTGCTGGGGGCTCCAGAACTGCACACAGGACTGCAGCTGGGGTCTGAGGAGAGCAGAGCAAAGGGGCAGAATCCCCTCCCTTGCCCTGCTGCCCACACTGCTCTTGCTGCAGCCCAGCACACAGTTGCTGTCTGGGCTGCACTCACACTGCAACCTCATCTGGAGCTTTTCACCACCCCAGACCCCCAGGTCCTATTCCTCAGCGCTACTCTCAGCAGAGCAAGGGGCATAATCCCCTACCTTGCCCTGCTGGCTACACTGCTCTTGCTGCAGCCCAGGACTCAGATGATGCTGGGCAAGCTGCTGTGGGTGATCCTGCTTTAGCAGCAGGGTGACCTGAATGATCTCCAGATGTCCCTTGCTATGTCTATCATTCTGTGATAATGCAATATGAAAAAAATCTTGTGATTAGTTCTGACTCACAGTTAGAAAAGAAGCTCCAGTAAAGAAAGCTCCTCCCAGTGACTTGTTTTCAGGGAGTCATCTCTGCCAACGTGCAGATTACCATTCAGTGGATTCATCTGAAACACAGGCTGGGGCTGAGTTACAGCTCTCACATTTTCATGAAATCCAAGGTATCATAGAATGGTTTATATTGGAAGGGACCTCAGAGATCATCTAGATTCAACCACCTCACCTGGGACAGTTAGCTCAGGTCGCTCAAGGCTTTGTCCAACCTGGCCTTGAACACTTTTGGGGAGAGGGCATCCACAACCTCCCTGGGGAAACTCTTTCAGTGCCTCACTACCCTCACTGGAAAGAATTTCTCCAGTCTAAATCTACCCCACTCCCTCTCTCTCTCTCCCTCTTTCTCTTTTTTAGGCCCAAGAATATATAACACCCTCAAAAAAATTCTTATTCTGAGACAAATGACAAAGCAGTTGTGGATGTTTGAAGAATGTTTGTGCCACAAGCTCTGCTTTGTATTTCCTCTAAGATTTGAAAAGCTCTTGGAGAAATGTTTCTTCTGTTCCTTCACAATAATGATGCAGATGTGGTTAGGAACACTTGAACCTTCCCTAGAGTGATGGGTTCATCTCCTGCTGCTTGTCATGTGTTTTTAATAAAGCCTGGACAAAGCCAGAGCTGAATATTCTTATTGCAGAAGGTTGGGCAGAGTGATTTAACAGGAGATATTTAGTAAATCAAGCCTTGGGAAAGAGTGGAAGAGATTGAAAGGCCTAGCAAAAGGTTGATTTCCACATCAGAGTGCTTGAGCACTGAACAAATGATAAGGCAGGAGTTTAATTTAGTAATGAGCAGGAGTTATCAATAACCTCCTGGTTTTACACCGGCGATAACGATATAATTAGATTGGAAATCAAAAGATGGAGATGAAAAAACTCAATTAGTAAGATAAAAAAAAAGAAAAAAAAAAGAAAGAAAGAATTCAAATCGTGGTGTGGCTGGATTAAAGGGAGTCTGAAAGGTTAATTGGGAGCAAGAACTGAAGGAAAACTATTAGCAAGAGTCTGGAAACATTCAAAACAGTGCTGGGCAAATGAGATGATAAAGCTGGGAGCTGCACATCTAGGGATGATAAGGGAAATTCTGCATAGCCATCCCTCCCTGCAGGGCAAGGAGGAAAGGTATTACAGAGTTAAAAACAAACAAACAAACAAAATGTATTTATGGTGAGCAGGAGGTGGGGAAGTGACCACAGAGTGAGAAGCAACCGTGCTGAGAATCGAGGGTGCATCAGGGAATCATAGAATGGTTTAGGTTGGAAGGGACCTCAAAGCTCAGCCAGTTCTGACCCCCTGCCATAGGCAGGGACACCTCCCACTAGAACAGGTTCCCATCCAACCTGGTCCTGAACACCTCCAGGGAAGTTGTGGAGCACAGAAGTACAGAATGTGATCAAAGATCAAAGATCAAAGATCAAAGATCACATTCTGTGCTTCTGTGCTCCACAACCTCCCTGGGCAACCTGTGCCAGTGTCTCACCACCCTCACTGCAAACAACTTCTTCCTAACATCCAGTCCCAATCTCCTCTCTGCCAGTTTAAACCCATTCCTCCTCATCCTGGCATTACAAGACCTCGTCAATAGTCCCTCCTCAGCCCTCCTGGAGCCCCCTTCAGGTACTGGAAGGCCACTCCAAGGTCTCCTGGAAGCCTTCTCTTCTGCAGGCTGCAGAGCCCCAACTCTCTCAGCCTGTCCTCAGAGCAGAGCTGCTGCAGCTCTCTCAGTATCTTGGTGGTTTCCTCTGGACTGGCTCCAGAGGAGCCTGCATCACTCCTGCAAACCCAGCAGTGCTGATGTCACTCAGCTCTGCTGGAGTCTCTGCATGGCAAGAGAGGGTTGGATGAGGCTGGGCTGAGTGTGTTGGGCTCATTCAGCTGGGGAAGAGAAGGCTCCTTCTGATGGCTTTTCAGTATGTAAAGGGGCCAGTGAGAAAGCTGGGGAGACACTTTTGAGCAGGGGCTGTTGTTGCAGAGCAAGGAAGTTGTTCAGCATGAGGGTGGTGAGAGCCTGGAAGGGGTTGCCCAGGGAGCTGGTAGAAGCCTCGTCCCTGGAGGTGTTTAAGGCCAGGATGAGTGAGGCTGTGGCCAGCCTGATGTAGTGTGAGGTGTCCCTGCCCATGGCAGGGGAGTTGGAACTGGCTGATCCTTGTGGTCCCTTCCAACCCTGCCTGATTCGATGATCCTATGAAATCTTCCACAAAAATACTGAAAACAATCCCTGGGTTGCCCAGGGAAGTGGTGGAGTCACCATCCCTGGAAGTGTTTAAAATGAGACTGGATACTTGTGGCATGGTTTAGTTGATTAGATAATGTTGGGTGATAAGAAGGACTTGATGATCTCGAAGGTCTTTTCCAATCTGATTGATTCTGTGATTCTATGATTACTTTCCAACCTACCAAAACCTCATTTCACATAATGTGGAGGGGGGAAAAAAAAAAAAAATATCAAGACAAAGCTGAACTGAAATTTCCAGTTGTCAGCTGAGGAGAAAAGCAAAACATCAAAACAGTCAAATCAGACTTGGGGTGGGGAAAATAAATGAGACTTCGAATGAGCCCTCCTCTAGGACTGGAAGTAGACATAATATATGTGGAGATTAAATAAAATAAACTTCCAGCCAGCTTATGAAGCTCTAAATATAGTTAGGCTTTGGATTTGTGGACTGTAGTGCAAAAATAAATAAATTAAAAAAAAAAAAAAAGGAATAAAACCACAAACTTCTTGTTTCATAAAGCTTGGCTAAGAAAAATAAATTACTTCAAAATGGTAGGTGTAGATTCAGTTCAGTAGTGGAAGGAAGGAAGAAAATCAAGATTCACTGTAACACACCCTAAGAGTTGCTTTGCAGGCAGTTCTGATGCACACTTTGAGCCTGAAAACCTCAAAGTCATAAAAGTAGGCTCAGTGTTCACCTAAAATATGTTTTCTGTTGACTAGAATTAGGACAGATGCCTCCAAGAAAGGCTGGAGCCTGAAATAAACAGATGGGTTTTAATCCACTCTCCAGATCAGGTTTTACTTTTAGAGATGGGGATTGCTTAGAGTGACAAGACATGGATTTTCCTTTCTTACAGAATGACACAGACTCATGGAATGGTAGAGGTTGGAAGGGACCTCTGGAAATCATCAAATCCAACGTCTTGCAGGGACAGGACCAGAGGTATTGCTTTGAAACTGGAGCATGGTAGATTTAGGTTGATCATTAGGCAGAAGTTCTTTACAAGGAGACTGTTGGAACACTGGAACAGGTTGTTTAGAGGGATGGTGAAGACCCCATCCCTAGGGACAGTCAAGATGAGGTTTGATGGGGCCCTGATCAACATGATCCTGTTGGAGATGTCCCTACTGATTGCAGTGGGATTGGACAAGATGACCTTTGGGGGTCTCTTCCAACCCAATGTATTCTGTAAATCTATGAAATGCAAATTAGGGCTCAGATAGTAAAACTTCTGTCTAATTTCTTCTGTACACATCACAGATAGATTTAAGGAGTAGCCATAAATCACAGAACTAATCAGGTTGGAAAAGACCTCTAAGAACATCGAGTCCAACCTATCATCCAATACCTTCTAATTAACTAACCCATGGCACTAAGTGCCTCTTCCAGCCTCCTCTTAAACACCTCCAGGGATGGGCACTCCACCACCTCCCTGGGCAGCCCATTCCAATGCCAATCACTCTTGCTCTGAACAGCTTCTACCTAACATCCAGCCTGAACCTGCCCTGGCACAGCTTGAGGCTGTGTCCTCTTGTTCTGTCCCTGGGTGCCTGGCAGCAGAGCCCAACCCCAGCTGGCTACAACCTCCCTTCAGGTAGCTGCAGAGAGCAATGAGGTCTGCCCTGAGCCTCCTCTTGTGCAGGCTGCACACCCCCAGCTCCCTCAGCCTCTCCTCACAGGGCTGTGCTCCAGGCC
>WBNM01028053.1:1651-12286 GCA_013399055.1 Ramphastos sulfuratus
ACAGGTTGCCCAGGGAGGTTGTGGCTGCTCCCTCCCTGGAGGTGTTCAAGGCCAGGTTGGACGAGGCCTTGAGTGACCTGTACTAGTGGGAGGTGTCCCTGCCTATGGCAGGGGGTTGGAATTGGATGATCCTTGAGGTCCCTTCCAACCTTACCATTCTATGATTCTATGAACTCCCCTGCTAGAGCAGGGTCACCCAGGGCAAATCACACAGAAGCACGTCCAAGCAGGTTTGGAATGCCTCCTGAGATGGAAACTCCACCACCTCTCTGGGCAGCCTGCTCCAGTGCTCTGCCACCCTCAAAGTGGTGAATTGCTTCTTTACCTTTGTGAGGAACCTCCTGTGCTCCAGTTTGTGTCCATCGTCCCTTGTCTGTCATGGGGCACCACTGAGAAAAGTCTGGTTCCATCCTCCTGACAGTCACCCTTTAGATATTTAGGAGTATGTATGAGATCTTCTCTCATAGCACCATTAAATAAAACATGCATGGTCTGTTCAAAAACACAGAAGTAGGTGCAAATACAGCACCAATCCAAATAATTACCTTCACCCTATTGACAGAAATGTTGCTGTTTGTGGAGTACACTTGGGAATATTAATACAGCACAAGTCACAGAGTGTTATTTTAATCCCCAAAGATATTTTAAAACTTACAGAAAGTCCAGGGTTGTATTGTTATATAAATGGAAATATTCTCAGCAGATTTTGGGTCACACAGTGTAAAATTGACTGGCAAAGAAAATCCTGAAGGTTTTTGCAGCAAGTGAGTCTTGGTGCAGGGGTGTGGGGGAGTCATGAAAGTGTTTCTAATAAGGCATTTGCAGGTGCTGAAATGTTATTACTAAGCTAGCAACTGCTTGGAGGAGTCAGACGTGAAAAATTCATTTCTGCTATCACAGGAGCCACCACTGAAACAAGGTAAGAAAGGATTTATAGGTGAGGGGCTTGAGTTTCTGCAGAAATCTTTTGCACATCACAACACCTGAAAGGCTCCTCATTAGGATTCATTTGTAGTAGATGAACATGCTTTGCATGAAATCCAAACAGAGACCCTAGGAAAAAGAAACCACATGCTTCTAAAGAGCCTGAAAGTGATTTCACAGGTATTGCAATGCAGCACCTTCCAAATTATTTATTTAAATCTCTTACTGTAGTTCACATTCTCCTCTAATTATGAATTGGAAACACAAGTTTTCAGCATGTCTTGGTAATTCTGTGCTGAACCTGTAAGCTATTCAGCATAAAATTCTAATGAAACAGTAGCATACCAAATATAATCCCAACTGAAGGTGAACAGAATAACCTCAGGTGTTGGAAAAGGGCTCCACATCTTCTCAATCAGCAATCTGGACTCAGCTGGGTTGGTTGTAGGACATTTTAGCATCTAATAAAAAATGACCAGGAAACCAACTAGCAGTCTGAAAAGAGCAGAAGAAACCACAGAGGTAAGGAAGCATAGCTCTCACCTCTCCATGGCATCAAGCTGAATAACAGAGGGAAAAATGAAGTTCTCACCTTGAAATAATAAACATGTTTTACCATTAAATATTTAAGCCATTCCAAAGAAGACAGGGAATTACACAATAATAAACTGCAGGTGTAAACATCTGTGTGTTTATCTGGCCAACATCAAGGGCAGCTGAGGATTTCATAGAATCATAGAATCAGTCAGGCTTGGAAGGGACCACAAGGATCGTTCAGTTCCAACTCCCCTGCCATGGGCAGGGACACCCTACCCTAGATCAGGCTGGCCAGAGCCTCATCAGCCTGGCCTTAAACACCTCCAGGGATGGGGCCTCAACCACCTCCCTGGGGAACCCATTCCAGGCTCTCACCACTCTCATGCTGAAGAACTTCCTCCTCACATCCAATCTAAATCTCCCCACCTCCAGCTTTGCTCCATTCCCCCTGGTCCTGTCACTACCTGACTGACTAAAAAGTCCCTCCCCAGCTTTTTTGTAGGCCCCCTTCAGATACTGGAAGCCAACAATAAGGTCACCTGGGAGCATCCTCTTCTGCAGACTGAACAGCCCCAACTCTTTCAGTCTGCCCTCATAGCAGAGGTGCTGCAGCCCTCTGAGCATTCTCGTGGCCCTTCTCTAGACACGCTCCAGCATCTGTTGTTTCAGAGCTTCTGGTTAGTGGGACACACATTCCTTCTCAGGAGAGATATCCTTGGTGGTGGTGGCATTACAGCCTTGACAACAGACATGATAGAATCATAGCATGGGTGGGGTTGGAAGGGACCTCTGGACACCATCAGCCTGTCTGAATTCAGGTGCCCTTACTAAGTGTGAGTGCCCAGGTGCCGGCAGTGGTGTAGCTGCCAGCATGGCTTCTGTGAGGAGCTTCTAACAGACCTACCCACCACAGGGCCCCTCAGACAAGATGGTGTTGCCCATGTGAAAATGTGCTTAAGAAAGGCCAATAAAAGGCTGCATGGCAGTTATGAGAGAGCAGAGTGAGAAAAATGAGAAACAGCCCTGCAGGCACCCAGGTAAAGTCTGTGAAGAAGGACGGAGAGGAGGTGCTCCAGGCACTGGAGCAGAGATTCTTCTACAGCTTGTGAAGAAGACCATACTGAAGCAGATCATCCTCCTGAAGCACAGAGAGAGTAACAGTGAAGCATATGCCCACCTGCAGCTCATGGAGGATCCCACACCAGTGCAACTGAAATGTCCCTTTTAGATAAGACACACTCTGGAGCTGTTCTTGAAGAGCTACAGTGCATGGGAAGAACCCACATTGGAGCAGTTCATTCCACCAAGTCTCCCATGGGTGGGATCCCATGTGGAGCAGAGGAACAACATGAAGGGAAAGGAGCAGCAGAGATGGTTTCTGTTGGTTTAGTTTTCCAGTATAAGCCTGTTCTTACTGTGTCATTTTCTCTTCTGTTTTGCCATTTTTCTTAAAGGGCTTTTCCAATCCAAATGATTCTGTGATTCCATTTTGCAGGACAGGATGGCAGATGAAAACAAACCTCTTCTTGATGGCAATAAGAAAACTTCTGAAAGCAGGTTAGCCCATCCTGAAATGCTGAATTAACTTTGTTTCAAGTCATCATCTTTTCAAGCAATTCTGAAGAAGGACATGGGAAGATAATGACCACAAATTCATATTTGCTCAAAAGGACATGTGTTAATACAATTTTAATGGGAGAAAGAGAAATTATATTCTCCCCATTTCTCTGTTTGTTATACAATCCTTACTGCTGCTCTGCCTTGTGGGTTTTGAGTTTTAAGGGGGGTTGGTTGGTTGGTTGTTTTGTTTGTTGTCATTTGGATTTTTTTTTATGTAATCAATAGCATCACTGAACTCATGTCTGTTGGTTAGATCTTAAAAGTATCCCATCTATCATTTCTGAAGTTTAGTGCTTGGCAGATCTGTTTGCAAGCACTTGGTGAATGAGATGATAAATGTGGTATAAATATTTAGAAAAGCAGATGTAAATACAACTCTGTTTAAATTCATAACTTTCAACAAAGCAGTAATCCTCACAAAATCATCTGGATGGTGTTTTAGGAATACTATCAACACAATTTTCATCATAAAAGCCAAAATGAGAACTTTTTCAAAGCAACAAATTTACATTCTTCCAGCTGAATCATACAACGGCTTGGGTTGGAAGGCACCTTAAAGATTATCTGAAAGCCAAGTTCAATTGTTTCCAGTGCAGCAAAGTAGAGGAAAACAATACTACTGCTACCACCACTACTACTACTACTACTACTACTACTACTAATAATAATAATAATAATAACACTAATAATAACAACACTAAAAATAACAATAATAATAATAATAACAACAACAATAATAGTTTTAAGAGCNTTAAGGGCTTTTGTAAGCACCTAGAGACATATGAAAAATTTGCCTATGATTTTTTACTGAAATAGGTACAAAATTTCCTTCATTGGTAGTCTTGGCCCATTTACTCAAGTTCACAACACAATTTTTATCATACAAGCCAAAATAAGAACTCTTTCAAAGCAACAAATTTATGTTCTTCCAACTGAATTATAGAATGGCTTAGGTTGGAAGGGACCTTAAAGATCAGCTGAAAGCCAAGTTCAATTGTTTCCAGTGCAGCAAAGTAGAGGAAAACAATACTACTACTACCAACAACAGCAGCAGCAACAGCAGCAGCAATAACCACAATAACAACAACAATAATGATTTTAAAAGCTTTTGTAAACACCTAAAGACATATGAAAAATTTGCCTATGAATTTTTACTGAAATAAGTACAAAATTTCCTTTATTGGTGGCCTTGTCCCACATGCTGAAGTTCACAACACAATTTGTATTGTACAAGCCAAAATGAGAACTCTATTAAAGCAACAAACCTGTTTCCTTCCAACTGAATCATGGAATCATAGAACAGTTTGGATTGCAAAGGACCTTAAAGATCATCTGAAAGCCAAATTTATTTGTTTCAAGTGAAGCAAATCTGAGGAAAACAAATAATAAAGTAACAATTTTAAGGCTTTTGTAAGCACCTACAGACATATAAAAAAATCACCCATGAATTTTTACTGATATAAATACAACATTTCCTTTATTGGTAGCCTTGTCCCATATACTCAAGTTCACAACAGCAGTAGTATGTCCTGATAGGGCATAAATCCTGCCAGGCTGGTTTGACCCTTGCTCTCCTCCCCCCATTGGATTTGAAAGTCGAGTAAAATGGGCAAACAATGGAGCAGCAAAGCCTTGAGGGTTAGGAGCTTAGCACCATGTGTCAGGTACCTTGTGCTGCCCCTCAGCATGCCTGTGTGGTCACACAAGGCATGAAGCTTTGGATTCACTGGGCAGTTAGTTAAGGATAGGTAATTTTACATATAAATGAGAGAAAAAAACCCCAACCAACCATTGACAGGAACAAATCTTGGCTTTGGCATGAATATTATGCAGAAAATTGCATGAGGAATGCCATGAATGTCATGAAAATTGTATTGACTCTTAAAGTGAAGCCATCTGATTCAAAACAAAAGCAAATGCATGACCAAGATACCCTACAAAAGCAAGCCAGAAGCTCTGGAGTTCTGAATACCAGAAAAAAGACTCACAAACAAATATTGCCCCATAAATTATGTGTGAAATTCATTAGAGGAATAATACACTACTTATTGTCAAATTAAAAAAACATATTGTTTTCATAAATTTACATTATTATGCATCTAATTTTGCTGGGTTTCTATACCTAAAGCTAAATGTTTCTGTGTCAATTCTCTTTCTTCACCTGATTTCTTTTGCAGTGTTACAAATACTTTGGAAATCAGCCTAAAGTACAACTAAATAACAGGCACTTCTGCTTTTGCTGCATACCAGAACAGAATAGGTCTTGTGAGGAGGGGCTGAGGCACCTGGAGTTATTTAGCCTGGAGGAAGGAGGCTGAGGGGAGACCTTCTCACTCTCTATAACTCTCTGAAAGGAGGTTGTAAGGAAGTGGGGATTGGTCTCCTCTCCCAAGTAAGTAGTGATAGGAGGAGAGAAAGTGGTCTCAAGCTGCACCAGGAGAGGTTTAGCCTGGCTATTAGGAAAAAAATACTATAGAGTGGTCAGGCATTGTAATAGGCTGCCCAGGAAGATGGTGGAGGCAATGGGTTGAAACTGGCAGAGGGGAGATTTAGACTGGATGTTAGGAGGAAGTTCTTTGCAGTGAGGGTGGTGAGGCACTGGCACAGGTTGCCCAGGGAGGTTGTGGCTGCTCCCTCCCTGGAGGGGTTCAAGGCCAGGTTGGACGAGGCCTTGAGTGACCTGTACTAGTGGGAGGGGTCCCTGCCTATGGCAGGGGGTTGGAACTAGATGATCCTTGAGGTCTCCTTCCAACCTTACCATTCTATGATTCTAAATCCATTGATCAGCATTGATGAGAACCACCCTTGGTCTTCATTTTTTCAGATCAAAAAGACCCAATTCTCTCAGCCTTTCTTCATAAGACAGATGTTCTAGTTCTCTAATCATCTTTGCAGACTTTTGCTGTACCTTGCCTCACTTGAACTGGGAAGCCCAGACCTGGACACAATAATTCAGATATGCTCTCACCAGAGCAGAGCAGAGGGCAAGGAGAACCTTCCTAGACCCGCTGGCCGCATTCTTCTTGATGGACCTCAGGATACCATTGGCCTTTTTGGCCATAAGTGCAGATTACTGGCTCATGGTCATCCTGTTGTGTTCCAGGACTCCCAGGTCCTTTTGCCCAGAGCTGCCCTCCAACAGATCATTCCCCAACCGATCCATGGCTATGAGAAGGAAAACACTAAGGGAAAAATAATCTTTTAAATAAAAGTAACAGGGTCGCAACTCTTCAAATATCCTGAGCTCTGCTGAGAGCTGCATCCTACATGCCATACTTCTGGGGCTGTCAGCCTGCACCACAGCACATACACAGCCAGGGCTGTGCTGCTTGCATATTTTTACCAAACACCACAATCTGGGGAGCCAGCTGTGCAATTATTGCATATTGTTGACAGATCAACTGCACTGCAATATGACATGAAAATGCTGCTCTCTGACAAAATAAAAAAACAGACTAGAAATGAAAGTGCAAACATGTCAGAGAACTTGAAACAGGAGCCAGTTATATTGCTGAAGCTAATTGACCTTTGTGGATTGGGTTTTTTTTTCTTTAAACAATAATAAAAAGTATAATTTCTTGTATCTCTCAACTTCTTTTTTTTTTTTTTAACTGTAGTGTGCCATTTTTAGACCACTATGCTGTCTTCACATCTGAGAAGTGTGTGGGTGTTTGCAGGTAGAATTTGACTCAGAGAGTAAAGACAGCAGTTGAGAATTTCTGATTCTCATTTAATTGCTGTCACATCTGACCACCTTTGGACAGCACAAGAAGATACTTCACAGTTACCAGTACCTTTGAAAACTGCCAGTTTTATTTCCAGAAGCCTTTGTTGTCATTTTGTTTCAGTGATGTCTCAATGCTTCTGAGGTAACAGAACCTTAGAATGGTTTGGGTTGGAAGGGACCTTCAAGTAAAGTTCCACCCCCCTGTCATAGGCAGGCATGCCTCCTGCTAGAACAGCTTGCTCAAGGTCTCATCCAACCTGGCTTTTAACACTTCTAGGCTTGGAGCCTCCACAAGTTCTCTGGGAAAGCTGATCCTTACTACCCTCATGGAGAAGTATTTCCTGCTAATCTCAATCCAGCTTCTTCCAGCTTGAAGCCATTGCTACTCATCCTATCACTCCATTCCTTTGTTTAAAGTTGCTCTCCTGTAGCTCACTTCAAATACTAGAAGGCATCTCCAGAGACTTCTTTTTCCAGGCTGAACAACTGCAACTCCCTCAGCCTGTCATCACAGAGGATGTGCTCCAGCTCTCTGATGATCTTCATGGTCCTCCCCTGCCCCACTCCAACAGTTCCATGTCCTTCTTGTTTTGGGGGTTCCAAAGCTGGACATAGAATAGCTCTTGCTGTACTTCCCTTCTGCTTTCACTTTAGATCCTGCCTTCTATAATTCATTTCTCAGTTGTGTTGATCTTTTGGTGTTATCTGAGTATTTAGGGATGATCCATCAGATATTTAGGTTACTGCTTGTGCACCAGTTAATTTTGCGTATGATTCATAGAATCCTAGAATGGTTTGGATTGGAAGAAACCTTGAAAATCGTCTGGTTACAACCCCCTTGCCATTGGCAGGGACACCCTCCACTAGACCAGGCTGCTCAAAGCCTNTATGGCAGGGGGTTGGAACTAGATGATCCTTGAGGTCCCTTCCAACCTTACTATTCTATGGTTCTATGATTCTAAATCCAGACTATCAGCTAGTCAATTACACAGAAAGAGTACAAGTGAATCACTTTGCCACTGTTCAATGCATTTTGTAGAAGGCTTGGATTATATCCCTCAATATCATTCTAAACCCATAAAAACTTGATGAGTCTTACACCAAACAAAACATCAACTCTTCCACTGCTAATTGTGCATATTGGAGAGGAAAAAAAATAGGCAAAAATATTGTATTCAACAGCACAGTAAGGTTCCTGTGCTGCAGCAATGTAATAAGGTCATACATCTTACAAACCTTGTTCTCTCCTGTGAGTTTAGTTAATAACAGGAGGAACTTTCTTTGGGTTTACCTGCCAGAACCATGATACATATTTCAGTGAGTGGAATTTTTCTACCTCATTCTGCAGCGGGGGCTTCAAAAGGAATTATTATTTCTAATTCATCAGTCTCGTGGAGACAAGACAGAAGCAGCAAAATGTAAATCTCTTTATAACTAAATTAATCCAATCCTTTTTCATTTGTCATCACAATGACAAAGCTCCATTGTCAGCTGAACAGATGTACCAAACACTTGTCACTTGTGCGTGTTAAAAGAGCAACAACTAAAAAGAGATAATTTCTCCTGACTAAAGTGTGTCAAAGCAGAAGGATTTTATTTAATTATTTATTTTTAAGTAATTTGCTTGGCTGTTTCTTTTGCTTTGCACCAGGTATGAACCAGTACCACCAGTATATGGAGGAAGAATCACAAATATGTGACACCTTTGCAAATTCCAGGACCTTGTAGATGCCTTTTATGCTTTCATTCTACCTTCATATCAAAATGCACAGTTTATGATCTCCTAATGAAAGAATATTTCAAAAATATTC
Organism: Ramphastos sulfuratus; assembly: GCA_013399055.1. Taxonomy (NCBI): domain Eukaryota; kingdom Metazoa; phylum Chordata; class Aves; order Piciformes; family Ramphastidae; genus Ramphastos; species Ramphastos sulfuratus. The sequence goes on from WBNM01028053.1 coordinate 10,271, forward strand.
CTATTAAAATGCAGATGTTGACTTCCCACCAAGTCTTAAGTTAGAACTCCTTAGATTTTCTGGAATAGACAAAGAATCATAGAATGCACTGAGCTGGAAGTGACCTCTAAAGGTCATCTAGTCCAACCCCACTGCAGTAAGCAGAGACAATCCCAACTAGATCAGGTTGCTCAGAGCCCCATCAAGCCCAGTCAGGGATGTCTGTGCAAATGAGGCCTCCACCATCACCCTGGGCAACATGTTCCAGTGTTTCACCATCCTCATAGTAAAGAGCTTCCTAATGTCCAACCTACATCTACTCTTCTCTAGTTTAAAACCATTGTCCCTAGTTCTATTCCAACTGATGGCAGAGACATTGGATTAGGCAGCAGGATAGACTCTTTTCAGACATGGCTCCATGGATGGTGTCGCCACCACAAATTTGGGTTCTTCAACAATGCAGTGGCCTTTACAGCACCAGGGTTGTTGAGCCCAAACAGGAGACCCCTCTCTCAAAGGCGGAAGAGGGTCCTTGCAGGAGAGATTGCAGGACTAGTTGATAGGGCTTTAAACGGGGTATGAAGGGGGAGGGGGACAAAGTAATCAGGATTCCATGTGGTAAGGTATGGGAGGCCAAGGGAAAGTCAGCCAGCGAGTCAGCTCCAACAGAGGCACAACTGAAATGCTTCTACACTAATGCAAGGAGCATGGGANATGTGAAGGGGGCCTACAGGAAGGCTGGGGAGGGACTATTGACAAGGTCCTGCAATGGGTTTAACAAGGGGCAACGGGTTTAAACTGGCAGAGGGAAGATTTAGACTGGATGTTAGGAGGAAGTTCTTTCCAGTGAGGGTGGTGAGACACTGGCACAGGTTGCCCAGGGAGGTTGTGGCTGCTCCCTCCCTGGAGGTGTTCAAGGCCAGGTTGGATGAGGCCTTGAGGAACCTGTACTAGTGGGAGGTGTCCCTGCCTATGGCAGGGGGGTGGAACTAGATGATCCTTGAGGTCTCCTTCCAACCTTACCATTCTATGATTCTATTGCTGTATACTTCACGACAAGAGAGTATTTTTTTGTGGTGGATGATACCTGTTTTATTTTTCTAAAGATTTAACATTAAAGGTTTTGTTGTTTTTGCTTTTCTTCAGCAAAGTGGGGTATAAAACTTTCTTTGCTACTGGAAGGAAAGCACTGCAGTCTATTATTAGAAAATCAAAGATGAAATTGATTAAATCGCTGTTATCATAAGAAAATCAAACACACGTTTTTCTCCTGTGGGGAAACAAAAAGTAACATAAATGACAAAAATAATGTGACAATACAAGAGCAGTAAAGGTATTTGAGGATCATCTTTGAAATCCCAGCTATACATCCTGATTCTGTTCCACTATCTTAAATCACTTGCAGGCTGTTCTAATTCTGGGAGATGCACCACGAAATTGCTGATTGCTGACTTAGCTTTGTTCCCATTGAAAGGCAGGAAGAATGAAAATTGCATCGTCCAAACTAAGATGCCTAAAATATATGAAGTTATTTTGGTCCTGGAAATAATGACAATACTTGGACTTGAGCAAAGGAACAATATTGTACATTTTGCAAGCATCCTTCGGAGCTCTGGTAGAAAGAAAGGGAGCTTATCTGCCCAGAGCTATTATACCCCAGCTGCAGCTTAGGTTAAAAGGTCCTTCCAGGAGAGTTCCTAAGAAGGCATTTCCTAGAGAAGCGTTCACTGAGTCAAGAAAAACCAGCAGGCATTAGGTCTAAATAACTGCTATCTTCAAAAGCCCTCTCTGGGGGTCTAAAGCCAACCTCATATCCCAGAATTACAGAATCATAAGCCTTTAAGATTACTGAGTCCAACTATTAACCTAACAGTCAAGTTGACCCCCTAAACCAGGCCCCTAAGCACCACATCTGTTCATCTTTTAAATGCTTCCAGGGATGGTGGTTGCCCCACTTCCCTGGGCAGTCTGTTCAGGGGCTTGACAATCATTTGTTTGGTTTCTTTTATTCCTCTAAGATCATCCAGTTCAACTGTT
>WBNM01028056.1:0-18365 GCA_013399055.1 Ramphastos sulfuratus
AGAGTAGAGGGGCAGGAGAATTTGATCTCAATCCTTGATACTTCTGTTTTAAGAGGGAAACAAAGAACTGCCTCGTGGGAAGGCTTTGTGACTGCAGCACCTCAGTGCAATGCAGGAGGTGGTCCTAGGGAGGAAGATTTCACAGTGCCACTGGGGAGTAGTTCAGCAGCCAAGCTCCCAGATTCTTACCTCAGGAACTGACACATAAAATGAGCTGCTGCACTGGAATTGTAATCCTTCATGAGACATCTGCCTTGTGCTGCAGGGCAGGCAGCAGAACAGCTCCTGGGGGCAGCCAAGACTCTTTGTGAGGAATGTTTCAGCAGAGCACAACAAGGAACCTTTTTTTTTTTTTTCACATGAAAGCAGTTTCTGCTTTTATTGCTTTTGTTCTTTTGGAAAAGCAGCGCATTGGAAAAGCACAAAAGGAAGTGCCTCTGGTCTCTGGCTGGTTGGGAGCAGCCCTGCCACCTAAACACCTGCAAACAGCTTGTCAAACATCTCCTTTGGCTTGTGAAGGAGGATTGGTGTTGTTTTGGTAGGGCCGTTGTAGTGCGAGTGTGAACTACAAATGTGATGTTACACCTGCTTTATGTTTGAAAACCAACAGCACAGCCTTGGCATTCCCAGCTCTGAAAATCATCAGTGTCTCTCCTGGGGGCTAAATTCCCTTCAGAGGGTGGGAATGCTCTTGAGCATGTGCTGGTGTTTTGTTTGTTCCTGCCTGCTGTTAGCAGGTGCCATTGGCACGTCCCCACTGGGAGTGACAATATTGTGTACAGAGCTACCAGGGTGCCTAAAATTATCTGTGTGTAGAACCCACATGATCCTCCTATGAGCTTCAGAAACCTGCAACTAATGTTTTTGCTGAAGTCTTTGGGAAAGTGGAAGCCTGAAAGGTTCAAAGGCTGGCAGCAGGAAGCCAACTAAACCCTGGGCAGCTTTGATGTTTCTCCCATTGGGTCCCTGTGCCACATTCACTTTTCTTCTGTATCAGCTGAACATCTGCAAAAGGCAGCACTGCACAGCATGGGGGCCTCTTGCTGCTGTGCCACATGCTGATCACAGAGTCACAGCTGATCACAGAGTCACAGAACCACAGAAACCTCCAGGTTGGAAAAGACCTTCAGGATCTGTGTGCAACCCAGACAGCAACTGTGTGTTGGGCTGCAACAAGAGCAGTGTGGGCAGCAGGGCAAGGGAGGGGATTCTGCCCCTTTGCTCTGCTCTCCTCAGACTGCACCTGAGTCCTGTGTGCAGCTCTGGAGCCCCCAATACAAGCAAGACGTGGAAGTGTTTGAGCCAGCCCAGAGGAGGCCACAAAGATGCTCAGAGGGCTGCAGCAGCTCTGCTGTGAGGACAGGCTGAGAGAGTTGGGGCTCTGCAGCCTGGAGAGGAGAAGGCTTTCAGGAGACCTTGGAGTGGCCTTCCAGTATCTGAAAGGGGCTCCAGGAAGGCTGGGGAGGGACTATTGCCAAGGTCTTGTAATGACAGAAGGAGGAGGAATGGATTTGAACTGACAGAGGGGAGATTGAAAGTGGATGTTAGGCAGAAGTTTTTTGCAGTGAGGATGGTGAGACACTGGCACAGGTTGCCCAGGGAGGTTGTGGAGTCTCCTTCTCTGAAGCCTTTCCAGCCATGTCTGGATGTGTTCCTGTGTGCCCTGAGCTAGATTGTCTGGTCCTGCTCTGGTAGGGGGGGTTGGACTGGATGATGTCTTTGGGTCCCTCCCAACTCCTGACATCCTGTGAGCTGTGATGTCTAAAGCTCTGCCTCTTTCTGAACTGCAGCCTCTGCCACACAGCTTGGTGAGCAGGAGGATGTTTGCTGAAGACAGCAAACTGAATCCTTTATTTTTACTAAGGGGAATCTGAATGAGAGATTCAGGGTGGCCAGGAAGGGCACTGGCATCTGCTCAAGCCATGAGCAATGGCTGCAGGTAAAACCCGGGGTGCACCCAGCCTGTGGCTTGCACCATTGAGGGAACCAATGAGAGCTGGCAATGCTGNTGGGTGATTCTGTGCTCCACAACCTCCCTGGAGGTGTTCAAGGCCAGGTTGGAGGAGGCCTTGAGTGACCTGTACTAGTGGGAGGTGTCCCTGCCTATGGCAGGGGGTTGGAACTAGATGATCCTTGAGGTCCCTTCCAACCTAAACCATTCTATGATTCTATGAAGCTTCCTGTCCTGCAGCAGAGTGCTGTGGATGTAAATGATCCTAGGGAGTGTGTTAATGCTAAACCTTCATTTCACAGAATCACAGAGGGTGAGAGGTTGGAAGGGACCTCCAGAGATCGTTGGGTCCAACCCCCCTGCCAAAGCAGGATCGCATGGAGCAGGTCACACAGGAACACATCCAGGTTGGCTTTGAAAGTCTCCAGAGAATGAGACTCTCTAGGCAGCCTGCTCCAGGGCTCTGTCACCCCCAGGGCGAGTGCTGAGGTGGAAATCCCTGTGCTCTGGCTCATGTCCTTTGTTCCTTGTCCTATCAGTGGGTGCCACTGAAAAGAGCCTGGCCCCTTCCTCTTGCAGCCACCCCTCAGACGTTTGCAGACATTAATAGCATCCCCCTCTCAGCCTTCTCCATTTCAACACCATCACCAGAAGTCAGGAAAGAAGTGGAAAAGCAGGAGGTACAAAAGGGGACTGCAAACAAAGAGAGAGAATTTGCTGGGTGTGAGAATGTGTTTGTGTCAGGCAGAGAAACAAAGTGCTTGGGAAACATATTTCATCCCTCGAGCCTCCCTTCAGAGGGCAGTGATTCATGCATTCAAAAAGACTGCAGACAATTCTCTCACAGTCAGACATGCCAACTCTGGTTTCAAAGTCAAGCTGATTAATTGTTGGCAAATTAGCAAAATTCTACATATTATGGGATTGGATTCGGGGAAAAAAAGCAAACTGGATTTATGGATATTAAGTACAGTCCTGAAAGGGCAGAAGTTTTGGCAAGGAGGCAAAAATAAATCTGAAATAACAGTGAAATGTTTTCTAGACTTAATGAAAGGATTACACAGATCCTGTCCCTGTTTTCAGGTCTGTTTCCTGTGAGTAGCAAAAGGGGAATTCATTGGGGAATTAGAGTTAATATTTACACCCAATATTGGAGTCAGCAATTGTAGCCCTGCAATTCTCTGGGACTCAGCCTCACTATTTACCAAACCTTTGTTTCTCCAGGGCTAAGGTGAAGCACAGATGGGAGTCTGAGCTGGACAAATGTGATTTTGTTCAGCTAAAACATGGCCACCTACTTTGATGAGCTAATCAGTACTAGAATCGCATTGGATGTTCTTTAGGACAGCAATGATAAGAGGAGCATTTTCAGTGTGTGGGAGGCTGATTGCCCCTCCCATAGTGTAATCAACAAATGTAAAGATTGCCTTTGTTAAAGATGGGCCCAGATTGCTGGCAAAGGCATACAAACGGCACCTTTGTGCACTTAGGGGACTTGGGCCAGACATCTGCCCAAGAGCTCAGCAATGCTAGAGAGAGTGTCTTGATGAAATTCCCAGATTTCAGCCTGGCTTGAAAGCAACGCCCAGGACGCCGTACTTCACACCAGCTACCCCGAAGAGAAAAGGTTTCTGTGTATCTGGGGGTATGGACAGGTAAGCGGCGCGGGGAAGGGGCAGAGGCCCTGCCCAGTGCCGCCTCCGGGCCCCGAAGATGCATGACAATAGCAGGAAGATTTCCTGGGGAGCTGCACCTGGACAACGGCCTAAAAACTGTATAAATATAAAGACATAAGCGACGCCTGCGAAAGGGGGCACCACCACCCGAGCACCTCCACGGGCACTTCCACCGGACCACCACCACCGGAGAACCCCCCACGAGGAGGACACGAGGAGCCACTCTACAGAAGGACATCCCTGGGCTGGGCACATCTCTCTCTCTCTCCCCCCCCAATCTGCGGCTGATGGTAATATAATCCCTGTTCTTTTCCTTCCCTGCTCTTAATCTTTTTCTCCTTTGTTCCCTCTCCCTCTCTCCCCTCCTCCATTGTTCCCTCTCCCTCTCTCTCCTCCTCCATTGTTCCCTCTCCCTCTCTCCCCTCCTCCATTGTTCCCTCTTCCTCTCTCCCCTCTTTCCTCTCTCCCTCAGTTTTGCTCAACGTTATCCCTTAATAAATAGTTCTTGGTGATATTTGGTCTCGTTCGCACTTTAATTTCACAACACAGACATCTAAAAGAACCAGTCTTGCTCCTCTGGACAGAGACACTGTTTATCTCTGTTCTCCAGAGCTTGACACAGTGCAAGGCATCCATCACAGCAGCAACTAAGATAAAACACCCTAGATAATTAATTAAAGCAGAAGCTGGTAGAAATGTCAGCCCAGCAAACTTACTGCCAGTGCCCTCTTCTTGGCTTAGCCAGAAGGACGCTGCGGCAGATAGTGCCAAATGCTTTACTGAGGTCAAGACAAACCACAGCCACTGCTCCACTGACATTCTGTGGTTCTGTGGCTTTTGGAATGAGAAGTTTTCCTGCTTTGAAACTGAGACCTCTGCAGCTGCTCTTGTTTGGTAGCTGACTTCCAAGTTGGCCATGGTTCAACACAGCAGAGTTTAAGTAAGGAGAGCTTCTTTGACTTGTGGTGGATTCAGTCAGCACTGCCTATTCCTTCTGAGCTCCACCCTCAGGTCTGTCATCAGCCCAGGATGTGCTGCTCACAGGGCACGTTTGCCTTAGCTTGCACAGAGCTAAGCTTGTCCTTTGCCAGACAGCTGGTGGTTTCATCATAGAACCAGAGAGCCAGGCAGGGCTGGAAGGGACCACAAGGATCATCCAGTTCCAACCCCCCTTGCCATGGGCAGGGACACCTCACGCTAGATCAGGCTGGCCACAGCCTCAGCCAGCCTGGCCTTAAACACCTCCAGGGATGAGGCTTCCACCACTTCCCTGGGCAACCCCTGCCAGGGTCTCACCACCCTCATGCTGAACAACTTCTTCCTAACATCCAGGCTCAATCTCCCCATTTCTAGCTTGGTTCCATTCCCTCCCACCCCAACCCCATCACTGCCTGACAGCCTAAAAAGTCCCTCCCCAGCTTTCTTGTAGCCCCTTTTGGATCCTGCAAGGCCTCAAGAAGGTCACCTGGGAGCCTTCTCCTCTTCAGACTGCTCAGCCCCAACTGCCTCAGTTTGTGCTCACAGCAGAGCAGCTCCAGCCCTCTGCTCATCCTTGTGGTCCTTCTCTGGACACCATCCAGCACCTCCACAACCCTCTTGTGATTTCTCACTGGCTTGTGTCAGCCCCAAACAAGCACCCTTCAGACTGGACAGGGATCACTGCCAGTCTTTTCCCAGAGATGAGGAAAGTCATGAATCCAACCCAACTGGATCACCACCAAGTCAGGAACTGAGGGCAGGCGGCTGAGTTTCTCCTCTGATGTTGCTGCCCCAGGAAGAGCTGGGAGCACAGTTTGCTTCTGCATCCCTCAGCCCTTTACCCAGAGTGCTGCAGGCAGCCCAAGAAGAGCATTGGAAACCCAAGGCTTGTCCAAACATGTCTAGGGCTATACAAATACCCCATTAAACACTTGGCTGCCTGGGGACCCTTCTTCTCCAGACGATGCTCTGGAGCTCCCCCGATGGGATTTGCTGTCTGTTTTGGGAATAAAAGCTGTCTTGAGAAATGCCTCAGAGGCAAAATTTGGGAATGCCCACTGGAGCCACTGGAAAGCTGTGAGACATCAGGAGCAAACCCCATCTCTGCCTCCTCTGAAACAAAACAGGAATTCAACACCATTTGCTTTAATGTCAGTGCCTGAAGTGATGCTTTAATTAAGAGAATAAATGTGGAGCAACACAGTCCTCTCCTGAAGCCTTTCAGGTCTCTTTTGCACCATCCCAGGAAAATCCTCTTTTCAGTTCATCTGAAGCCATTAATCAAACTGCTCAGACATTCTCAAATGAGAAACAGTGCTACAGGTCTCCTGCTGCATCCAAGCTGTTTATGATGGGAACAAGAAAACAAACCAAAATGTCCTCATGATGGAGCTCTCCAAAATACTGCATCTTCTTCACAGGATCACAGACTCACAGACACGCTCAGGCTGGCACAGCCCCTCAGGAGAACCAAGTCCAACTCTACAAGATTCACCTTAAACACCTTAAGCCCTAAGCACCACATCCAAACCACCCTGAAACACAGCCAGGGTGGGGGACTCCAACACCTCCCAGGGCAGCTCGTTCCACTCCCTGACCACTCTCTCCAGGAAAAATTTTTTCCTAACGTCCAATCTAAACCTCCCCAGCCTCAGCTTGAGGCCATTCCCCCTTGTTCTGTCTCCAGTTCCCTGTGAGCAGAGCCCAGCAGCAGCCTCTCCACAATGTCCCTTCAGGTAGCTGCAGACAGCAATGAGCTCTGCCCTCAGCCTCCTCTTCCTCACACTAACCATCCCCAGCTCCCTCAGTCTCTCCTCATCAGATTTATTCTCCAGGCCCTTCCCCAGCTTTGTTGCCCTCTTCTGGACCTGCTCCAGCACCCCCACATCTCTCCTGTATCGCAGTGCCCAAACCCGAACACAACACTTGAGCTGTGGCCCCACTAGAGCCGAGTCCAAGGGCATAATTCCCTCCCTGCTCTTGCTGGACAGAGCATTTTTAATCCAAGCCAGGATGCCATTGGTCTTCCTGGCCACCTGGCCATGCTGCTGGCTCCTATTCAGCTGCCTGGGCACGCTGCTGGCTCCTATTCAGCTCCTGCCTATTACAGCCCACAGATCCCTCTCTGCCAGAAGCTCTCCAGCCACACTGCCCCAAGCCTGAAGTTTGCTTCTGCATCCCTCAGCCCTTTACCCAAACTGCTGCAGGCAGCCCAAGGAGAGCCTCAGAAGCCCAAGTCTGCCCTGAACCTCCTCTTCGGCAGGCTGCACACCCTCAGCTCCCTCAGCCTCGCCTCACAGGGCTGTGCTCCAGGCCCCTCACCAGCCTTGCTGCCCTTATCTGGGCACCTTCCAGCACCTCAACATCTCTCTTGAATTGAGGGCCCCAGAAATGGACACAGCACTCAAGGTGTGGCTTGACCAGTGCTGAGCACAGGGGCAGAATAGCCTCCCTGGTCCTGCTGGCCACACTGCTCCTGATCCAGGCCAGGATGCCATTGGCTTTCCTGCCCACCTGGGCACACTGCTGGCTCAAGAGACCAGAAGCTGTTTTAGCAAGGACTGCATATTAACCCCTCACCCTCTCTGAGACACTGGCAGCTCCTGTGGCTGCAGAAGTATCTCCTTTCAGCTAGAATTTGTCTTAGCCATCACACAGGTTCTGAAGCTGGTGCTAGCTTGGCACACATGCTCAGGTGAGCTGCCATTGATGCTGGGGCATTTGCATACACTCTCAATGGCCAGCTTGGACAAAGACATTTAGATTGTGTGTTCAGCCTGTTGAAGACTGCATATGAAAGCACTAACTTATAAAAGCTCTGAGTGTGACAGTGCAGTCCCCCTGGAACAGGGTGCTCTTAGCTTATCTGTTAATGAGGGGCGTATTAGGGCTATGGCATTTCACCCTCTCGAGATGCGGACACTGAAGTCAGGTTATAAACACCTGAAGTTACATAGGCAAATAGAGCAAGGAATTTCCAGGGAACTGTTGCTTTTTTCCTGGCATGCCATTGTGCTACTGTTCTCTTGCAGCCTCTGTGGCATAGAATCATAGAATCATAGAATGGTGAGGTTGGAAGGGACCTCAAGGATCATCTAGTTCCAACCCCCTGCCATAGGCAGGGACACCTCCCACTAGTACAGGTCACTCAAGGCCTCGAGGCATCTGAGCAATTCATGTGCTGTACATGTCTGGGTTGAGACGGGCTCCTGCGTGCACATCTCACAAGCAGGTCTACAAGACAGTTGGACACAGAACGAGAGCAGAGTTAGGCAGCAGTTTGAATTGAAGTGCTGTCTGACTATGCCAAAACCTCCTGCTCCTTTTCTCTTGCAGATAGAGAGAGCTTTGAGGGAAATCAGAGAAGGTTCTGGAGCTCCCATGAAGCGAAAACAGGGATACAGCAGCTGTTGATTCTTTCTTTCCCAGTCACTCTTTTGCTGCTGTCATGCTCAGAGGACATTACAGGGCTCAGCACTTCTGGCTCTCACTGCCACAGAGCTGGGAAAATGAGAGGTGCACAACAGGACAAAGAGTTTCTCAAATATGAAGAGCTCTCCAAGGACAATGCAGTGTGGTAACACTAAAGAGCACCTGAGGAGCACAGTGTAGCTCTAGCTCTGCCATGGGCTTCCTCTGTGACCATTTTGCCATTCTCTTTTATGTCTTCCAGGTGGTTTTTTTTTCCCTCATTTGAATGTAATGCCTTTAAAACAAATCATTTCTTACTGGACACCTAATAGACTGGAGACTGCACTAGCTAAGGAATCTAATCAACACAACACAAATTTCAATTACAGATAGATGCCTTCCTCAGGAGAAAAAATATATCCAGAAAATTGCAGGCTTTCTATTGACTGCCTGGGAATGGCAGAATAAATCAGCAGTGGGAAAGTAGCCAAGGGATAACTTCTCAAGGGAACTGCTCCTGAGAAACTTGTCTTTTCCATCTCCCATAAGCTTGTCCCCAAAGAACTGCAGAAGAAAGGGAGGTTGGTAAAGCCCTGGTGCCAAAAGCTCAGCCAGACTGAAGATGCAGAGGGCTTGACTAAGGGTGCTGTGATGCAGTGCTCAGAGTTCAGACCCACTACAGTCCACTAAGAATGGGAAGGAAGTGTTGCCAGGATCATTGCTCTTGGGTTTTGTTAGTAGTCACAGAACAAGACTGCTTCTGTTACTGGGACAAGCATTCTTTGAAAGTCAGGCATGAGGACAGACATGAGATGATAATCATGGATATTGTACCCTCTTGTTGCATATTGTGAACTCTGGGGACACCAGAGATTGGGGTCGTGAGATGTTGGGGTCACCAGATGATGCGGAGTTGCACGCACGCCCGGGGCCGCTAGGAACAGGGTGAAGGATGACGCGAAATGAGACGACCATCCGATACCAATATGATACATCCAAGATCACCCCTTTATTGCCACAAGCAGCACATACTTATACAGGAGTAGAACTGTCTGGCCACACCTTATTCATCCTCTCCTTGGTTACAGGCCACTGCTTCTAAGACTTTCTCACCCTGATAAGAACCAGCCTTCCAGCCCACACACCTGCCTCCTATCTCACCTGACTCCCACAAAGGGCAGTTGTGCTAATCGTCCTCTCTCACGCAGGCAGCTTCCTCCCCCCATATCTCTTGTCCTGTTTTGCTCTCAGCTAGTGTAACCAGAGAATGAGACCCAACACCCTCTTCTAGCATCTTTCCAGCTAAATCCTGAAAGTCTGGAGTGGGCTGTAACAGACAGGAGATGATTCAGTCCCCAGGTCCCTTTCTGCCAGCAGCTCCCCAGCCACACTGCCCCAAGCCTGTAGCCTTGCTTGGAGTTGTTGCGCCCCAAGTGCAGGACCTGGCACTTGGCCTTGTTGAAACTCGTCCCATTCATGCTGCTCATTAATCTAAGCCTATCCAAGTCCCTCTGCAGAGCCTCTCTCCACCCTCATCCAAATCAACACTGCCGCCTAACACTGCCAGGTCTGGGAGTAGCTGACAGAGCATGGGACAGTGCTGGTCCAGTACAGGAATGATAAAAAGCAGTTGAGAAGCAGAGCTGACAGTTTCCTAACTCCACACATCCCTTATTCCCTTCTGGATTTGCTTATTGTATCCAAATCAATCAGAACAGGAATCGACAGGAACACATGAACTGCCTTGGCTTCTCTGCAGATGAAACAAGGTGTTGCTGCCTTTAACATGGTGAAGAACACTCACAAGTAGTGGAGTCATCCCTAAAGATTCCTGTTGCTAAAGAGAAATCAAGGACAGCTAATATTGTTGATGTGGGATACTAATTTAGCTCCAAAAATGTTGAACTGGAGAGCTGTTTTGCTTTCTCACCTTAATCACCTTTCAGACGGCGCAGAAGTATCAAAGTCTCCCCATGAAGAGGTGCCCTTGGCAGACACAGCTACAGCCAGCAGAAGAGGGCAGCCTGGCAAGAGTAGTGCTGCTCACTTCGTGACAGAGCGTGGCACAGGCACTCGCTTTGCTTTGCTGAAGTTCTTCAGCTGTACACAGCCTGGATTAATGAGAAGCAGCAGGGAGGTGACATTTTACACCTGTGTGATGCTGCTGAGAGATCAATAACAGAACAACACATTCACTCTGGGTGGCCACCGACCTAACAGCCTCCTGAGGAACTGGAAAGCACACAGAAAACGAGCACACAGCTGCAAACACACTGAAAGCACAGGTAAAAAAGCTCCTTTTTCTTCTTTTTCTTTTTCTTTTTCTTTTTCTTTTTCTTTTTCTTTTTCTTTTTCTTTTTCTTTTTCTTTTTCTTTTTCTTTTTCTTTTTCTTTTTCTTTTTCTTTTTCTTTTTTTTTTTTCTTTTTTTTCCCTAGTAGACTGACTCATTTAATCAGAGAATTAACAGCTTCACCTTCATGCAGGTGTTTATACTGCATCATAGAAAGCTTGTCAGTCCTGTAGTGAAACCTGTAATTAACTCTCAGTGGCTGGAGCTGTTAGCAGTTACAAACAGTGGATGAGTTTTGATGTGACAAGATTCTAATTGGTGTCACAGGCTCACAGGATGTCAGGGGTTGGAAGGGACCCAAAGAGCTCATCCAGTCCAACCCCCCTGCCAGAGCAGGACCAGACAATCTAGCTCAGGGCACACAGGAACACATCCAGACAGGCTCTGAAAGGCTCCACAGGAGACTCCACAGCCTCTCTGGGCAGCCTGTGCCAGGGCTCTGGGACCCTTCCAGTCAAGAAGTTGCCCCTTGTGTTGAGCTGGAACCTCTTGTGCTGCAACTTCCATCCATTGCTCCTTGTCCTATCCCAGGCAGCAGTGAGCAGAGCCTGTCCCCCCACTCCTGACCCTCAGCCCTCAGGTATTTAGAAACATTGATTAGATCCCTTCTCAGTCTTCTCTTCTGCAGACTAAGCAGTCCCAGGTCCCTCAGCCTCTCCCCACCAGGTAGTGCTTCAGTCCCCTCCTCATCCTCGTAGCCCTCCCTTGGACTCTCTCCAGCAGATCCCTGTCCCTCTGAAATTGTTGAAGGTTATCAGGAAAGATGCTAGATTTACCATTCCCCCCGCCAGCCAATACGGGATATTTCTTTGTTAGTGTGCTCTTGGGCTCAGCTCAGGTTATCTACCACCAACCTCTCCCAGTGGGGTTCTAGCCAATCTGCAGAGCAGTGCTGCCCAGCACTGCCTGCCATCAAGCTGTGGAACAACCAGGGCAGCTCTGGATTGTCACCAGTCACAGCATGCTGGGGGACAGCCTCTCTGCAGCAGGGCAATCACACTGCACAGGAAGCAGCAGCCTGAAAACAGAGACCTAAAGGGGATGGCGTGCGGCATCTGGATTGGGACATCAACACACGGATGTGTGCTGGTTTGAGGCTCGTTGGAATATTTTAATGAGGGAAATTAGATCATTGGCTGTGAAAAGAAAACAATAGCGATGACTACATTGCCCATTGGTTTTGCTTAGAGTTATAAAAAACAGAAACAACAACAAAGATAGGTCAGTCTGTCTCTGGCTGCTGATGCCTGCTTCAATCTCTCTGCCTGAACTAGAACTAATCACTCTTTTTCTAACCTCTTGACAACCTTTCTCAGCTCTCCCTGCATGTAAGGGGGATCCTGAGATACGGGAGGGGAGTGGAAAAGGAGGAGGGAGGAGGGGAGTTGGTTTGGAGGCCCTTCTGGGTGGTTCTGCTCTTCAGGAAGGGTTATGTATCTCTTTATTACTTTTACCTTGTATATTATTGCATACAGCTGTAAACATCTGTCTCTTTTGTATATATAAGCTTGTGAGTTGTGCCATGCTGCAAATAGAGCTTCAGTCCTTAACTTTCAGGTGGCTGAGTTAGTCTGATGAGTTTGTGTGTGTTGAGGGGAGAAAAACTCCCTAACTACCATGGGATGATGTGATTGAGAGCAGCCCTGCAGAGAAGGCCTTGGGGTTACTGGTTTTGAGGTGAAAAGCTGGAGAGGCCAGAATGTCTGTTTGCAGGCCAGGAGGTATCTTGGGCTGCAGCAGAAGCAGCATGGCCAGCAGGCTGAGAGAGGAGGTTTTGCAGGTTCTGCTCTGGTGAGTCCTCATCTGCAGTATTGCATTGAGTTCTGCAGCCCTCAGACCAAGAAGCACATGAATGGATGGGAACAGGTCCAGAGGAGGGCCACAAAAATGATCAGAGGGCTGCAGTATGTGTCCTGTGGAAAAAAAAGCTGAGAGAGGTAGGGTTGTTAATCTAGGAAAGGCTCCAAGGAGACCTTACTGAAGGCCTCCAGTGAAAGTGGGAGAGTCTATTGAGGAAGGCCTGTTTGTCAGGAAAAAGGAAATTGTAACCTAAGGAGGGCATATTTGGACTGTAGATAGGAAAGAAGATTTCTTGCAGCAAGACAAGAGAAACACTGGCACAAGTCACCCAGACAGCTGGCAGAAGGCTACTACCTGGAAACTTGCAAGGTCAAATTGGATGGGGCTATGAGGGACCTATCACAGGCAATCAGTGCTGGCATGCTAAGGGGATCAGTGATGGCAAGCTAAGGGGTGCAGTGCTGCCATACTAAGGGGTGCAGTGCTGGTATGCTAAGGGGCACAGTGCTGCCATGCTAAGGGGTGCAGTGCTGGCACGCTAAGAGGAGAAGAGATGGCATGCTAAGGGAAGCAGTGCGTGCATGTTAAGGGGAGCAGTGCCTGCATGCTAAGGGCAGCAGTGCCGGCATGCTAAGGGCAGCAGTGCCTGCATGCTAAGGGGAGCAGTGCCAGCATGCTAAGGGGAGCAGTGCCTGCATGCTAAGGGAAGCAGTGCCAGCATGCTAAGGGGAGCAGTGCCAGCATGCTAAGGGGAGCAGTGCCTGCATGCTAAGGGGAGCAGTGCCAGAATGCTAAGGGCAGCAGTGCCAGTATGCTAAGGGGAGCAGTGCCTGCATCCTAAGGGCATCAGTGCCAGAATGCTAAGGGAAGCAGTGCCGGCATCCTAAGGGCATCAGTGCCAGTATGCTAAGGGAAGCAGTGCCGGCATCCTAAGGGCATCAGTGGCGGCATCCTAAGGGGAGAAGTGCCAGCATGCTAAGGGGAGTAGTACCGGCATGCTAAGGGGAATAGTGCTGGCATGCTAAGGGGAGCAGTGCCGGCATGTTAAGGGCAGCAGTGCCAGCATGTTAAGGGGAGGAGTGCCGGCATCCTAAGGGAAGCAGTGCTAGCATGCTAAGGGGAGAAGTGCTGGCATGCTAAGGGAAGCAGTGTTGGCATGCTAAGGCAGAGAGACATTTCCCGGGGCCGTCTGCCTGAGTAGTGCAGCACTGTCTGCTGCCAGCTGGCCACGCACTGCCACCATCGAGGGCGTTTGTTCCGCTAGCAGCAGCGATTCAAGAGCTCCTTACTGTTGCACTCCGGACCACATCTCCTCTGGCTTTCCTTCATTGCAAGTCGGCAGCAGAGTCCGGAGCTACCCCGTGCCAGCCCGCCAGAGCGTGCTGAGCTGCTGCCACCTTGTGCCGTCTTGGCAGGACACCCGAGCGCTGCACCCCGGGGACGCGGGGCTCTGCCTCGGCACGGCACTGCCTGCAGCCGCGCCCCGAGGAGCCCTTCCTGCAGCAGAGCAGCCCTGTATTGGCACCCAGGCTGGCCTCGGCACCTACCCACCCACCACACAGCTTCTTTGCGGGCAGAAGCGGAGAGACAGGCACAAACCTATCTCAGTTGCAGCTCACAATCTGCGCTGGCAGGCGGCTGGAAAGGAAGGGCTGCTGGTACCGACCACAACTGCCTCTAGTGACATCGGAGAGAGGCGATTGGTTCTTGGGACATTGGCCTCACGACCTACTCTCTCCATATTGGCAGGAAGCTCGTGCGATGCAAAGTAGCTTAGACGCTTAGCCTAGGTCACTGCTCCTGAAAGAAGCAAGTCCTGAGGAGGAGCTGTTTTCAGGGGGGAAGCAAAGGATGCTGCTCCTTGCTTTGATATCTAGAATGAACAATTTCCACATCTTTAGCCTATTCACCTTCACAGAATACCAGAATGATTTGGGCTACAAAAAACAGTTGAAAGTCACCTACCCCTTGGAGTGAGCAGTGACACCTTCACCTAGATCAGGTTCCTCAGAACCCCATCAAGACTGACCTTGTGATTTTGCAGGGAAGGGGCATCCACCACCTTTCTGGGTAAGGTATTCTGGGGTTTCACCACCCTCACTGTAAGAATATCTTTATTTCTTGTGTAAATCTCCTCTCTTTTAATCATAGAATCATAGCATCAGCCAGGTTGGAAGAGACCTCCAAGTTCATCCAGCCCAACCTATCACTTTGCCTTAGCCAATCAACTAGATCATGGCACTAAGTGTCCCATCTAGGCTTTGCTTGAACACCTCCAGGGATGGGGACTCCACCAAGGCTCAGGTAAGAAGTAACCAGGAAGGGTTGGAACTCTGTTGGCAGAATCATAGAATGATTTGGGTTGGAAGGGACCTTAAATATACAATCATAGAATCACAGAACCAAGCAGGTTGGAAGAGACCTCCAAGCTCACTCAGCCCAACCTATCACCTAGCCCTAGCCAATCACCCAGATCATGGCACCAAATGCCCCATCCAGGCTTTGCTTGAACACTTCCAGGGACCTCCAGTTTAAAACCATTCCTTTTTGTCCTGCCTGCTTTGCTCAAAAGCCCATCCCCACTTCTCTTACAGGCCCCTTTAATTACCAAAAAGCTTAATTAAGGTCTCTTGGAACCTCCTCTTTTCCCAGCTAAACAATCCCAAGCTGTAAAGACTTTATTTGTTTGCCTGTTGCAAAACACCCATGTGACAGCCTCTCTAAGCCACGCTTCACCCTGTTGTAAGCTGCATTTAATTAACATAGGACACATAAGCCACCTTATACTGGAATCATCTTGGATCATAGAATCATGGAGTCATAGAATGGCTTAGGTTGGAAGGGACCTCAAAGCTCATGCAGTTCCAACCCCCTGCCACAGGCAGAGACACCTCCCACTAGAATAGGTTGCTCAAGGCCTCATCCAACCTGGTCCTGAACACCTCCAGGGAGGGAGCATCCACATGTTTAAGGGTTCATCACTACCAACTGCTAAGTTTCTCCCCATGTGTAATGTTCCACTTAGATGCTTTCCTTATTTAAGCTAAAACCAGAAAAGTTTGGAAGAACCTGGAGAGGTTTTCTAATATCTATCCAGACAAGAATCAGCATTTGGAAGGTATGTATGTGAAATATGAGACACTGCATGAAGGGTGAACTAAACATTGTTTCATTATTTTTAGTCTGCAAGCTGCAGAGCTGATGTCCTTTGGCCTAAGAGATAAATGGATCATCAGGAGGCTGCTCCATTTGCAGGCAGCAATAGCATAAATTGTTATAGTTACTGCTCTGGCAGTCAGTGCTTGGCACTGACACTGCTTTGGACGCCAGCTCTTGAGGCTGGTTGACAGACTGTGGGTGTCTCAGCTACCTTCCCCATGCCTGAGTAACAAGAAGAGAGTTGAGCTACAGAGTTTCAGAGGCTGCTAGGCTGCTGGAAACTGAGAGTTGGGTGAGCGCAGCTGGGGCTGAAGGAAGGTTACTAAGGAAATCAGATGTTACATGACTTCTTCTGGTGAAATGGAGTCAACTCTTTGCACATAGAATCACAGAGTGGTTTAGGTTGGAAGGGACCTCAAAGCTCAGCCAGTGCCAACCCCTCTGTGCCATGGGCAGGGACACCACCCACTAGAACCTGACCTCATCCAACCTGGCCTTGAACACCTCCCTTGGGCAACCTGTGCCAGTGTCTCACCACCCTCACTTCTTCCTAACATCCAGTTTCACTCTCCCCTCTGCCAGTTCAAACCCATTCCTCCTCCTCCTGTCATGACCAGACCTTGTCAATAGTCCCTCCCCAGCCCTCCTGTAGCCCCCTTCAGATACATGAAACACTTCAATGGGAATCATCCATAGGATCAAATCATTTCCCCTTATTTCTTGCTCAATGGGAGTCCAGTTAACTCAGCAAGGACTTAACTCAGCAAAGCATCTACACAGAAATAGGCAAGGGCAGAGATCTCTCCTGCTTGGAGAACAGGGCAAGAACTGACATTAATGTTTTCTTGTTTCTCGTGGTGCTGATCAAGCATGACATAAGTTACTTGCAGACAGTTTTGCTAAACATTAGGTGGAATGACTATATCACTTATTGCTCCCTTGTTTGCAAAGCTGGTTTTTCAGAGGATCATAGATGGTCTGGTTTGGAAGGGACCTCCAAAGCTCAGCCAGTCCAACCCCCTCTGCAGTTGGCAGGGGCATCCTCAGCTATATTAGGTTGCCCACAGCCCTGTCCAACCTCACCTTGAGTATCTCCAGGGATGGGGCCACAACCACCTCCCTGGGCAACTTGTTGCAGTGTTCCACTATCCTCATGGTGCAGAACCTGTTCCTAACATCCAATATCAGTCTGCTCTGGTGTGAAGCCATTGCCCTGCAGCCCTTTGCAAACAGTTTGCTAGGATGCAAGCAAATTGCAGTGTGGGCATTGAGTGCAGGTAATCTTCTCTGGACACTGCAAGTACACTTGTGTGTGAGTCTGTCTGAAAGAGATTCAGACAGCAGGGGGAACTGCACTGCCTGGGGTTTGTGGCTTGAAGAACCAGGCTGTTGGTGGGAACTGGGACAAACGGGGCTTGTTTGGCATCTCCGGTCTTTTGGCATCACCATTAATTTTGCCAGTGAGATTACAGGAGTGGAGAGGACAGCAGGGAAGAGAAAGAAGCAAGATCTTTTTTACTGGAGAGAGAAGCAGAGGTGAGAGAGCAAAACTGCAATGGATTTTTAGCACCTTTGTTCCTTTGTACTCCTGAGAAAGATGTGCTCCCTGCTCCCACTGCCTCTCCTTTGCCCAGCTCCTTGGAGAGAGCAGTGCAGGGAGCAGTAGCACTTGGCTGCCCTCTCCATTTGATTTCTAAGCAAAGGCAATCATTAAGCTGCTCTTTTTGCTCTTGTCTACTTCATGCCATTTGCTTCTTCTGCAGCCCCTTGATCCATGCTCCCCTTCCAGCTATCACTTGTGAAACCTGAAAACTCAATTTTCTTTATCCACTTAACTCCATCAGTTGCACATTGAACTCCTGAGTGCTGGCACCCATTGCTGAGCTTTCTTCCCTCCCCTTTGCTCATTGGATATCCTTATCCCCATGTCATTGTGAACCTTATGGCTCCTGATGGGTTCTGAAATGATAATCCTTAAGGGATCTCTAACATAGTGTAGGGATGGGGTAGACCTCTGCCCTACTATTTTCAGATGTGACAATGTTCAAGCAACCCAAGAGAAGAAGACCAATTGAAAAACTATGGATGGCAGTGAAATATTTTGAGGAGAGAAAGGCTCTGCTTTGTCCTGCTTTTGAAGCCTGTAAGTTGTGCATAGACAGCCTCGATGTGGGCACTTTAGGCCTTGCTTTTAACAATCAGAGGCAGGACATTGGGAGCGCACAAGTTGTGTGAGGGTCATCTGGCAGTGGTCGCTTTGCTCAGCCAGTGGAAAGTAGCCAGCAGTCAGCCTGCTGTTAGCAGTGATTTACTTAGCTCCATAAATATGCCAGTGGGTGTCCACCAGCCTACATGCAGCTGGGTGATTTATCCCTTTTGGGATGTGAGGTGAAGGTCTTTGTCCCAGGCTGTTGGTCAAACACTCAGGACATTTCTCCTGCTGCCAGCTGACTGTGTCCAGAGCTGTGAGGCTGTGAGCAGACAGATGAGATAAGGTAGGAGGAACACAAACAAAGGCATTGCCTGGCTCCTCAGACTCTACGCTTGCCTAGGAAGGCTGTTACATGATTCATGACTGTTTTCATACACTGAAGGGAAACCCTGAGCTATAAACAGGAAATCAAAGAGTAGAGAAGAGGAGGAAATGCTCTGATCTCCTGCTACAGGGAGCTTTGGCTTGGCTTCTAGAATACTACAGTAGTAAAGGAGATTGTGGGAAGGGGCATGGAAATGCATTACAAGTATGTGTGGGGGCCACACTGCATTTGGTGTTGGACTGAACATCTGGTTCCTTACGCCTACCACACAGCTTAAGAAATTGCAGGTTGTTTGTTTTATTTTCTATTTGCTGAAGAGGAGTCCAGCTCAGTGAATTTATTCTTTATTTCTTTAGAGTATCAACAGGTGATTTAAAATCATAGAATCAGTCAGGGCTGGAAGAGACCACAAGGATCACCCAATTCCAGCCCCCCTGCCATGGGCAGGGACACCTCACACCAGATCAGGCTGTCCACAGCCTCAGCCAGCCTGGCCTTAAAC
>WBNM01028058.1:0-29341 GCA_013399055.1 Ramphastos sulfuratus
TGGAGTATCTCCAGAGAGGGAGCTCCCATGGCTATCAGGGAACACAATGCAGCAACAGCAATGGAAAACTTTGATTGGTATAACCACAAACCAATGGGTAGCAAATTAGGCATTAAAAGCCACCCCAAAAATCTGGCTGCAGAGGGCTAAACATCCAAACACACCAGCAACCAAGACAATGACCCTTCCACAATGCCACCATGCACTCTGTCATCACCTGGTGTCTCTGCCAATGAAAACTGAAGCATCTCTCTGCTGGTTCACTGCTGCTTTTTGGCATATCTCAGTTATTACACTCTGTAGTTCCTCCTCCTCTGCATTTGCCAGTTGTGTGGCATACTCTTCCCAGGAAGGGTGCAGCATTTCTCCAAGAGGGTCAACCAGCTTAACACCATTATCTTCCTTAGAAGAAAAAAAAAAAATAAAACAAAAAAGACAGTAAGCCTAAAAGTAGGAACCTTCAAAGCTTTGACAGTTTAATCACAGTTTCTTTAAATGTGAAGCCCTTCTGGGAAGCAATAGCTAGGATACTGATTTGCACCTCCAACAAGCACAAAAAGGTAACAAAACCAGCACATCATGTAACCAAACTTCCCCCTCCTCCTTATAGTTTTGGAATGAAATACATTGGATGTTGAAGTGACACAAGAAGGCAGATTCTAATAACCTGGAATGCTCCACAGCAGTGGAAGCCTAAATGCCTGATCTGTAACTGCTGCATCTCTTTTATTTTTCAGCTTGCAGCTTTTGCTCAAAGGTTCATCTCAGTGTTGCAGATTTGACACCTCACAGCATTTCCATGTGAGGGAAAACAATGCTTGTCTGTACAGGGAAGAGTAACTCCAGACATCTGGGAGATGATATTTACAGGGAGTAGGCTAACCACACGTTTTGAACAGGCCCAAGTGCCTCCAGGATCTGGACTCTCGGTGCCACCAAGAGCTCTGATTCCACCAGACTGATTACATCTACTTACTTGCTGAATCATAGACTCATAGAATGGTGAGGTTGGAAGGGACCTCAAAGATCATCCAGTTCCAACCCCCTGCCATAGGCANAAAAGGCTTCCTTACTTCAGGATTGTGGGATGCAGTAACCACGATGCCAATAGTAGAGGCCACAGCCTTGGACCTGAGAACTGCCAGCAGGCCCATGCGGAACATGATGTGGTCAAGCTGCTCGGCCCTGGCACGGAATCCAGCGGTGCCATACTGGAGAGCAAGGCCAGCAGGTTTAGGATGCAAGGCTGAGGACTTCTTCAGGGCTTCAAAATCCATCTCTATAGAAGAAAGCAACACAGATCCAAGTGACAGAAATCAATTTTACATTTTGGACTTGATTTAACTTTGAAGCCCACGGACACCTCAAACCATTCCTACCAAACCCCTTGGTGGGACTGTGAGAGGAAGCACTACTTACGCCATCCATGGAGGTTCTACATTCCCAGTGCAGCACAAAGCTCAACCAGATCTCACCAGATCACAAAAATTACATGGTAGGGATTGGAAGGGACCCCTGGGGATCATCTCATCCAACCCTCCTTGCAAAACCAGGTTAGCCTAGACCAAGCTGCACAGGAACACGTCCAGGTGAGGCTTGAAGACCCCCAGCGGAGACTTCACAACCTCTCTGGGTAGCCTGTTCCAGTGCCCCAGCACTCTCAAAGTTCTTCCTCATATTCAGATGGAACTTCTGGGCTCTAGTTTGTACTCTTTGTCCTATCGCTGGCAGCCACCAAAAAGAGCCCAGCCTCATCCTCTTGACGTTTAAAAGCATTGATCAGGCCCCCTCTCAGTCTGCTTTTCCCCAATCTGAACAGCCTCAGCTCTCAGTCTCTCCTCGTAAGAGATGCTCCGATCCCCTAACCATCCGTCTGGGTATCTACTGGACCCCCTCCAGAAGTTCCCTGTCTCTCTGGAACTGGGGCGCCCAGAAGTGACACAAATACTCCAGGTGCGGCCTCAGCAGGGCAGAGGGGGAGGAGAACCTCTCCCGACCCGCAGGACACACTTAACGCGCCCCGGGAAACTACTGGCCCCCTTGGCCGCCGCGATGCAGCGGTGCCGGCAGGAGCCACAACTCTCAGTCGGCAGCACCCTGGGATCAATCACAGCAGAGGTCCCGCACAGGACTGGCTCCTGCTCACTGCAAGGCTGGCACTCGGCCGCGGCTCCACGCGAGAACTTGAGTCCGCAGCAGCCTGTCCTCCCTCCTCAGCTCCCTGCCGCTGGAGGGTCGCTCCCAGCAGCGTCTCCTGTCCCTCTCATTCCCGTGGCAGCTCTGCCAAGGCACTCCGCACGGACTCGCCACGACAACACCGCGGGCCCCACCGGGCACCGGAGGAGCGGACAGCCGCTGGGGCGCACCCAGCACCGCCACATCTGCCCGCCCGCCACGCACCCTTGCCCGCCCGCTCACCTGCTGCTGCCACCGCCACGCTGCCCGCCCCGAGCCGGCGTGGCCGAGCCCCCGGGCCGCGGAAGCCAATGGGGCGGCAGCGGGCGGGCACGCACCGCTACGTGGCACCCGGGAACCGCCCCGCCGATCAGAGCCGGCCGCGGGACTCGGCCACGCCGCAGCGAGTTAGCGCCGGGGAGGAGCATCCGCAGGGGAAACCGATCCGCCTGCCACAGACCGAGCTCCGCTGACGCCAGCTCTTGCGCAGCGTCTCCGACGTCCTCCCGGGGCTTCCGAGTTGCCCGCGCAGAGGAAGGTGGCGCTTCCGTTCTGTGCCCCCTCCTACAGCGCTGGCGCTGCTCTGTGCCCTGCCCGGCAGCCTCTGTCTGCCTCCGTGCGGCACCAGACGCTGCCCCCGACCTTGGAGGCAACGAACGTCCCTGCGGTACCTCAGGGGCAGCGAACGTCCCTCAGAGCGGGGCCCACCCTCTCCGCGTTCCCGCCTCTCCCTAGGGCCGCCCACCGCGCACCCCTGCCGGTGCCCGCAGTGCTACCCCGCGCCAGGCTTTCCCTGACAGGCTTCCCAAAGAGCCTGCGCTGAGGGAGCTGAACTCGGGCGGGAACCTCGGGTTCGGCCTCACGCCTTCGCCGAAGCGGGTTAGAACCGAGCGGGTGACTAGCGGGGAATGGCGGTGCCCCGAGCCCCCCTGAGCCCCCACGCAACGCAAAAGGGGCGCGGAGCCCGCTGAGCGCCGGAGCGAGCTGCGCGGCGCCTCCGCCGGCATTGGCGGCGTGGCCTGGCCCCGCCCCGCTCCGCTGCTGAGCGGCCTCAGGTGGGCCGCGGGCCGCTTCCTCGCCTCGGAGGCCTCCAGTGGCGAGGCGGCGTCACGCACAGCCGTGTCCCCTCCTCTCCGCTAGCGGCTACCCTCTCCCGCGTCCCTTCCACTCAGCTAGCGGCTACCCTCTCCCGTGTTCCCTCTGCTAGCGCTACGCCGTGCCGTGGCGGTTGGAACCCGAGCGGCCCAGCTGAGGCCGCACGTAGGCGGCTTGGCTCTGGCGGCCGCTGCTCGCTGGCCTCGGAGTCGCTTCGCAGGCTCCTGTCCGGCTTGGCTGTGGACCTTGCCCGTAAGTGTTTATACTGAATCACGTCCTTCTAACATAGTGAGAAGGGCTCCCCCGGGTAGGCGGCACGGTGCTCAACCTGCCCGTGCGTTAGCTCCGGGCTTTAACCGCAGGCCTCTCGTTGCAGGTGTGCGGAGGGCCGTGCCATGGCTGCCGCAGTGAGGGAGTGCCTGGAGCTCCAGCTGCTGGAAGTGGAAATGCTCCTCGCGATGTTCCCCAAAGAAGGCGAAATGAGCCTGGATGAGGATGCTGTGCCCGGCGTGCAGCGCTACCTGAGAAACAGTGACGGAGCTCTGCCCCCACAGCTCCAGTTTTCAATCGCTATTGATGTAGGGGAGGCAAAGGTGAGCAGTTCGACCTCGGTGTGTTGATGGGTCTTTATTCACAGTGCAGACGCTTAAAAACTTGGCAGCGAAAGAAAGAAACTCGAAACTACTCTCCCCCTCCCCCCTGTTGCTGCCTCAAGAGTCACAAAATCATGGTTTTAATTATGTATTTGTGGCTGATGTTAGATTGAGCAAGAAAGGCTAATAGAGTCACTGGTAGGAATGGACATACTAACATCAGTAGTAGGTGTCCATGAGAGCTTAGCTAGGGTTCTGCTCAGATGAATCATAGAATGGTAAGGTTGAAAGGGACCTCAAGGATCACCTAGTTCCAACCCCCTGCCATAGGCAGGGACATCTCCCACTAGCACAGATTACTCAAGGCCTCATCCAAGGTCTCCTGGAAGCCTTCTCTTCTCCAGGCTGCAGAGCCCCAACTCTCTCAGCCTGTCCTCATAGGAGAGCTGCTGCAGCCCTCTGATCATCTTTGTGGCCCTCCTCTGGACCCACTCCAACACTTCCATGTCCTTCCTGTGCTGAGGGCTGTTAGTTTCCTGCTTTACAAAGAGCTGTGTTTTACAAAGGCAGTGCTCCCCTGATGGACATACTTAATGTTGGACTTTACATCATTCTAGCAAAACCACCCTATTATTTCTCTCTTCCACTCCTGGCCAAATTCATTGACCTGTGTATGAATCCACAGCTATTAAGAGTCAAACACAAAACCATAACCAACCTATGAACTGCAGTACAAACCCCAAAGCATGCAGTATAAGGAGTTGTAGCAGTTTGTCTGGTTAAAGAGAAGCTGTAGATGGTAACTAAGTGACATAAATACTTGCATCAAAAATCACAGAATCAATCAGGGCTGGAAGGGACCACAAGGATCAGCCAGTTCCAACCCCCCTGCCGTGCCCAGGGACACCTCACACTAGATCAGGCTGGCTACAGCCTCATCCAGCCTGGCCTTAAACACCTCCAGGGATGAGGCTTCCACCACCTCCCTGGCCAACCCCTGCCAGGCTCTCACCACCCTCATGCTGGAGAGCTGCTTCCTAACATCCACTCTGAATCTACCCATTTCTAGCTTCCCCCTAGTCCTATCCCTACCTGACAGCCTAAAAAGTCCCTCCCCAGCTTTCTTGTAGCCCACTTCAGATCCTGCAAGGTCAAAAGAAGGTCACCTGCGAGCCTTCTCTCCAGACTGCACAGCCCCAACTGCCTCAGTCTCTGCTCACAGCTGAAGCCATCAGCCATGTCTTCAGGATTCCACTGAGAAGGTTTTACAAGAGCAGGACACAGTACCACAAAAGAACAGAAATTGCATGGTCACATGAAAATGGCAAGTCAACAAAGAGAGAGAAAGCAACTTAGTCCTCTCCAGACTCAGAACACACTCAGTAGGTCAGACTGCAATGACTGGAAAATGGAAACCAACAAACTCAATGCAGATGTAGAGGCATTTTCCATGGAGTGAGAGTAATCAAACAGAACAATTTACTGCATAACAAGATGGCCTCATGATTATTTGGAAACTTGGGTTGCAGCTTAGCTGTCTTTTTAAAATGCACCATTTCAAGAAAGAAGTTTTTCTGAACTGCATAGAGAGGGCAGGAAGAAATTTTTTCCCCTGTGGTAGCTTGCCAAGGAACTTGGAAAGGTAATTACTCATTTCACAACTGACTTCTCTCTGCTAGACTAATCATATGATTGGCTACTAGAATGAAAGCTCCCTAACAAGACCCTCAAGCACTGAGGAAACAGGAGTTCTCTCCTGCTCTTCAAACAGGCAGGGTTCATTTTAAGACAGTGTAGGAATAACTGAGAGCCCATGGTGTGTAAGAGACAGGCAAGATAATCTAGAGGTCTCCCCAGCCTAAGATGCACATAAACCTTTTTATGCCCTGTAACTCTTGAGAATACTTCCTCTGCCAGGGTGAATACTTGCTTAAAATATCCATAAGGCATAGAATCATAGCATGGTTTGGGTCAAATCACCTTAGAGATCATCTTGTTTCAACAGCCCCTGCCATGTGCCTCACTGCACAATAGAGACTCACAGAATCCTGGAATTGTTCCAGTTGGAGAAGGCCTCTAAAATCGTTGAGTCCAACTGTCAGCCTAAGACCACCATGGCCATTAAACCATGTCCCAGAGTGCCATGGCCACTTGTTTCTTGAACACCTCCAGGGACTGTGACTCCACTTCCTCTCATAAACACTATTTTGTGTAACTCTTGGCCTTCTTTTTCTGGAGATGATGCAGCACCTGGGCAGAGTTCATGGATCAGAGGCACATTTGGTAAGGAACAGGAGCCTCAAAAGCCACTTGCCCCTTGCCTCTGCCAGGCTGGTATTTGATCACTGTTGCAGCACTGAGCACATCCAAAGAAACAGGCTCTAGAAATACCCCTAGAGGGTAACTCTGTCCCTTCCTGTAGACAGCAGAAGGTAACATCAGATAGGTTGGAAAGACAAGGAGCAAATGAAATGGAAGCAGAAGTTACTCCAGTCTCTGGCCTGTGGTATTCTAGCTTACATCCTAGAACAGGGAACAAGAGCCTAGCAGTCTTTCAGCAGCTTCAGAACTCAACTTTCTTTTTGTGTGTTCTGTTTCTAAGGTAAAAGTGGAGCTGCAGGTAGTGCTGCCTCATAAATATCCTCATGTAGCTCCTCAGCTTTTTGCAAGATCAGATGCACTGCACAGACAGCAACAGCTGCAGCTCAACACTGGTCTCACTTCTCACATCAGCTCTTTGGATCCAGGTGAACTGTGCCTGTTTGAAGCTGTGCAGTGGGTGAAAGACAACAGCCTGCCTTACCTGGAAAGCAGCAGGGTACCTTCTGAAAGGGCTCCAGAAGAAGTCAGGGTGAAAGCAGCCTTGCATCGCCTGTGGATCTACAGCCACCACATCTACAGGCAGGAACTGAGGAGGAAGATTTTTGACTCTGCTAAGAAGTTAGATCTGACTGGCTTCTGCCTGACAGGCAAGCCTGGTGTCATCTGTGTGGAGGGTCTACAGGAAAACTGTGAGGAGTTCTGGCGTGTTATTAGGTATCCCAACTGGAAGCACATTTCCTGCAAGCACGTGGAGAGCATAGAGGCAGAGGGCAGCCTCGATGAGCTCCGCCTCTTCCATGCTTTTGAAGACCTGCAGTTTCAGGCACATGGTGATTATGGCCTGAGAAATGACTATCACATGGATCTTGGCCAGTTCCTAGAATTCCTGAAGCAACATCAAAGTGGACACATTTTTCAGATTTTGTTTGGTGTCAAAGACAAACAAGGAACTGTGTAAGGCTTCTGACTCTGGGTGAAGAGCAGGTCGAGTAGTTCATCTTAGCTTCTGTTCTGAGAGGCCAGAAAAGCTTCTGAGAGGCCAGAAAAGCTGCTTATTTCTTTTCTGAGACCCTAAAATTGGTGTTTGGCCCTATGAGCCACACCTCAAAGTGCTTACAAGGTAATAAACACCCCAGGCTTGAGTATCCTGATCCTGTCTCCTCTCTACTGCCCTGTGTGTTGCTCAGCTGTCGTGCAGACCTGTAGTTAACTTCTGCATTCAGCTGTAGGCTGCAGTCCCAGGTTAATGTGTTTTCCAACACAAAAGCAGACCCAGCTCAAGGAAGTCCACTCAGGAGTTAGTGCACACAATGTCTTCTGCTGCTGTCTGAAGCATCTGCTCTCATTTCAACTCATCTATGAAATGTAAAAGCTTGTGTCCAGCCACAGAACCAAGTTTTGCTCTTAAATAAAGCATGGGAGGAAGGAGAAGCAAGCCCACACCACTTCATGCCTTGCATGCCTCCTTCCATGTCAATAGGAACTACAGAAGTGGTTAAAGCACTAAAGTATCACTTGTATCACTCATCACAAGATCCCAGTTTAGGATCCTGCTTGCCATGGAATGAGTGGAATGCACCTCCCTCAGCATGGGAAAGCAGCAGTTTGTGTATTGAAGTATGGTAATTTGGTAAGGTGTATTGGATTTGGTGGGACATAGCAAAGTTGGACAGATCTGTCAGGGTTTTGTCTGCTGGCAGAGGTCATTTGCTGTGTGGGAGACATACACAAAGGTAAATTCTTTGGGGTTGGGCTGGAGTGGTTGTGGGAGAAAAGTACAGAGGAGAATGGACTTTGCACTGCAATGATTTGGAGTGAAAGGGCTAAGGGGAGCCCTCCTGTTGAATCAGTCAAGGGCTCACGTTAAAGAGGAGCTGCAGGTAGGTTTCCCAGGCAAGAGGAGTTGCAGGCATGGTTAGGAAGTGCCTAGATTGTTCCAGCTCACCCTACCTGTACCCAGGACAAGAAGGTAGCAGACTGCTTCGACTCACTGCCTCATGAATCCAGGGCAGCAAGGACCAAGCTGTCCTAGCAGTGCTGCAGGTGAGGTCTCACAAGAGCAGAGGGGCAGAATTGCCTCCTTCCTGCTGCTGGTCATACTTCTCTTGATACAGCCCAGGATACAGTTTGCCTTCTGTGCTGCAAGCAGCCACTGCCAGCTCCTGAGGAGTTCTTCATTACCAATACCCCCAAGTCCTTCTCCAGCCTCGCCCAGCCTCTGTGCTTGGCATTGCTCCAGTGCAGCACAACCACTTCCTCTGCCAACAGAAAGCCCTCTCAGACTATACTATAGTGCCCCTCAACAATCAACCAAACAACACAAACCTGTTTCTCAGATTATTTTTTTTATTTTCTGACAGAAAATTCATGTGATTCCTTGATCTGGGTTTCCAACCAAGTATTACAATTTAGAAAAGGTTCTCTGCATCTTAAAAAATCAGCTATGCTTAGGCTTCCTAGGCAGAAATGTGCTGGGTGTTTTAATGCTTTTTAAACTCCTGCTGGTTTGATCATTAAATATTTACAGTTTCACTTTCATGGCTTCTTCAGGCCAGGAGTAGGAGTCAGCCACAAAGCTGTTATAATCGGTGCTGTAAACCTGAGAGCGGATAAAGGCTTCTAGGTCCTTGGGCTGAGGGTAGGTGGAGGCAGTGTTGTTCCTGTAGGCTTCTTCTGCAATCTGGAAAGAGGCATCAAAGTCCTGGTTAGTGCTGCTAAAACATTTGAGTGCTTTAACAGGATTTAAAAGGAGGAATTGGTTCAAAATCAAGGTGAGACTTCATCTGGTGCTGACAGTCAGGCTTTGGAGTAGGTTACCCAGGGAGGTGGTGGAGTTGCCAGCCCTGGAGGTGCTCAACAAATATGTGGCTGTGGCACTTGGGGACATGGTTTAATGGTCATGGTGGGGTTAGGTTGATGGTTGGATTGGATGACCTTTTCCAAGCAAAACTAATTTCATGATCCTGTATTCACACCTGATCCAGCCTGTATACAGAGAAGACAAGGAACAGGATGATGTTTGCATTTAATTGAGTCTGACTCATGCTACTTCTGAACAGGATGAAAGCAGCCTGATGTAGTGTGAGGTGTCTCTGCCCATGGCAGGGGAGTTGGAACTAGATGATCTTTAAGGTCCCTTTCAACCTAAACCATTCTGTGAATCTACAAAGTTATGGTGGACCAGGGTAACCTGATGATGGAAAAGCAGAAGGTGTATCTCACTGCTTGGGGGTTGTAAACAGTTACCCACTGCTGCACACTGAAAACTAAGATAGTGCTGGAGGAGGAGGAGCACTGCATTTGTAACAGCAAAGTCACACAAGCCTAGAAGCATAGAATCAAAGAACTGGCAGGGCTGGAAGGGACCACAAGGACCATCCCGTCCCCAACCCCCTTGCCATGCCCAGGGACACCTCTCACTAGAGCAGGTTGCCCACAGCCTCATCCAGCCTGGCCTTAAAAACATCCAGGGATGAGGCTTCCACTGACTCCCTGGGCAGCCCCTGCCAAGCTCTCACCACCCTCATGCTGAGGAACTTCTTCCTAACATCCAGGCTGAATCTCCCCCCCTCCAGCTTTGTTTCATTCCTCCCAGTCCTGTCACTCCCTGACAGCCTCAAAAGTCCCTCCCCAGCTTTCTTGTAGCCCTCTTCAGATCCTGCAAGGCCACAAACAGGTCTCCTGGGAGCCTTTATTCTCACCACCCTCATGCTGAAGAATTTCTGCCTAACATCCAATCTGCATCTACCCACTTTAGTTTTGCTCCATCCTGTTCAAAAGCAGCATGAGTCAGACTCAGTTACATGCAAACATCATCCTCATCCTGTTCCTTCCAGCACCTTCACCTTCAACACACAGTGAGAAAAAAAATGTCAAAAAAAAAAAGAGAAAAAATTTGGTCAAAGCCTCCCTGCATGTTGGAGAAGTTTATTACTTGGCCCCAGTTTGGTAACACTTTTCATAAAGGGAAACTCAGAAGGAAAAAATGAGTTCTACACAGTGCCCAGGTTTAATTCTAGGGATGGTTGGAGGAAATAGGAATATTTGCATGTTTCTTCCTCACTCAGACCATAGCTAAGTGAATCTATCATGCATCTCAAATATAGGTGCAACCAAAAAATGAGGTTTTGAAGGGGTGGGAGCCCACTCAACACATGGAAGTAGCCTCTCATGTCTGAAGAACACCTGCTTGAGAAATGTGCAGCTTTTGGCTGAGCATTTCTCTATGAAACAAAACTGTTGCAGATTGGTTCTGTGTTGCAGCAGCCTCTGGAAAGATCTGCTTCAAACTGTCTTTGGCAAGCCAGGCTCCTTCCTGCTCTCCTAAACATCAGGGTTTTAGCTTGCTGAGAAGCCCAGACCCCAGGCCATCACAGTTAGACCTCACATTAATCTGAAGGCCAACCTGATCTGACCAAGAAGCACTTTTAGGTGTTTGTGCAAGAGTTCATCTTCAGGCCTGTGCACACAATCATCACTGTTGAACAAGGCCTGAATTTATAGCCCACCTTTGTCATTCCCAGTTTCATACAATCATAGAATCAGTCAGGGTTGGAAGAGACCACAAGAAAGCTCCCAGGTGACCTTCTTGTGGCCTTGCAGTATCTAAAGGGAGCCTACAAGAAAGCTGGAGAGGGACTTTTGAGGCTGTCAGGGAGTGATAGGACTGGGGGGAATGGAGCAAAGCTGGAAATGGGGAGAGTCAGCCTGGATGTTAGGAAGAAGTTGTTGAGCATGAGGGTGGTGAGAGCCTGGCAGGGCTTGCCCAGGGAGGTGGTGGAAGCCTCATCCCTGGAGGTGTTTAAGGCCAGGCTGGATGAGGCTGTGGCCAGCCTGATCTAGTGTGAGGTGTCCCTGGGCATGGCAGGGGGGTTGGAGCTGGATGATCCTTGTGGTCCCTTCCAGCCCTGACTGATTCTATGACTCTGATTCTGTGATTCTATGATTTATTTTATGATCATGAAGGGCCAAAAGCCCTCAGGTGTGCAGCTGCTGTGACTGTAAGCCTGGAGACCTGCTCCAGCCTGGTGGGCAGCACAGTGTGGGCTCTCCAGACACACTCCTCTGCTTATGGTTCCATCGCTTCCCTTCTTGGATTTGGATTACATTTACATCTACCAACTTGAACTGTGAAAATGCTGCCTGTCCCAGACTGACTGGCACAGAGCAAGCTCAGCCTGTGTGGAACTGTGTTAGCTGAGCAGATCAAAGCTCAGTTAGGTGGAGGGTGTGGGAAGGAGCCAGAGAGACCTGCCATGACTTACCCTCACGGCAATCTTCAGCGACACCTCCTGAATGGTGACTAAGGGAGGGTAGAGGCGACCTTCCTCTAAGTGCTCCTCTGAAACTTGCTCAGCTATTACCTAGAAATAAAGCAGACAGGTTGCACATCAAATGCTGATGCAGCTCCAGCTTTATTAGGCAATGATCTGATTTTAGGAAAAGAAATGGTTCCACTTGGGCAAATCATACAGGTGCTGCTTAATCTGCCTAGGCAGTGCTTTCTTACAACCAGCCTTGGATTAGGCATAGCTATAGAAGAGCTACAGAGTCAGGGAGTTCACAGGCTCACAGGNCTCCACACTTGTTCCCACCTTGGTGTCATCTGCAATCAACCAGGTTGGAAAAGACCTCTAAGACTATAGCTGAGTACAGCTACTCCTGTAGTCTCTTGAACTGTGGTGTGTATGTCTTTGTTATGCAGGCAGGGGCAGAGCATTAGGGACTTTGTGAGACCTGAGCCTATCGGATATTAATGTCAGCTGAAGGCAACTTGGTCACAGCTGGTTATTAATTCAAGGGATTCTGAGAGCTGCTGCCGAGAAATGCACCACAGCAGCATGGCCGCCAGGGGGCGCTAAGCCAACGCACGCCCTGGTTGCTGCTTTCCGCAGCTGAGGGCATCGGGAAGCGCTGCCCGGACCCTGGATACGGCACACCGCAGCTGCACCTGCGAGGAGCAGCTTAGTGCGTGAGGATTCCGCTGTCAGCAGCTCACTGGGGGGCTCTGCAGCAAAGATAGGGGCTGCAGAACTCACCAGCAAGCTGCTGTGAGTGTAATGCATCACAGAAATCAATTGATCGACACCGGGAGTACCTCTGGTTTGTGCTGGGGTTGAGAGACAGCAAGCAAAAAAAAAAAACCAAACATTTGAGCAGTGCTTAAAGTGAGAGGGAACAGGCTTAACTATCTAGGTGCCATGCTACTCCTCTGACATACACAGCTCTTCACAGAGTGCTCAGCCCCATCTTGACTACTGTGTTCAGTTTTGGGCACATCAATACAAGAGAGATGTGGAGGCGCTGGAGCCAGTGCAGAGGAGGGCAAGGAAGCTGGGGAAGGGCCTGGGGAGTAAATCTGATGAGGAGAGAGTGAAGGAGCTGGGGCTGGTTAGTGTGAAACAGAGGAGGCTGAGAGCAGAGCTCATTGCTGTCTGCAGCTACCTGCAGGGACATTGTGGAGAGGCTGCTGCTGGGCTCTGCTCACAGGGAACTGCAGACAGAACAAGGGGGAATGGCCTCAAGCTGAGGCTGGGCAGGTTTAGGTTGGACATCAGGAAAAAGTTTTTTATGGAGAGAGTGGTCAGGGCCTGGCATGAGCTGCCCAGGGAGGTGGTGCAGTCCCCCAGCCTGGCTGTGTTTCAGGCTGGTTTGGATGTGGTGCTTGGGGCTGGGGTTTAAGGTGAATGTTGCAGAGCAGGGTTCTGGGTTGGGCTTGGTGCTCCTGAGGGCTGTGCCAGCCTGCATGTTCTGTGATTCTTGTAACAGCATTAAAAACTGGAACACCACAGAACTGAGCATTTCCAAAGAGAGGGACACTTTCTGCATGTGCTCTGAAAAAACTGCTCCTTGGGAACATCAGCTCAGTGGCAGGGGAAAGTCATTAAGCAACATTTGGAATTATTAAGAAAATAAGAAAGTACACAGCAAATGGAACTCTGGCAATGGATAAATCCACAGTGTCTGTGGTTTTGCTCCTCCTGCTTCAAATAGCAGTGGGACAGAATCACAAGCACAAAGAATAAGAAGGATAATCAAAAGATTATTTAGTTATACAAGGAGACAAAAAAAACCAAACTAGACTTGGGAGGAAGAAAAAAAAAAAAAGCCCAGAAGACTAAAAAAATATAAAAAACCACAACTGAAGGTGAACATTTCTCCTGGCACCATAGGGACACAAAGCAGCAGCAGCAGGAAACCATAAGAGAAGAGTTTCTTTTTCCAGGGAACTCCTAATTAAATTGAGACACTAATTGCCAGAAGAGCTTCAAGTGTGTAAACACATTTGGAAAGCCACAAGGCTCATTTGTGAAGCAGAAATCTATGCAGGAATGAAACTTGCAACCTTGCTGGCTGCCCAAAGCTGAGGAGTGCCTTGGGCAGAGGATCACTCTATTTTCCACTTACCCTCTTTTCCTCAGCTTAGAATCACAGAATCAGGCAGAGCTGGAAGGGACCTCAAGGACCATCCAGTCCCAACCCCCCTGCCATGCCCAGGGACACCTCACACTAGATCAGGCTGCCCACAGCCTCATCCAGCCTGGCCTTAAACACCTCCAGGGATGAGGCTTCCACCACCTCNATCATTGCTGCTGAAGAGAAGAGTTTCACAAGAAGATCCTGATCTGTCTGGACATTAGGTCCAACCCAGTATGGCTATTTTAATGTTTTACATTTTAATGACCTTTTTTTTGACACAGAAATTAGCTAAGCCTTAGTGCAGAACCTGAAAGAAAGGCATCCAAGGCAGGAGAAATGGGATAAAGGGAGCAGAGGCATCTTGGCTTTTGGAGGACACATTCCTTACAATGAAAAGATTTAACAAAGTTGTTTCTGGTGTAGCTTAACTGCAGGTCACACGTGCCAAGAACATGTCTTTAGCTCATCATTCTCTGCCTCTTTTGTTGTGCTTGGGAGGACTCAGGTAATGTCCCTTGTCATCACAGAGCCACTGCTTACAACTTGGAGCTAATAGGGCTGACAGCACCTTTGATTTCTCATCCAAAATCAAAGTTCCATTCTATTGCACTTGGCAGGAGCTAAAAAACACTCACAGTAGAATTTGTTGTAGCTAGCATAAGCTACTTGTGACTTTCATCAGATTTACCTGAAGAGCTGGCAGAGCAAGAAGACAGGAGGTGCAGGCATGCAGCCTGGGCTGCTTATTAGTCCTACTTCAGGTAAGCTACCACTAGAATCTGAGCAGGTCCTTCTGGCTAAAAGACTTTGCTCCTGTGCTTCAAACTTGAGGTCTGTGGTAATGGGTTGGACTTGATGATCTTTGAGGTCTCTTCCAACCTTGCTGATACTGTGATACCTTGTGTCCTTCCATTTCAAATGAAGAATGGCAGCCACTGTTCTAAAACTGCCAGGATGTTGTCCTTCCATATAAAAAGCCAAGACATGAAGCCAGAAAGCACTTCACAGAATCACAGCCACAGCCAGGCTGGCACAGCCCCTCAGGAGCACCAAGCCCAACCCAGAACCCTACTCTGCAAGATTCACCTTAAACCACAGCCCCAAGCACCACATCCAAACCAGCCTGAAACACAGCCAGGCTGGGGGACTCCACCACCTCCCTGGGCAGCTCATGCCAGGCCCTGACCACTCACTCCAGGAAAAGCTTTTTCCTGATGTCCAATCTAAACCTGCCCAGCCTCAGCTT
Organism: Ramphastos sulfuratus; assembly: GCA_013399055.1. NCBI lineage: Eukaryota > Metazoa > Chordata > Aves > Piciformes > Ramphastidae > Ramphastos > Ramphastos sulfuratus. The sequence goes on from WBNM01028058.1 coordinate 14,851, forward strand.
GAGGCCATTGCCCCTTGTTCTGTCTGCAGTTCCCTGTGAGCAGAGCCCAGCAGCAGCCTCTCCACAGTGTCCCTGCAGGTAGCTGTAGGCAGCAATGAGCTCTTCTGCCTTTGTTTTGCACTGCAGTTTCAGATAGGTGCCCACAGAGCCCTCCCAGCCTTCACACCCTGACACCTCTTCTGGCAAAGACTGCTCTGAACTCTGTCAGGTGTCACCTAGCTCAGTAACTCCCATGGGGGGCTGTAGCTCCCCCATGCCCTGGTCTCACACAGGTAGGGAGAGCAGATGTGACTGCTCTGAGCTCCAGCCATACAGTAAGTAGTTATCCACTGAGCCTGCCACCCCCCCAGGCTTCCTGTGCAAGAGAAAAAAAAACTTTCTCCATGTCCAGCTCTTCTAGGGATTCTCCTAGAGAGTGGACAATACACAGCAAAACTTTTGGCAAAGAAGAGGAGTCAGGAAAGAACTTGAAGAGAGAATTTCAAAGCTTCCTTGCAGTTTCTGACCACTTCCTGCCCTTCCTGCTTTCCTTCTTCAGCTGAGTTTCTTTGTTCAGAAGAGACTTTTCTCTGACTTAGCAGAGTGCCACAGATGTGTCACCTTTCATCCATCAGTGCTCTCTACACAGCAACCATTTCACCCAAACCAAAACGAAGCAGCTTCTAGGATGAAATAAAGCAACTGTTTAACACAGCAGTTTAGAGCAGCTGAAATTACAGGGAAGCATTTAAAGGGAGGATGTAATTATGCAAAGACTTAAGAGATGGCTCAGTGCCCTCCTCGGATGGTTAAAGCCAGTGGAGACAGTCTGGACTTTTCTCTAATTTAAATATGGAAACAGTGAATGTCTTGTTCAGAAAGGCAAGCTGCTGGCAAGCCTCTTAGAGATGCCACAGCACAAACAGCTCATAACAACCCTGCAGAAATCCAGCATGGGCACCATGCTCAGCTCTTACACCTGGGTTGGACCTAAGGCCCAGACAGCTCAGTATCTTCTTGTGAAACTCTTCAGCAAGTCTGAAGTCTCAAGCTGTGCCAGGGCAGGTTCAGGCTGGATGTTAGGAAGAAGCTCTTCACAGAGAGTGATTGGCATTGGAATGGGCTGCCCAGGGAGGTGGTGGAGTGCCCATCCCTGGGGGTGTTGAAGAACAGCCTGGATGGGGCACTTAGTGCCATGGTCTGGTTGATTGGCTAGGGCTGGTTGAGAGGTTGGGCTGGGGGAGCTTGGAGCTCTCTTCCAGCTTGGAGCTCTCTTCCAACTTGCAGCTCTCTTTCAACTTGCTTGATTCCATGCTTCTGTGATTCCATGCTTCTATGACTCTATGATTTGGTGATTCTATGACTCTATGATTCCATGATTCTCTGCTTCTCTGCAAGGGCTGGGCCTTGCACTCCCCCATAGTGCTGGTCACAGAGCCTCCTCACCTGTCAGTTGCCTCCAAGTGACAGCAAAAAGCCATTTCCTTCCCTTTACCCCATGAAGAGGAGACAAGGAGCAAGAGTCCTGGAATGCAGTAGAATCATAGAATTATAGAATCATAGAATCACAGAATGGTAAGGTTGGAAGGAGACCTCACGGACCATCTAGTTCCAACCCCCTGCCATAGGCAGGGACACCTCCCACTAGCACAGGTCACTCAAGACCTCGTCCAACCTGGCCTTGAACACCTCCAGGGAGGGAGTACCCCCTGGAGAAGCTGCAAGAGCTGAATCAGGCATTCTCACTTCTGCTACCTTGGGCAACTTTCTTTTTTTCTTCCAGTTGGTCCATAATAGTTGCTAATTGCATCACTTTTTGGCTCCCCCTGTGTGCTGCCTGCACTGATTTCTAAGTGTGCTTCCTTACCTACCTCAAAGTGTTCTTTGAAGAGCAGGACACTGCACACTTCTGTGGATTGTGATTTGTATGACCTGGGCTGGGTAGAAGTTGCCAGTGAAGTGCAGCTAGGCTAATTAGAGTTAACTTGGTAGGCTGAGGCTAGCCTGCTGCTTTATTTCCATACCAAAAAGCATCAGGATTTTGATCACAGGATCTTAGTTAGGGGTTGGAAGGGACCTCTGCAGGTCTTCATGTCCAACCCCCCTGCCAGAGCACAACCACAGAATCCATCACAGGTCACACAGGAACACATCCAGACAGGCCTTGAAAGGTTCCAGAGAAGGAGACTCCACAACCTCTCTGGGCAGCCTGTGCCAGGGCTCTGGCACCCTTACACTCAACAAGTTCTTGCTCACATTGAACTTCCTGTGCTGCAGTTTCCATCCATAATGATGTGAACTCAGTGGCTTTGCACAGCCATGCTCAGGCTGTCACAAACTGCTAAGGGCTCTCCCATCACTGTGTCTACACTGAGCATGGGCTTGCAAGCACATTCCTGGGAGCAGAGCAGCCAGCAGCTTGAGCACCACTGGATAACACAAGACTCAAGAGAAGGAAGCTGAGTCCTGTGGGGCTCATTGCACTGCTCTTGGTGCCAGCCAGGAGCAGAACCAAGAGAAGCAATGGAGAAGACCTTTGGCTCAACTATCAACTTTAAAAAACCCCAGCTTGTTCAAAGGGAATTTCTAACAGAGCAGCTCACAAACCTTGCAGCTCAAGGCCTTGCAACAGCAAGCACTGCTTTGCCACTCTGAATGTTTCACTGCTTCTCATTAACTGTTAATTATTACCAAGTCAGTACATTAAGGAATTGAGAGGAATACAATACCTCAGCAGTTGTGAGGAACACATCCTCGCCGATGTGTCTCACTCCACAGGAAATAACTCCAAGGGCAACTCCTGGGAACACATAGGAATTGTTACCCTGGCCAGGATAGAGAGTTTGTCCACTTGGAAGAGTGACAGGATCAAAAGGGCTTCCACTGGCAAAAATGCCACGTCCCTGAAGGGGGAGAAGAGACGCAGAGCAGGTTAGTGGTGAGCGTGCTGGTGAAGTGCCTCCCACACCCCTTGCATCTAGTCCATACTTCTTTTGAGAGGGTAACTCAGCACCTGTCAACATCAGGATGCTGATCCTGGCAGGTCTCTGTCACTAATGTCAGAGAGTCAGAGCTGCCTTATTCAGGTAAAAGCTATCAGCACAGCTCAGAGGAGGAGCAAGTGAAAGGCAGCACTCATTAGCCACTTGGTGCCAGGACAAGGCAGACACCTGGGGCTTAAAGTGGCCTGGTAAGGACAGGCAGTTCCCAGCAGCAGAACATCCACCAAAATGCCACCAAGGCCACTGAAGGCTGCACTTTTGGATGGGGCAGTACCTGAGGAATCTTCCCTCTTCAGGCCCAAAGTCAACAGAGTGATCAAGGAGCAAGCTCTGTCCCAGGAACATCATCCCACAGTGCAACCTACAGCACAAGTGGGTGATGAGACCTGTTCTGGGACCTTGTGGCTCCCCTCATTGTAATGCAGGGTGAAGGCAGCAACTCAGGCAGCAGTGTGTGGTCACCCAATACTGACACACCACTAGGATGTTTCCCAGCAGTCTCCTGCCACCAGGGCCCAAGCACCAGGCACAGAGTGGTGCCAGCAGGCAGAATGGCAGAGCCAGCCTGGGCTGGGGTATCAGAGAGTTTAGCTGCATAGCTCAAAGTGACTGCACCTCACTGGTACTGAGGACAGGAGAAGTAGCTCCAGCTCACTGTCTGGAAGCTCCAGCTCTCTTCCCAGGACCCACACACAGGACACAGAGCAAGCAGCTGTAGGGAGGAGCAGAAGCCTGTGGAGCAACCCAAGGATCATGCTAACAGCCTTACATTAGCTATAAGGACTATTAGGCCTGGTGTTGCTGATCCAGAGCTGTGGCACCACTGGAGGTGCACCAATTAAGGGAGCTGCAAGCCTGATGGAGTCTCACTGTTCCCCTGGGATGGGAGTAGCTGCTGGCATCATCAAATGTCATTGCAGGGTGGCAGAAGAGGCACCTCTGAGGCATCTCACCTGCAGCACTGCTATCCATGTTCTCCCAGATCATTCCTGATGCACTGGGAGAGAGAAGTGATTTCTAGAGCAGGCAGTGCAGTTTGGGACTAACGAGGGGAGTGACACTGCACAGGCCCAGAGACCTTTGGCTTTTGCGTGGTTGGGGAGGGAGCACCCTTGACTTTCAGCAGTAAATTTAGGTGGGGAAGCAAAGCCAGCCTGTACTGATACTAGCACTGCTGAAGTGATGTCACTGCTCAGTACTTCAGAGGCCCTTTGTGGCACAAGTGGCTCTGCCTGTTTTAGAGAAGTGGAAACATGCAGCTCAAACCATGCTGCTGGTGCTGCGCAGCCCTTCAGAAAGCCTCTTGTGTTTGCTTTGGTGTCACACAGGATTCTCGTGGCCAGCTTAGTGTATGTTTTGGGGACAGATCAAGCACTTCAGTGTGCCTTTTGCTCTGCCTGGGATGTCATTACCCACTGCAACCAGCCCTTCACGTCAGCCACTTCCCTGTCTCTTGGCCTGTGCTGTAATTGTGGCACTGTGCGGCGTGGAACGGGCAGGCTAAGTTTGTCCTTTAGACAGGGGGGAAGTGCCATGCAAACTGCCCTGTGTTGGGCAGGAAATCCAAACACAAGCCACCATGAAACACACAGAGTCAGGTGCTGATATATTTAAAGGTGAAGGTTTTACTCCTCTAGTACAATAACGAACAGGCAAGCGCAGTGCTTCTGCATGTTCACCCAGGCTGCTGTAATACAGATCTCTGCAGGAGAAGTCAGCTTCCCTAGCTCTTAAGCACCACTTGAAAGATTCTATTCCCTGTGTGGAAACATTTTCGTACCTTAAAGAGTATTTACAAAATCTCAAGTGAAAAGCAAGAGTGGTGCAGCTCAAAACCAGCCACAAGGCTTTAACCACTGACAATGATTATTGACAATCACTGCTGCTCTGATTAGGACAAAGGCTTTGACTCCTGCCAGGTATCAATGAAGGTTTGTCTAGGGGTGCAGGTCCAGTTGTCTTGATACAGTATGAACAACTGTCGTGGTAGGCCTAAGCAGGCCAAAATAGGCTTATCCATGTCCTGGCTTACCCAGCCATGTTTTTCTGCTCTCCTTCCTTCTGTTCTGGGGAGAAGCAACCGCAGGAAAGAGGACAAAGAACCTGGAGCCACTGAGGCTGAGCACTCTGACTTGCCCAGAGTTGTTTGCATCCTGTGGTAAACAAGGTACACAGGCTCAGCTTGTGCCTGCCTTGTGCAGGGCTGTGTGCTGCCCTAAAAAGGGTAAAGCAAGCCTATGGCTTCACTTAATAGAGTCAAGCTTGGCTAACTGCCGTCCTGATTGGCTATTCTGTGTCCAAAGGCACAGTAGTCTGGGGCTGTATGGATAAAAGGAGATGAGCAGGTGACACAACCTGCTCTGCCCTTGTATGCATGCTCTGCCCTTGTATGCATGCTTGCTGCTTGCTACTGCTTTATTGCATCCTGAACTGCCTGGAAACTGCCTGCCAAGAGTTTACCAGGAGCAGGCTCTAAATGCCTGCATGTGATCACTCCACATAGCCAGTGTGACACTGTGCTGAGACTGCACATGGCATTGCATCCTGCCCACATCTGAAAGCCTCCTGTCAAGATGGGAAGTCCTGGAGATACACAGATCATCCAGAGCAGATCAGCACCAGGTCAGAGCTTGTCTGCCTCCTTTCCCCAGCAGCCTGGGAAGAATCAGAAGCCTCAGCAGCTGACAAGACAGTAACAGAATCCCCTGGAAGCATTTGGGTGCTGTCTGAAGCTGTAGCCAGCCCTGCCAGGGGGGAGATATTTTGTGAGTAACTACTTAAAGCCTCCTGTAACTCACCATTGCCTTCTGCCTGAGGCAGCGAGGAGCTCACTGCGGCCATCTAGTGGGCAAGCAGTGTAGTGACTGCAAGCAATGTATTGACTGCAGGCAGTGCAGTGACCTCAAGCAGTGCAGTGACCTCAAGCAGTGCAGTGACTGCAGGAACCTTCTCTTCCAGTTCAGTTGAGTTCAATCAATGGTATATATTATTGGTAGTTATTTCCAGGCCCTGTGTTATTACCTGCACAAAGTTCCCATGCCCGTGCCAAGAACTGAGTATTATTAAAATTAGTGCTTGGGGTGGTGAGAGTTCAGAATATTGAATATTAATAAACAATATTAATCTTTGAAAATAATCTCTTGCATCAATTAATTATCCCCTCCATAACAACAACCTGCTGGAACTAATTTTACCTCCCCACAGAGCCCTGATTAGCTACCCTACCCTCTNCTTGCATCAATTAATTATCCCCTCCATAACAACAACCTGCTGGAACTAATTTTACCTCCCCACAGAGCCCTGATTAGCTACCCTACCCTCTGCCTCCCTCCCTTTTCAACCTTAATTTCAAGTTTACACTGGAGAGAAGTTAATCTGTGGTTACCTCTGTGTATTTGTAGCACTGCTCAGCAGTGCATTCTGCTTTGCTGGTAGGGTTGCTGAGAGCAAAAATAATAGGTCGTTTGTTCAAAGCAGCCATGTCCTGAAGGATCTGTTTAGTGAAAGCACCTCCAATTGCTGCAACTCCTAAGGAAGAAGAACAAGCAAAGGCAGTCACTACAAGGTGAGACATCCACAGCACTTTTAAGGGATGAGATACTTTTACTGCATACCTCCCACATTAAAATGCAGCTGAATCTTTTTCCCTAATGAAGTGAAACGGGTTTGCAACAGTGACACTTCAGATTCATCCCTAACACAAGGCAGGACTTTTTTACCCCCATACAGTTTGGTGAATTTCTTCATTTCACTTTTCTCAGGCCCTCTATATGCAGCAGGAATACAGAGAGGACATTGAACTGTTGGAGCGGGTCCAGAGGAGGCCACCAAGATGCTGAGAGGGCTGCAGCAGCTCTGCTGTGAGGACAGGCTACAAGAGTTGGGGCTCTGCAGCCTGGAGAGGAGAAGGCTTCCAGGAGACCTTGGAGTGGCCTTGCAGGATCTGAAGGGGGCTACAGGAAGGCTGGGGAGGGACTATTGACAAGGGCTTGGAATGGCAGGACAAGGGGAATGGGTTTGAAGTGGCAGAGGGGAGATTGAAAGTGGATGTTAGGAGGAAGTTGTTTGCAGTGAGGGTGGTGAGACACTGGCACAGGTTGCCCAGGGAGGTTGTGGCTGCTCCCTCCCTGGAGGTGTTCAAGGCCAGGTTGGAGGAGGCCTTGAGTGACCTGTGCTAGTGGGAGGTGTCCCTGCCTATGGTAGGGGTTGGAACTGGATGATCCTTGAGGTCCCTTCCAACCTTACCATTCTATGATTCTATGAAGCAAGAATATATAGAGGCACATTCCTGCCTCTGTGTGAACCAGCAATGTACAGAGGCACATTCCTGCCTCTGTATGAAGCAGGAATACATAGAGGCACATTCCTGCCTCTGTGTGAAGCAGGAATACATAGAGGCACATTCCTGCCTCTGTGTGAAGCAGGAATACATAGAGGCACATTCCTGCCTCTGTGTGAAGCAGGAATGTATCACCTAACCTGCAGGCAAGTCCAGTAAGGAGCAGAAAGCTACAACTCTGTCTCCCTAAGTCTCATGCAACAGATTGCACAGTTTGTTCCAAGTCCAGTGTCTCAGATATCCATGTCTTCCCTGACATGAGGAGAGCAGAAGCCTTTGTAAAAGCTGTCTTTGGGTCTGCACAAAGGACTGGTGGCTCAACGTGAGGGAGGAGAAGTTCCAGCTACAGCCTGCTGGTATTTGCACAGCTTCACATTATGCTTTGCTCATTTTCTCAGTCTAATTTGTCTTACACCAGGAGCAATTTAGAAAGCTGCTAAAGGTTCTCCACCTGATGCTAAAGCAGCTCAGATTTAATGCTCCTGTAAAAGGCAGTGAAAAGAAGTGCTCCATACCTGGAGAGTTACTGTTCTGAACCCATTCTGCACCCAGTGTTTTCTACACACACACCAAGGCTCAGAGGAACTTAGAATCATAGAGTGGTTTAGGTTGGAAGGGACTTCAAAGCTCAGCCAGTTCCAACCCCCCTGTGCCATAGGCAGGGACACCTCCCATTAGAACAGGTCACTCAAGGACTCATCCAGCCTGGTCCTGAACACTTCCAGGGAGATTCTGTGCTCCACAACCTCCCTGGGCAACCTGTGCCAGAGTCTCACCACCCTCACTGCACACAACTTCCTCTTAACATCCAGTTTCAATCTCTCCTCTGACACTTCAAACCCATTCCCCTTGTCCTGCCATTCCAAGCCCTTGTCAATAGTCCCTCCCCAGCCTTCCTGGAGCCCCCTTCAGACCCTGCAAGGCCACTCCAAGCTCTCCTGGAAGCCTTCTCCAGGCTGCACAGCCCCAACTCTCTCAGCCTGTCCTCACAGCAGAGCTGCTGCAGCCCTCTCAGCATCTTGGTGGCCTCCTCTGCACTGGCTCCAACACTTCCATGTCCTTCCTGTGCTGGGGGCTCCAGAACTGCACCCAGGACTGCAGGTGGGGTGTGAGGAGAGCAGAGCAAAGGGGCACAATCCCCTCCCTTGCCCTGCTGCCCACACTGCTCTTGCTGCAGCCCAGCACACAGTTGCTGTCTGGGCTGCATGAACACTATTGAGCTTTTTGCCATCAACTTGATCTTGTGTTCAGACAAAGCCACATCTCCATTTCCTTTTTCCCCAACAAAGAACAGGGTGACTGCTTTGAAGTGCAAGAACTCACCTATGAGCACAGTTGGTTTTATCTCTCTGACAATGTCCTCTAGATTTTTCATCTCAGCATGCTGGTGGGCGAAGCGCAGCTTCTCCTGGGTTAAGGAGGCACGGCCCTGGGGGAGGAAAAGCAAAAAAAGGGAAAGGAAAAGACATTTATTTCAAGTGTCCTGGCACCTCAGACCCTGAGATAAGCACTTTACAAAGCAGCTGCTTTAAGCTGCCCCATTTTCACTTTTCCATTTGTGCCTGTCACCATGTTAAGGCACAGCTCCACAGAATGGGCAAGGTTGGAAGAGAGCTCAAAGCTCAGCCAGTTCCAACCCCCCTGTGCCATAGGCAGGGGCACCTCCCACTAGGTTGATCAAGGCCTCATTCAGCCTGGTCCTGAACACCTCCAGGGAGGTGGTGGATCTTTTTAGTGCACCCCAGGACCCCACTGGCCTTCTTGGCTACCAGGGCACACTGCTATATAAGATGGTGCCAGCCCCAGAAACATCTGAACCGTTTCAGAGAGCAAGCAGCAGACTCTTTGGTCATGCAGGGAAGGACAGGAGGGAGGTGAGATGCTAAATGTCCTTCTGACCAAGGGTTGGGTGGGTATCATCTCCTCAGCCACACCTTTTCCAGTGCCTAGGAGGAATTTTCCCCTTGCCTAAGCAAGTTAATTAAGAGAACAGTGAAGTCCTGGAACAGAGTTCACTCCACAGTCCCACCACAGTCTATGGATTTGACAATTCAGGCTCACTTTGGGGCCACTGGACCCAAGCTGAGATGTTTTTTTTAATGGCACTTCTGCCTGCCTTTAACCAAAAAATGAACCCCCCAGTGCTGCATTTCAGGCCACAGTTCTGCCATGTGGCACCATGTGCCTGTGCCAGTCCCATCACCAGTCCTTGGATGGCCACCACCAGAGCCTGTAGGCAGGAAGGAAGGGCACTTCTCATTGCCAGCTGCAGGAGAGGCATCTCCACCCCAAGGGTACCACAGAAGGCTGTGATGTGGTCAGGCCTCACAGGATGCCAGCTCCTCTTGGCTAACCCCAGCAGTTCCCAGAGGCTGCTTCTCTCCTGCAGGCTTTTTTACAGCACCAAAACACAGAAGCTTTAAATGGAGAAGTTTATGGCTGGGTGTGCTCATGCAGGTCTGAAGTGTCCTCCTGCAGTGATGAGCACAGAAGTGCTGAGCTGCAGGCCCCTGGTTTGCTGTGTGATGCTCAGCTTCCAGAGAACACCAACAGCAACAGCTTGCAGCACCTTCACACTCCAATCATGCCACCAGCAACACACACATTGGCCCTGGGGGGCATTCACAAGTGTCCAGCAGATCCAGGGAGGTTCTCCTCCCCCTCTGCTCTGCCCTGCTGAGACCTCATCTTGAGCACTGCCTTCATCTCTGGGCTCCCCAGTTTCAGAGGGACAGGGACCTGCTGGAGAGAGTCCAAGGGAGGGCTGTGAGGATGCTGAGGGGACTGAGCACTGCCTGGGGAGGAGAGGCTGAGGGACCTGGNTGAACTATCTCCAGCTGCTAGCTCCTGTGGACTCTGCACTCAAAGGCTGGAGCTCAGAGGACCCAGAGGTCCCTCCCAAGCCCTGGCCCCCTCTGAAATCTGCTGTTTCCCAGTGCCCCAGCAGATGTCCCCCAAGCCTGCACACAAGGCTTAGATGCAGCTGCTTTGCAAGCAGGAATTTGCCTTCAGATTTTCAAGGGGAAAAAAAAAAAAAGAAGTAATGAAGTTTTCTTTTATTCACCAAAGGAAAAAAAAAAGCTTTTCTGACTTGCAGGCCAAATGCTTGTTGCCAGGAATAAGTCCAAATACCATCCTAAAAGCCACTTTGCACTCTCATCAGCTGGTTGGTTTAAATAAAATGCTCAACAGAGCCCAACTTGGAGGCAGGCTTCCTGGGAATCTGGGAATGGGTGCCAGAGGCAATCACCCAATCCCCTCCTGCTTCTTCAGTTGGTTCCTTAATGCCTTATCAGGCTGCTAGAGAGGAAGCCAGCTGTAAATCTTGTCTGAAAACCTAGCCTAAAGGAGATTGCTCTGAGCTTCCAGGGAAAGAAAGGAATCACCTCCAAGAGCTCTAAGGAGATCATTCTCCAGGCACTCTGGCAGCTCTGAACACCTGCAGGCTCTCAGACCCAGGCAGATCATAGAATGGTTTCGGTTGGAAGGGACCTCCAAGATCATCTAGTTCCAACCCCCTGCCTTAGGCAGGGGCAGATCTCTCAGGATCCACTGACCTCCAACTTTTGCCACAATGACTAAGAGCTAAGAGGCTAAGAGGCCAGGCTGACATCTCAGTGCTGATATCCTTTCATTCTCAAGGTTTTAATTAAAGCAAAGAGCCCAAATGCTGCATGGAGCAGAGGTATGAACATAAAATACTATGTCCAAAAAGGGGCATTTATACCCATTTTTATACCCAGAGGTATTTAGCCTTGCTTGGCTTTCAAGGGCACACTTCAACCTTTTAAAGTTAAGGCAGAGCTGGCAGAGCACTGATTGATGCAATACAGAACCTTAGGGGTTGGAAGGCACCTCCAGAGCTCATCCAGTCCAAGCCCCCTGCCAGGGCAGCATCACCCAGGGCAGTACACACAGCAATGCAGCCAGGAGGGTTTGAAAGGCTCCAGAGAAGGAGACTCCACAACCTCTCTGGGCAGCCTGCTCCAGGGCTCTGTCACCTTCACTCTAAAGAAGCTTCTCCTCATGTTGAGGTCTTTCCTAATTAGAAGCTTCCCTAAAGACCAGTGTGGGGAGCAGTTTAGAGGCTGGAAGGGACTTCCAGAGATCAGCCAGTCCAAGCCCCCTGCCGGGCCAACATCACCCAGGGGAGTCTGCACAGGAATGCAGCCAGGAGGGGTTTGAAAGGCTCCAGAGAAGGAGACTCCACAACCTCTCTGGGCAGCCTGCTCCAGGGCTCTCTCACCCTCACTCTAAACAAGTTTCTCCTCCTGTGCAGCTGAAACCTTCTCTGTTCCACTTTGCATCCATTGCTCCTTGGCTTCTTGCTGTGCACCACCCACAAGAGCTTGGCCCCCTCCACTTGCCCCCCAGCCCTCAGAGATTTGCACACATTGCTCAGATCCTCTCTCAGCCTTCTCTTCTCCAACCAGCCCCAGGGCTCTCAGCCTCTCTTGGCACCAAGGATCCAAAGCCTCATTTCCTACTGACATTGCTGAGCATCAGCTGCAAAGCTCTACCCCAACAGTAAGCAGGATGTGCCCCACTGCAGTCCTTTCCAGGCCACTGCCTGCTGCAGACCAGTGCCAGCTGCCAGACTTAGCCCAGATCCTCTTCTGCCCTATTGCCAATTCTGCCTGCCCTTCATTTCACACAGGGCATTCCACCACTCTAAACAAACCCAAAACCCTTCAAACCAAACCCAAACCCCCAAACAACTTTAACTTTATTCCTTTATCCATCTCTGGGCTGCATGAGCTCGATCCCATTAGTCAGAATGAATCATGTCTCCAAGTAAATATTTGTACAGCATATTAACTGAGAGGGAAATAATTGCTGAGCCTTAGCTAAAGTAAGAAAGAGCTAAGTACAGAGAGGGCTTTGCTAGGAAAAAATGTTTATAAAAGTCATTATATGGTTAAGTTTGGGGTTTTCTAAAAACATTCATGGATTGTCAAAATTGTGTTTTAATTATTAATTCAGTCACCCTAAAGTGCACTGGCTTGCTCTTTTAGTATCATTTCATGGGATTCATTCAAAGGGAAGTGCTCAGAAAGCCAAGCAGCCTAAAGCTGTGTCCAAGCCCTTGCACAGTCTCACTGCTTCACTGAAGGCCTTCAGTGCTTGCCATGCAGGAGAGGACAACACCTTGAGTGCTGTGTNGCTTCTGAGATGCTTTAGGGACTGCTTTGTTGTTTGCTTTGCTCCTAACTCTGTGACAGGGCAGGAAGAAAGGCAGGTAAGCAGCACACCTGTGTAGCTGGAATTGCTCTGCTCAGCAGTGGGTTGCTTTGCTCTGTATGAATGTGTCTGTGTACTGCTCTCTGCTCTCTCTTCAAGCAAGCCACAGCTGCCACAGTCAGATGGAGACAAGTGTTGATATAAATAGCTCTGTGCTCCCTGGCTGGGAGGTGGGACCAGTGCCAGTGCTGCCTCTAATGTGGGACAGCTCAGTCAGCAAGGCAGCTCTGGCTGCTTCTCAGCTGCTTCCCAGCTGATTCAAAGAAGGAATCTTGGAGAGCATCCAGCCCTGCCTCTCTTGCCTGGCTGACAGAAAGCTGCTCTCCTCCTCAGCCCTGGCTTACTGTGTGCAGCTCTGGAGCCCCCAACACAAGCAGGACATGGAAATGTTGGAGCCAGGCCAGAGGAGGCCACCAAGATGCTGAGAGGGCTGCAGCAGCTCTGCTGTGAGGACAGGCTGAGAGAGTTGGGGCTCTGCAGCCTGGAGAGGAGAAGGCTTCCAGGAGAGCTTGGAGTGGCCTTGCAGGATCTGAAGGGGGCTCCAGGAAGGCTGGGGAGTGACTATTGACAAGGTCTTGGAATGGCAGGACAAGGGGAATGGGTTTGAAGTGTCAGAGGGGAGATTGAAAGTGGATGTTAGGAGGAAGTTTGCAGTGAGGGTGGTGAGACACTGGCACAGGTTGCCCAGGGAGGTTGTGGAGCACAGAAGCACAGAATGATCACATTCTGTGCTTCTGTGCTCCACAACCTCCCTGGAGGTGTTGAGGACCAGGCTGGATGAGTCCTTGAGTGACCTGTGCTAGTGGGAGGTGTCCCTGCCCATGGGAGCTTTGAAGTCCCTTCCAACCAAAACCATTCTATGGTTCTATGATTCTAAGTGGGGGGAGGATGGGAGAGAAGGTGTTGGAACATCTGCTGGGAGATGATCTCCACATGGCTTCTTGTCTCTCTCATCACAAGCAAATCCACAATCTAAAGGCTATTGATGAACCACCTGTAGGGCTCTAGGCAGGGACTGTGGACAGTGCTGGGAGCTGAGTGACCTCTTTCAAGAGTGCCACACAGAGAGGAAGAGAGAAGAGAGGCACAGAGTAGGAGGGGACAGATGAGGTCACCCTCCCTGGCCAGCTCTGCAGGACAGTATTGGGTACAAGGAGCTGTAAAATGAAAAAAGGGGAAAGAAAGAAAAAAGAGTGGAGGTATGGATGTGGACTCAGGGGTTACTGAGACCCCAAGGCCTGCAGGTGACAGGCACCTTGCTTAGGAGCCAAAAAGCAGAGCCAGGCAAGCCCTCCAGAGCCTCACATCCTACCTGGTGACTGTGTCCCCTCCTCAGGCACAGCACTGAACACATCAGGGTACAGAGAGCAGGCACAAAGCAGGGGAGGCAGCTTGGACACAGGAGGAACAGACAGGGTCCTGCCAGCTCTGAGAGGAGTTAATGTCAACGTGGTTAGCCACAGCATCTTGAGGAGCTGATGTCAGAATGGTTAGCCACAAGACATTCCTTTAGGTAAGGTTCTCCTGCCCCTCTGCTCTGCCCTGCTGAGGCCACATCTGGAGTCCTGTGTCCAGTTCTGGGCCCCCCAGCTCAAGAGGGACACAGAAGTGCTGGAGAGAGTCCAGCACAGAGCCACAAAGATGCTGAAGGGAATGGAAGAGCTCTGGTAGGAGGAGAGCCTGAGGGAGCTGGGGCTGGGAGAGGAGAGACTGAGAGGGGACCTCAGCAATGGGGATAAAGATGTGCAGGTGAGTGGCAGGAGGCTGGAGCCAGGCTCTGCTGGGTGATGCCAGTGCCAGCACAAGGGGCAATGGTGGGAGCTGAGGCAGAGGAGGTTCCATGTGTACATGAGGAGGAATTCTTTCCCTGTGAGGGTGACAGAAGCCTGGAAGAGGCTGCCCAGGGGGGTTGTAGAATCTCCCTCTCTGG
>WBNM01028059.1:0-44915 GCA_013399055.1 Ramphastos sulfuratus
AACATCCTGTGAGCCTGAGATGTGTTGGAGACCACTATTCTGTGAAGGATGTATGCATATGGACAGAGGGCACAGAGAACTAAGCTCAAGCTACCTAGAGCAAGCCTGAATAAACAGATTTTAAAAGAACTGCCTCCATCACCTCTGGACTGGGCTGCAGCGCATCCAGGAGTGGCTCAGTCCCAGCCTTCATCAGCACTACAACAGCAGCATTAAAGTCTGTAAACCTTCAAATTGGTTATTTTGAGTCAACATAGTGCCAGATGATGCTACTTCTGCATTCTCTTTCTCTAGTGATGCTGTTCATACCAGCTTGTAAAGATGATCCTGTCCACAGCCCTCCCAAACACAAAAGACATTTCTTAGTCTTATCCTCAGCAAAGCTGACACCCAAAGTCTTAACTGAAACAATCTTCTTCCCTGCCCCAATACACTGAGCTGCAGTGTGCTCTCCTGCAGAAGCAGCCACAGGAAATTGAGGGATTTTCAATCCTAAATCCCTGTGCTGATAGGAATACAGTGAATAAAAATGTCCTCCATGCTTTAGCTCTCACTGCCTATGCACAAATTTGCCAGTGGTGAGTCCAGATTCTCTCTCAGAACATGATTCTTAGAGTGTAATTACAGACAGACCTTTGTGTCATGCAGCAAGCGAGTGGCACTGAGAGCACAGACCCAGGCTCCTGGGGCTCCTGCCACATCCGTGGGCTTCCCATTGCACCTCACATATCCTAAGTGTGTCCCTCAAGCTTAGAGCTGCTCCCAATGCATTGTGAACTGTGCTTCTGCACTCTCGGCCTGAACAAAGCATCCCATCAAAATCACAGAACCACAGAATGTCAGGAGCTGGAAGGGACCTCCAAAGCTCAGCCAGTCCAACCTCCCTGCCAGAGTAGAAGCACCTAGAGCAGATCACACAGGAACACATCCAGGCACCTCTTGAATATCTCCAGAGAGGGAGAGTGAGACTCCACAACCTACCTGGGCAGCCTGTGCCAGGCTTCTGTCACCCTCATAGGGTAAAAATCCCTCCTGTTTAAATTAAATTTCCTATGCCTCAACTCCCACCCGTTGCCCCTTGTCCTGGCACTGGGCATCACTCAGCAGAGCCTGGCTCCAGCCTCTTGACACTCACCCTGAACATCTTTATAACCATTCCTGAGGTCCCCCCTCAGGCTCCTCCTCTCCTAGCAGCACAGCCCCAGCTCCCTCAGGCTCTCCTCCTAAGGAAGAGCTTCCACTCCCTTCAGCATTTTTGTGGCTCTGTGCTGGATTCTTTCAAGTAGTTCCCTGAGGTCCTTCTTGAACTGAGGGGCCCAGAACTGGACACAGTATTTGAGATGCAGCCTCAGCAGGGCAGAGTAGGGGAGGGAGGAGAACCTCTCTCAACCTACTAAGCACAGCCCTTCAAAATAAAGAACAAAGCTTAGTCTTGTAGCTGCCTTTTTTTCACTCCACAAAACACACACTTGTAATAGCTACCAGGCTCCACAGAGTGGAGCAGGCTTAGTAAAAATCAATCAATAATCCTTCTGCCTTACCTCTTCTGTAGTGCTGGAGTACTGAGAAGTAGTTACTGGAATCCAGGTGTTCTCTGTTACTGCAGTTTTCAAGTTAAAGTAGAGGTTTTCAATGAGCTTTTCACTGAAGTGTTCACTCACATTTCTGCTGAACACCTCTGTGCTGCTCCTCAGCAGGTTTTCAGGTCTAGAGGTAATGGTGTTTAAAGAGGGGGATGTTGTTTTTGTGCTCCATACAGAGGTGTCTGCATCTTCCAGATCTAAGGCAAACAGAGGAAAGCAATTAAAACCAGCTCTACCTTTTGATAAACTCTTCTCTAGATGGCAAGAAATATGGCTGATATAACTCCTAAGTATTTTAAATGCACCTGTCAGCTCTACAGTTTTCAGTGTAAGCTTGCGTTTTGCATCAATATCAAAGTCTGTGCAAAAGCAGAAAAAAAGTCCAGCAAAGATTCTCACAAAATTCTCAGGGTTGGAAGGGAACTTGAGGATCATCCAGTTCCAACCCCTCTGACATGGGCAGGGACACCTCAAACTAGATCAGGTTGCTCAGAGCCACATCCAGCCTGGCCTTAAACACCTCCAGGGATGAAGCTTCCATCACCTTTCAGGGGAACCTGTGCCAGTCTCTCATCACCCTTATAGTGAAAAACTTCTTCCTAACATCCAATCTGAATCTACCCATTTCTACCTTTGTTCCATTCCCCTCCTCAGTCCTATCACTACCTGACAGCCTAAAAAGTTCCTCCCCAGCTTTCTTGCAGCCCAAGTGATAGAGCCATAGAGTGTCAGGGGCTGGAAGGGACCTTGAAAGGTCATCTGGTCCAGCCCCACTAACAGAGCAGGAGCACCTAGAGCAACCTTCACCTCGAGGATCACCTTCAGGTACTGAAAGGCCACNCCTCGCCTTGAATGTCTCCAGGGAAGAGGCCTCAACCACCTCTCTGGGCAACCTGTCCTTGTGCTCCACCACCCTCATAGTAAAGAAGGTTGAAGAGAATTTTTCAACATCATTTGTTCAAGGTAATTTTTTTGTTTCCTTCTGCATGCTCAAGGTCTTTGTTCATGATTAAGTTCCTCGCACCCACATGAGACATTCCTCTGTCATGCTCAAATCACTCCTGTGCAGAGGCCATGCTAACCCCTGACTGTTCTCTTTCCAAGGCTCAGGTAACAACCACATCAGCTCACTGAAGTGCCTGCAAGTGTAATGGTGGATTTGCTTTTTCAGTCACGTACCCTTCGGATAAAGCCAAAGCTGCAATCAGAGCACAGGAAAGATTTTACTACAGGTTTTTCCTCCACATTTTCATGGCTCTTCCTCCCTGCTGCTATGCATTTCATATCCCTGTCTTTGTGGCTCCAAGGGCAGGGT
The DNA here is from genome assembly GCA_013399055.1 of Ramphastos sulfuratus. Lineage (NCBI taxonomy): Eukaryota > Metazoa > Chordata > Aves > Piciformes > Ramphastidae > Ramphastos > Ramphastos sulfuratus. The sequence goes on from WBNM01028059.1 coordinate 2,899, forward strand.
TCAAGCTGTGGCAGCCTTTACATCTGGTAGCATCACATTTCAGTGATTGGAATTGTTGCCTGGCCCCCTTCTCCTCACAAAAAACAAAGCTGCTCTGGCGTCGGCGCAGCACCGCAAGCGTGCCGTTGGCTCGGCGCCCAAGACACTTTGCCTGTCCTTGAACTGGGGTCTCCAAGCATGACAGAACCTTGTTTTGCTGCTAAGCCACTGGGCTGCTTGCCATTTATAACAACTTTAGCTCACAAACTCTCTTAAAACCAAAAAAAAAAAGAACAACCGAAACCCCCCTAAAACACCAAAGGAATAACTGTGTTAAATTGCAGCAGAACTTTCCAAGGGTAATTACTTGGTGTGCAATTACGATGTCTCATTGGCAGGGTCAGTGTGTGATTACCTCTTCCCCAAAGGATCAGCGAGTGAGCTTCCATGGAGTCAAGATGATGTATATGTCATATTTCGGAGATGTGTAAATGTTCCTGGTAACATGTTCAGAGAAAGAAATCTGCAACCTGGTCCTGAACACCTCCAGGGAGGTTGTGGAGCACAGAATCTTTGATCATATTCTGTGCTTCTCTGCTCCACAACCTCCCTGGGCAACCTGTGCCAGTGTCTCACCACCCTCACTCCAAAGAACTTCTTCCTAACATCCAGTTTCAATCTCCCCTCTGCCACTTTAAACCCATTCCTCCTTGTCCTGTCATGACAAGACCTTGTCAATAGTCCCTCCCCAGCCCTCCTGTAGCCCTCTGCGGATCCTGGAAGGCCACTCCAAGGTCTCCCCAAAACCTTCTCTTCTCCAGGCTGAAGAGCCCCAACTCTCATTTCCTGTAGCCTTGCCAAGGCCACGGAGGGCTGTAAGCCTGCCCAACACTGGAAACAGAGAGAAGCAGAAAAGGATCAGAATAGCTTATGCTGTCCATTGATACAGGGGTGCAGGCTGCTGGGAATGAAATAACAAAGACTACATTCTCCAGTGTCCACCTCTTCCTTGTACTTCTCTGGTACTCTATGGTGAAGGCATCCAGTCTTAAACTCACAACAGTTCACCCAGTTTTGGATTCTCTTGATCAGAATTGGTTTGCTGGACTGGACTGAGACCCACGTACCGAGTACTACAGAAACGTTTAGGCTGGAACGTTCATTCAGGTTGGAGAAGTCCCTCAGGATCACCAAGCCCAACCCATATCCCTACTCCACAAGCTGCACTCTAAACCATAGCCCCAAGCACCACAAACATACCACCTTGAAACATATCCAGGCTTGGGGACTCCACCACCTCCCTAGGTAGCACATTCCAATGCCTGACCACTCTTGCCAGCAAAAAACGTTTCCTAATGTCCAGTCTAAAGCTACCCAGTGGCAGCTTGAGGCCAATCCCTCTTGTTCTATCACTAATGACCTGTGAGAAGGGACCAGCATCAACCTCTCCACAACCTCCTCTCAGGTGTCTGTAGACAGCAATGAGGTCTGCCCTCAGCCTCTTCTGTTTCACACTAACCATCCTCAGCTCCTTCAGTCTCTTCTCATCAGATTTATTGTCCAGGCCCTTCCCCAGCTTCCTTACCTTCTTCTGCACTCTCATTTTATCTGACTTTGCTTCTCTGTAAATTAAAATCTCCAGGTCTCCATTTAATTACAACGAAAATCTTGATCAAAGGTTTTTTCCAAATCAAGGCACTGAAAACAGTATCACAGATTTAATTCTGTTCCCTCTTACCCCCATACAAAGAGTGCATTGAACCCTCAGGTCTGGTACAACACTTCCTGATCATCCTTATGCTGCAGCATTCAGAGTAGCACAGGCTCACAGGATGCTAGAGGTTGGAAAGAACCTTTGGAGATCTTCCAGTTCAACTCCCCTGCCAGAGCAGGACCCAGGGAGGTTGTGGATGCTCCCTGCCTGGAAGTGTTCAAGGGTAGGTTGGATGAGGCATTGAGTGACCTGTTCTAGTGGGAGGTGTCCCTGTCTATGGCAGGTCCTTGGAACTAGATGAGCTTTGAGGTCCCTTCCAACCTAAACCATTCTATGACTCTACGACCAGAGAATCCAGCACAGGTCACACAGGAACACATCCAGACAGGGCTGGAAAGGCTCCAGAGAAGCAGACTCCACAAAATCTCTGGGCAGCCTGTGCTAGGGCTCTGTCACCCTAATGAGTTCTTCCTCATGTTCACAGATTCACCAGAACCTTAGAGGTTGGAAGGGACCTCCAGAGATCATCGAGTCCAATCCCCATGCCAAGGCAGGATCACCCATGGTAGTTTGCTGAGAAATGTTGAGCTGGAACTTCCTGTGCTGCAGTTTCCATCCCTTGCCCTTGTCCTATGCCAGGGCACAAGTGAGCAGAGGCTGTCCCTGTCCCTTCCTTCCTGACCTCCAGCCCTCAGCTATTTAGATCCATTGCTCAGATTCCCTCTCAGCCTTCTCCTCTGCAGACTAACCAGCCCCAGGGCTCTCAGCCTCTCCTCCTCAGGCAGTGCTCCAGTCCCTTCAGCATCCTTGTAGCCGTCTGTTGGACTCTCTTAAGTAGATCCCTATCCCTCCTGATCTGGGTAGCTCAGAACTGGATGAAATATTCCAGGTGGATCCTCACTAGGGCAGATTAGAGGGGGAGGAGAACCTCCTTGGATCTGCTGATACAAACCTGCCTATTACAAGACTCAAATGAAGAGATTTCTACACGGCTCAAGTTCCAGATTTTGAAACCAGAAGAAAGCTTCACCTCACATCTGCCCGTCAATAAAGCACAGCGAAATCTCAGCAGTGGGATGCTTCAGCAGCAGTTAGCATTTTTCTAGCAGTCCCTTTAGGAATCAGTCTGGCATTGATGAGTAGTTTGCTGCATGACGGACAGTGTGTGGACATGGCATTGTCACCAGCAGGATCAATGGTTGCATTCTGACCCAGCACACCTTTCATCCATGGCCGTGCTGCAGACTGTGGCCGGCTGTGCAGCAGCAGCTGCTGACAAGGAAAGGAAATCCACAGGCTGTGCAGGACCCCACCTGGAGTCCTGTGTGCAGTTCTGGAGCCCCCAACACAAGAAGGACATGGAAATATTGGAGTCAGTCCAGAGGAGGCCACAAAGATGCTCAGAGGGCTGTAGCAGCTCTGCTGTGAGGACAGGCTGAGAGAGTTGGGGCTCTGCAGCCTGGAGAAGAGAAGGCTTCCAGGAGACCTTGGAGTGGCCTTCCAGGATCTGAAGAGGGCTACAGGAGGGCTGGGGAGGGACTATTGACAAGGTCTTGTAAGGACAGGAGAAGGAGGGATGGGTTTAAAGTGGCAGAGGGGAAACTGAAACTGGATGTTAGGAAGTAGTTCTTTGGAGTGAGGGTGATGAGACACTGGCACAGGTTGCCCAGGCAGGTGTTCAGGACCAGGTTGGATGAGGCCTTGAGCAACCTGTTCTAGTGGGAGGTGTCCCTGCCTGTGGTAGGAGGTTGGAACTGGCTGAGCTTTAAGGTCCCTTCCAGCCTAAACCATTCTGTGATTCATTCTATGATTCAGGAGACATGCCTGGCTGCCCAGAACTGAGAACCCTACTGTGCTGCCTTCAGACTCAGGCTGATGTGGATTGCACTAATCTGCCTGCCCTATTAAAATACAGTTTCAGAAAACTAAGGCTGAACCAGCAGCAAAACTGCCAGTGCCAGGGGAGGGGTAGGTTGGATGTTAGGAAGCACTTCTTGCGGGAAAGGGGAATTAGAGACTGGAATGGACTGCCCAGGGAGGTGGTGGAGTTGCTGTGCCTGGAGGTGTTTCAGGCAAGCTTGGCTGTGGCACTTAGTGCCATGGTCTAGTTGCTGTGGTGGTGTTAGGTCCTAGGCTGGACTGGATGATCTCAGAGCTCTATTCCCACCTCAATGATTCTGTGATTCTGAGTGATTCTGTGAATCACACATCTGTTGGAGAAGAAAAAACACTCAGATTCCCTAAGACTTGAAAGTAGAAGGGTTTGTTTAAAGTCCTTGGTACATGCAGGACAAGATTAATCTTTTCAGCTGTCTACTTGAAAACAGATTGCAACAATACTCTGTTTTAACAACATACCTCAGATGTCTGTCATATGTAGGGGTGTGAGAGAATAAAATTCACTAAAAAAAAAATCCTTTCTGTCCCATTCAGTGTAGACTTTTAAAAACTTGCAAAATCTGTGCTCCTTGAAATGTTTTCACCTCTATCTGAAATGTTACAGAAGCTGGTGCTGCTTGCATCTCAGGTCAGAGAGGTCACAGCTCTCCAAACTACTCTAATCATCAGCTGCCCTTTTGCTTGGTTGCTTTTGAAATGCTGACTCATGAGAGTGTCTCATCACCCTCATGCTGAAGAGCTTCTTCCTAAAGTCTAATCTAAATCTCCCCTCCTCTAGCTTGGATTCATTCCCTTCACTCCTATCACTACCTGACACCCTAAAAAGTCCCTCCCCAGCTTTCTTGTAGCCCCCTTCAGATACTGGAAGGCCACAGAGAGGTCTCCTTAGAGCCTTCTCTTCTCCAAACTAAACAACCCCAACTCCCTTAGCCTGTCATCACAGCAGAGCAGCTCCAGTCCTCTGATCATCCTTGTGGCCCTTCTCTGTAGACTTAGAGCCCAGAGATATTAACATGACTGCAAAAATGGGTAGGAGCTGCTGCCTTTTCTGCACTTCTGCCACCATTCTTTGGTTCTCTATCAGCTTCCCAAGAACACCAAAAGGATTCATGTGGCATTCCTTACCACATGCTGCAGCTGCTGCTTCAGTGGCTTAGAGCATGCTCTAGGTGTGCTCTGCTCTGGTCACCTCTACCTTCATAGAATTGTGAGTTGAAGCCACAATTCCTCCAGGAGATGTCCCTACTATGTATAGTCCAGCAAAGGAGAAATGCAGTGCAGAGCACCACATCACATAAACCAGTNAATGGGATATTTTATTGAAGCTAACCTACCCAGAATAAAAAAAAAAAGCCTTGTAAGAATTGCTTACACAGCCCAGAAGTGTCAGCACTAGCAGTGCTCTGGCTGCTCTCCAGAAATACAAGAGGAGACAGGAGGGTTTGTTCCACAATAGTTCCTTACATGCAACCATTATTACTCCTTTCAGTCACTGCCTTCTGTGCCTTCATCTCCCCCATGATTTTCTCCTCCCTGTTTCATGGAATCAAGCAGGTTGGGAGAGACCTCCAAGCTCATCCAGTCCAAACTATCGCCCAGCCCTAGCCAATCAACCAAACCATGGCACTAAGTGCCCCATTCATCATCTTCAAAACCTCCCCAGGCAGCCCATTCCAATGCAAATCACTCTCTCTATCAAGAACTTCTTCCTAGCATCCAGCCTGAACCTGCCCTGGCACAGCTTGAGGCTGTGTCCCCTTGTTCTGTCCCTGGGTGCCTGGCAAAAGAGCCCAACCCCACCTGGCTACAACCTCCCCTCAGGTAGCTGCAGAGAACAATGAGGTCTGCTCTGAGCCTCCTCTTCTGCACACCCCCAGCTTCCTCAGCCTCTCCTCACAGGGCTGTGCTCCAGGCCCCTCACCAGCCTTGGTGCCCTTCTCTGGACACGTTCAAGCACCTCAACATCTCTCTTGAATTGAGAGGTCCAGAACTGGACACAGCACTCAAGGTGTGGCCTGACCAGTGCTGAGTACAGGGGCAGAAGGACTGCCCTGGTCCTGCTCGCCACACTGTTCCTGATCCAGGCCAGGATGCCTAATGAAGAGAAGGCCCTAGCACTACAGAGAGTGCTCCTTTCTCTGCCCAGAATCTCCTCATGAGCTAGATGAGAACTGAGCTCCCAGCATCTCAAGGGAGATTGATAGCTCATGGCCATTCCTCATGTCTCCTGTTACAGCCAGGGGCCAGACTCAGCCACAATTATGCATAAGGACTGTCTGCTGCTAGATTCAAAGTGATGTCTGACTGAACAGAGGTGGGATTCATATTTAAACTGTTGCTGATTTCCACAGAGTCTCTTTTGGGTCAAGACTGTAGCCAGAAAAAAAAAAAAAAAAAAAAAATCCAAACTCATAATTCGAAATCAAAATCCAAGCTCAGACTTTCCCCAAGCTCTGGAAAAACATGCTTGACATTTGAGTTAGGTCCAGAAGAAAAGGTAGTTCGGTTTGGAGCTTGTACTATTGAGGTTGGAATATAACCTCTGAGATCATCCAATCCAGCCTAGGACCTAACGCCACCACAGCAACCAGACCATGGCACTAAGTGCCACAGCCAAGCTTGCCTTAAACACCTCTAGGCACAGCAACTCCATCACCTCCCTGGGCAGTCCATTCCAGTCTCTAATTCCCCTTTCCAGCAGGAAGTGCTTCCTAACATCCAACCTAACCCTCCCCTGGCACAGTTTCAGGCCATGACCTCTCATCCTGGCACAAGCTGCCTGGCAGCAGAGCCTGCCCCCCACCTGACTACAACTTCCCTTCAGGTAGCTGTAGAGTGTACTAAGGTCCTCCCTGAGTCTCCTCTTCTCCAGAGTAAACCAGCCCAGCTCCCTCAGCCTCTCCTCAGCAGCCTTCCCTTCCAGCCCCCTCTCTGAGCTTGTCTCTCTCTCTCTGAGCTGATAAGATGTTTGGGATGCAATCCAGTGTGTTGCTCTTTTGCCAAAACAGAACTGTTTTTCTGGGTACTGTGAACACAAAAGGTAAACTGTATCAAAAGATGGCATTAGTCAGGAGTAGATAACCTTAAAACCATTTAAGTTCCAAAGACTTTGCTCAGTTTTTACTACCTTAGCTAAATGTAGATCGAAGATGTTATTTTAGGCTGATCCGCTACTTTCCCTGGAAGCAGAGAGATGTTCTTGGAAGGGCAGTTGTACACATCTAACACAGAAACTTTTGATATGCTTGTCCTCTCCCTCTTGACCCCCGGCCCTCATCTATTTATAAACATTGATTAGGTCCCTTCTCAGTCTTCTCTTCACCAAACCAAACAGTCCCAGGTCCCTCAGGCTCTCCTCATCAGGCAGTGCTCCACTCCCTTCAGCATCTTCATAGGCCTCCCTTGGACTCTCTCCAGAAGATCCCTGTCTCTCCTGAACTAGGGTTCAAGATATTCAATATTACATCCCAGAACTGGATGCAATATTCCAGGTGAGGCCTCGCTACGGCAGAGTAGAGGGGGAGGAGAACCTCCCTCAGTCTGCTGGACACACTGCTCTTAATGCACCCCAGCATCCCACTGACCCTTTTGGCCACCAGGGCACATTGCTGCCCCATGCAGAGCTTCTTGTCCACCAGCACTCCCAGGCCCTTCTCCAGGGGGCTGCTTGCCACAGGGAAAACGTTCTCAGTGATCTGGTATCGCCCAAAGTGCCTCCAGCACTCCTACTCAATAATCCCACCAGTGCTAGAGTGATGGCACTGTTTGAAGCAAAGCTGCCCCCCAATTCACCTCCTGATTCACATCACTTGCACTGAGCAGGTCGCTTAGGTCAGAGTTTTCAAACCAGAATGCTGATGGCAAGCACAAATATGTGTCCCTTAGAGCCTCCAGTCGTGGCTGGGCATTTGAACCTGGGTACAACAATTTAGACACATGGACTGAAAACCTTTGGCCAGCATTTCTGTTTCCCTCTCTTTACAGTAGAGTTAAAAACTGTACAGTAGAGTAGTCAAACTACCAGGACTAACCTGCTTCAGTTTCCATCCCTTGCCCCTTGTCCTATGCCAAGGCGCAAGTGAGCAGAGGCTGTCTCTGTCCCTTCCTTCCTGACTCCCAGCCCTCAGCTATTTATAGACACTGATTAGATCCTCTCTCAGTCTTCTCTTCTCAGCCTTTCCTCATCAGGCAGTGCTCCAGTCCCTTCAGCATCCACACAGGTATACCAACACTTCACAGAATCACATAAGGATGGGCTTAGACCTCTAAGATCACCAAGTCCAGGTTATACCTCTCTAAGTATGTGCACAGACTCAGGCATCTAAAAGTGCTACTACAAGAACATCTGAGATTTTTGATGCATTGCTTTCAGGATTTGGAGTGTTCTCATATGTGCTGCATCTAAGGGCAAAGTGACACTGTGTAAAGATGGATTTGTTAGCCATGTCTGTTTTAAGCATGCATTTGCATAAGTCAGAGAAAGAATTGTACCAGTGCTTGATTTTCAGATGTCTGCTTGCTCTTGACAGATAGAATCTGGGTGTCACAGAATCACAGAATTGTCAGGGTTGGAAGGGATCTCAAGGATCACCCAGCTCAAACCTCCCCTGCCATGGGCAGGGACACCTCCCACTAGATCATGTTGCCCAGAGCCACATCCAGTCTGGCCTTAAAAACATCCAGGCATGAGGCTTCCACCACCTCCCTTGGCAACCTGTTCCAGACTCGCACCACCCTCATGGTGTATTTGCATGATAAAATGAATGGGAAGGAGAAGGACTTCTGTATGTCCATATGGTTTAAAAGTACTGGGAATTAGTTCCTACAGTTCTGTTTAAAAATGAAAGAGGAAATGACAGCAGAGCACTGATCTGAGCTTGCACCAATGATGCAAAGGTTGGGAGTAAAGGAGAGACAGCTTAAAAGTATAAATGAGCTGTGAGAAGTGCTCGTGGCAGCTGCTCTTTTTGCACTTCTCTGTTTTCAACTATGAAAAATGTTTTCCTGCACAAACAAAATCTCATTTTTAACATCTGAGTTAGCATAGAAGACACTTTTGTTAACCAACCCTTCCAGGATACTTCCTTGAGGGAGCAGCTCACCTTGCTTTGAGCACAGATTGACATACACAGGTTTTCCCGTCTCACTGGCTTCTAGCTGCATCCAGCTATGAAGGTATTTCTTGCTCTGCTTGGCCATCACCTTCTGACCTTGCTTCGTGAGAAAGAGAGAGCTGTTGGCCACCTTCAGGAGCCCATCCTCCTCCTGGCAGGTCCACCTGACTGCCTGGGGACAGTCGACGACGATGCTGCGGGAGGAGAGGGCGGAGCGGGTGGAGATGCTGAGGCAGCGAGCAGACTTCAGGTGCAGGAGCCTGTCCTCCGCCGTCCACTGCCACTGCTGGTTGAGGCTGCTCATGTTGCACTTTTCCACCACGACCCCTCTCTTTTCTGAAAGACACTGCTGTTTCTGGACATGGATAATCAGAAACCCTTCTGGAAGAGGAAAATCCCAGAAAAACAAAACAAAACACAACACAGTGGGTATTTAACAACAAGCTAATTCCTGACGACGATATAAAAAACTCCATCAGCAAAGGAACCTCTCTTCCCACTTTTCTACACCTTGAAGTCTGCCTGGACCTCCTTCCAGATACTAGACCTCCTTTTTAAAACCCCAAATGTGCAACCCATGTAATGCAAAGGGCTGGCAAAGAGCAAGAAGCCAAAAAGCAAACTGTGGTGGCAAAGGTCACCTTAACTTTCAGTAGATGTAAAAAAGAAAGGGGGGGGAGGGAAATCAAACTGGATCTGAAAGAAACCCAAGAACTATTAACTTTAAATACTAGCTCTAAGAACTTGAAAGCAGAGAGCTCTACATGAGCCCTTAAGTCTCTTTCCAGTTTTACAACAGGTCTTTTCTTTTAATACCATAATTTACTTCCTAGCAATTGTTTTACTAAACCTTGTAGTGTTTCTGAAGAAAACATGCAAGAGGACATGGCCAAGCCTCTGTGCCTTTCCGTGCCTGTGCTGTTACAGGAATGGAGGCTTTTTGCTGATAGGAAGTACATCTCTTTTACTGGATTCACTCCAGCCTCTCTAGCTGGCAGTTTTGTGACCACCCCAATTATCCTCTCTCTGCCCCCACACTTGAAGACCAACATCAAACGCTCAGGTGAAGGGAATTGCAAATGCATTCATCAAAAAAACACTCCCAAAGTTACCAAGGCAAACATCTGCACTGGTTCCAGAACAGAGAACTGGTTCCCTGCCATGGCTTGCTTAGGTTTGTCTCTTTTTGTTTTAATCTCAGTTACTCAAACTTCTCCAGCCTCACTAGTTACAAAATCCATAAATGCAGCAGGTGTGTTTATTTCCCTTGCTTGAGGTTTGTCATTCCCCTGTTTTCACAGACTTGGGGAGTTTCTAAGCATCACAGAAAGCTCCTCGAAGTTTCACAAATCAGGAGTGAAAAAACAAACAAACCAAAACCAACTTCAGGAACCTCCCCTTCTAAAAAAGCTCATCCCAAAGCTCAGCTCATGGATTGTCTAGCAAGATATCTTCTTGACAAAAAGCAGTAGTATCTCCAGCACAGAAGGAGAGAGTTTATTTTCCTTTGAAATCTAAACAGAGAGGGCTGCCTTGGCCCTGCCCCCCCCCTCCTCCCCGCATCAACCCTAGCAAAGAAACGACTCCGTTTTGCAAACCGCCAGCCCTGCCTGCAGCACTCTGCTCAGCGGCAGAGAGAGCCGCGCAGGGCAGGGGAGGTGGGGAAGAGACACTTACCTGAGAGCGTCAAGGCAAGACAGGTAGAAAGCAGGACGTGGAGTACAGAATCCATTTTCCCCTCTAGCAACTCCCCATGCTTCTCTTAAAAAAACCCACCTCAGATAAGTGAAGCGAAGGCTAGGAAGGAAATGTGCCTTCACAGGGGGAAAAAGTCAGTGACGAGCACTTCCTTCTATTCAATTGTTTTGGGGAGTTTTACACCACTTTGTCCTTTTATATGATTCTTCAGAGCTTGCTGGTTGCTTTATTTTGGGGGAGAAGGGAAGGGGGAAAAAAAATCACAAGCAAAAGAGAGGTTTTCAAACACCTGGGGGAACTACAAGAGATGGTGTTGAATCTCTTTCAACTGAAGGCTGAGAGGGGATCATGGTGTACAAATGCCTGAGGGGTGGGGGCCAAGTGGAAGTGGCCAAGCTCTTTTCAGTGGTGCACAGCATTAAGCCAAAGAGCAATGGATACAAACTGGAACAGCGAAGGTTTCAGCTTCACATGAGCAGAAACTTCTTTCAAGTGAGGGTGCCAGAGCCCTGGAGCAGGCTGCCCAGAGAGGTTGTGGAGTCTCCTTCTCTGGAGGCTTTCCAAACCCACCTGGATGCATTCCTGTGTGGACTCCCCTGGGTGATGCTGCTTTGACTGGGGGGTTGGACTGGATGATCTCTGGAGGTCCCTTCCAACCTCTAAGCTTCTGTGATTCTGTGAAAGAAAAGGGATTATAAACTAAACTAGAAGAGATGGTATGGAATTTCTTTCAGACTAAAAGAAAGGGACTTACACTTCTGGGTAATGCATCACAGCTCTGCAGGTGGTCTGGATGGTGCTGAAAGAGTATATCCTGTATCACCCACAGAACCACATCTTTTGTAACTGCATCATCAAGAAAAATTCTGATACCGATGCTCTCCTGAGACCCCACCTGGAGTACCATGTGCAGTTCTGGAGCCCCCCAACACAAGAAGGACATGTACGTGTTGGAGCCAGTCCAGAGGAGGCCACAAAGATGCTCAGAGTGCTGCAGCAGCTGTGCTATGAGGACAGGCTGAGAGAATTGGGGCTCTGTAGCCTGGAGATGAGAAGGCTTCCAGGAGACCTTGGAGTGGCCTTCCAGGATCTGAAGGGGGCTCCAGGAGGGCTGGGGAGGGACTATTGACAAGGTCTTGTCATGCCAGGAGGGGGAGGAGGAGGAATGGGTTTAAAGTGGCAGAGGGGAGATTGAAAGTGGATGTTAGGAAGAAGTTCTTTGTAGTGACAGTGTTGAGACACTGGCACAGGTTGCCCAGGGAGGTTGTGGATGCTCCCTGGTCCAGTGGGAGGTGTCCCTGCCTATGGTAGGGGGTTGGAACTAGATTATCTTTGAGGTTATTTCCAACCTAACACTGACCTGATTCTATGATTCATGTCAGTGGGAGATTCCCTGTATCTTCTGGACTGGTTCTCCAGTATTCTGAAATTGTCTTGGGCTGTGCCTGTTTACAGGAGTCCAAGAGAACTGGAGAAGAACAGATTTAGATTGGATGTTAGGAACAGGTTCTACACTATGAGAGTAGTGGAACACTGCAACAGGTTGCCCAGGGAGGTGGTTGGGCCCCATCTCTGGAGATACTCAAGGTGAAGCTGGACAGGGCTGTGGGCAACCTGATCTAGTTGAGGCTGCCCCTGCTGAGTGCAGAGTTGGGTGGACTGGATGAGGTTTGGAGGTCCCTTCCAACCCAAACTATTCTATGACTCTAACAGTGTGCGCTGCATGAGCTTCTTTAGAAAAGAATAAAGACTTCAGCCAATGATTTTATACCAAGTGTCATTTATTAGCAGTATGAAGCAAAGTCAACATCACTGCATTAAAAACTCATTATACCCTGTAAACAGACCTCTGAGTCTGTAAGTCATGATGTCAACTCCACATCTCTCTTAAAAACAACCTCTTGCTGAACAGTAAAAGGAAAAAAGAACAGTCATAGCAGCATTTTCTTTCTTTTATAACCTGTTGTGGACCAGTCCCTGCCACTAAAGGCATCTCACTCGAAAAGAGATAGAGCAGATAAAGAAGGTAAGCAAAAAAATCCCATGGTAATAAAAGACAGAGGAATATTTAAAGTCCTTACCATTTAATATATGCTACAAAGTCTCTTTGAAAAGTAAAACAACTTCCACACTTTACAAATGCACTGGGGCTGGGGGGAGCTGCAGCTGAAGCATGTTCTAAGACAGTCAACAGTAGAGGGAAAACACGCACACACCAAGCAAGAGACATTGTGCTCTGCAACTGCTCTGTAACACCTACAGTAAATACACATTTAATAGTTAATAGGATGAAGACCATATAGAAAATATTCACTGCTTTTGAATATTTTTCCCACTTAAAAAAAACACCCCAAGATTTTTAGTTTGTTTTTTTTTTATCTCCTCCTTTTTTTTTTTTTAATTTTTTTTTTCTCTTTAATTTTAAATCCATAATCGAACACTTTGCAATTCTAGCAGCAAAGAACATTATGTGGCCAGGAAAAGAAGCTCACCACATAATCAGTAATAGCACTTTACAGTCCATTCACGAGACAGTTTGCAAACATTAAAGCATTTGTACACTTTGAGAAACATTTCTTCTGCTGAGGAGCCAATGTCTGTCCGGCTGCGGCAGCAGCAGGTAGATACATTCCCCCACGGCAGCTATCAGCATGACAGGAAAAAACACCCCACCTTTAGGTAAATATGCAACATCCACGGCTAGTTTCAGCACAGTCCCCTCTTTAGGAATCATTTTTGGGAAGGTCAGGATACATTCATGTACAGCGTGGGTCCAGCAATCTCTCACACATGGTGCCAAACCGTCCACAATCCTTCCAGCAGCTGGCCTCAAAGCCGCTCTCTTCTCACCGCAGCGAGCTCCTTGAAGGAGCTGCTGGTAGGTAATGAAACAAATTACCTCGGGAGATCGTTGACATTTTGGGTTGATCCTCCTTGGCTTCACTGGACAGCTTCTGCAGCAAGTCTGCTTTCGTACAGGCTGAGAGCGTGGTGCACAAATTCATACTGTTCGCTGGTCTGAACCATTCCGCCCCTGCAAAGGAAACACATTGGAATGAAAGCTGAACCCCTCCAGAGTGCAGCANCGGTACACTGCTCATATTCAGCTGCTTGTCCATTACAACCTCCAGGTCCCTTTCTGCCAGCAGCTCTCCAGCCACACTGGCCTAAGTTCTCTGCTTGAGGTTGTTGTGGCCCAANAATTTTAAATCCATAATCGAACACTTTGCAATTCTAGCAGCAAAGAACATTATGTGGCCAGGAAAAGAAGCTCACCACATAATCAGTAATAGCACTTTACAGTCCATTCACGAGACAGTTTGCAAACATTAAAGCATTTGTACACTTTGAGAAACATTTCTTCTGCTGAGGAGCCAATGTCTGTCCGGCTGCGGCAGCAGCAGGTAGATACATTCCCCCACGGCAGCTATCAGCATGACAGGAAAAAACACCCCACCTTTAGGTAAATATGCAACATCCACGGCTAGTTTCAGCACAGTCCCCTCTTTAGGAATCATTTTTGGGAAGGTCAGGATACATTCATGTACAGCGTGGGTCCAGCAATCTCTCACACATGGTGCCAAACCGTCCACAATCCTTCCAGCAGCTGGCCTCAAAGCCGCTCTCTTCTCACCGCAGCGAGCTCCTTGAAGGAGCTGCTGGTAGGTAATGAAACAAATTACCTCGGGAGATCGTTGACATTTTGGGTTGATCCTCCTTGGCTTCACTGGACAGCTTCTGCAGCAAGTCTGCTTTCGTACAGGCTGAGAGCGTGGTGCACAAATTCATACTGTTCGCTGGTCTGAACCATTCCGCCCCTGCAAAGGAAACACATTGGAATGAAAGCTGAACCCCTCCAGAGTGCAGCAGCCTCCAGACCCTGCCAACCCCACAGCCACCAGCAAACAGAGGCCCTCTGCATAAGTGGTGACTTAGATGGCTTGAGCGAGAGATTTGCCTGAGCAGAAAGTGATTTCTTCATAACTTACAGAAACATTCTGCTCAGAGAAGCCCCTCAGGATCACCAAGCCCAACCCATATCCCTACTCTACAAGCTGCCCTGAAGCATAGTCCCAAGCACCACAGACAAACCACCTTGAAACACAGCCAGGCTTGGGGACTCCACCACCTCCCTGGGTAGCACATTCCAATGCCTGACCACTCTTGCCAGGAAAAAATTGCTCCTAACATCCAGTCTAAAGCTACTCAGTTGCAGCTTGAGTCCATTTCCTCTTGTTCTATCACTAATGACCTGTGAGAAGAGACCAGCACCAACCTCTCCACAATCTCCTTTCAGGTAGCTGTAGACAGCCATGAGGTCTGCCCTCAGCCTCCTCTGTTTCACACTAACCATCCTCAGCTCCTTCAGTCACTCCTCATCAGATTTATTCTCCAGGCCTTCCCCCAGCTTCCTTGCCCTCCTCTGCACCTGGCTCCAGCACCTCCACAGCTCTCTTGTATTGAGGTGCCCAAAACTGAACACAACACTCGAGGTGTGGCCTCACCAGAGCTAAGTCCAAGGACACAATCACCTCCCTGCTCCTGCTGGCCACAGCATTTCTAATCCCAGCCAGGATGCCATTGGCTTTCTTGGCCATCTCGGTACACTGCTCATATTCAGCTGCTTGTCCATTACAACCTCCAGGTCCCTTTCTGCCAGCAGCTCTCCAGCCACACTGGCCTAAGTTCTCTGCTTGAGGTTGTTGTGGCCCAAGTGCAGGACCTGGCAATTGGCCTTGTTGAAGCTCATCCCACTAACACTGGCCATGGATCCAATCTATCCAAGTCCCTCTGTAGAGCCTCCCTACCCTCATGATGATCAACACTGCCACCTAACTTGGTGTCATCTGTGAACTTACTGTTGACACACTCTATGTCTGCATCAAGGTCATCAATAAAGATCTTAAACAGAAGTGGTCCCAGCACTGAGCCCCGAGGAACACCACCTGTTACAAGCTGCCAGCTGGATTTAACTCCACTGACCACCAACCTTTGGGCCCTTTTGTCCAGCAGTGCTTTATCCAACAGAGCTGTGCTCATCCACACAGAACCACAGAAACCTCCAGGTTGGCAAAGCCCCTCAGGATCACCAAGTCCAATCTAGAATCCTACTCTACAAGATTCACCTTAAACCATAGCCCTGAGCACCACATCCAAACCACCCTTAAACACATCCAAAGTGGGTGACTCCACCACCTCCCTGGGCAGCTCATGCCAGTGCCTGGTCCAAGCCAGGAGCAACCCATGACACTGTTCAGCACATGCCTAATGTGAACCAACATTCCCCATTTGGTCAGGGTACAAATTAGAGAGGAAAATGTCTGCAATCTATATTGCTGAAGCCTACCTTTCAAATTCAGCACGGAGGGAATTTTGCTCAGTTACTGGATCAGGACAGGCCAGACACATGGACACAGCAACAGTACTGATGGAGCCAGAACCACAGAATCAAGCAGGTTGGAAGAGACCACCAAGCTCATCCAGCTGAACCTATCTCCCAGTCCCAGCCAATCAACTAGACCATGGCACTAAGTGCCCCATCCAGGCTTTTCCTCAACACCTCCAGGGATGGGGACTCCACCACCTCCCTGGGCAGCCCATTCCAATGCCAATCACTCTTGCTGGGAAGAACTTCTTCCTAACATCCAGCCTAAATGTGCCCTGGCACAGCTGGAAGCTCTGTCCTCTTGTTCTGTCCCTGGGTGCCTGTCAGAAGAGCCCAACTCCATCTGGCTACAACCTCCCTTCAGGTAGCTGTAGAGAGCAATGAGGTCTGCCCTGAGCCTCCTCTTCTCCAGGCTGCACACCCCTAGCTCCCTGTGCTGGTTTGAGGCTAATTGGAATATTTTAATAGAGAAAATTATATTATAGGCCGTGAAAAGGGAACAATGGTGATGTCTACTTCACTCATAGGCTTGCTGANGACCAGTGCTGAGTACAGGGGCAGAAGGCCTGCCCTGGTCCTGCTGGCTGCACTGTTCCTGATCCAGGCCCAGGATGCCATTGGCTCTGGCCTTTCATTTTTGTGGTTTACTAAAACGTACCCTCTGGTGACTTGCAGATTGCCTGTGCCGAGAACAGCTCTTCCTGTCCTCTTTCGAACACCTGCAATGCATCTTGTCTGCACAGTAGCCACCTAAGGAATTTTAACAGCAGTGACTCATTTCAACACCAACAATACAAAAGACTAAGTGGACCATAAAGAGGACTAATTGCAGACAGCTTGGATTAGATGCTCACATACACTACATTCACCTAATAACAATCTCTTTTTCAGATCTAAGTATGAAGATCAAGTCCTGCACACCCCAGTATCAGCTGTTGGGTGGTAGGAAGGGGGTGATGTGCTGCAGGAAGCAGGTGTGACATTAAGAGTGGTACCATTGAGCTCTGAAATTCAACTGAGCCTCTTTCTGCCAATACTAAAGTCATCCAGGTCTCACTTCTCATGGAGTCAAGCCTCAAGTTTACTTAATTCCACTTTTATTATCTGATCTGCCAGGGCATTCAGGGCACCTAGAACTAGGTCCTCAGTTTATCCTCGGGGTACCCTGGAGCTGCTGGTTACCTTTGAAGGGATGAAAGACAAGAAGGCCTTAGTGGCAAGAAAGACATGAAGATGTGTGTTGTGTGAGGCTTCGACTAGATCTTCACTGAATCAATCACATTTGTGAGTGAGAGCAATGCCAAAGCCAGGAATTGTAGAATGATTCAGGTTGGAAGTGACCTCAAAGCTCATCCAGTTCCAACTCCCCTGCCACAGGCAGGGACATCTCCCACTAGAACCAGGTGATCCCTTCAGACACACAAAATGCTGATCTACAAAGCTACAGGGAAAAAGGTAAAACTGCCTCAGCAAGTATTGTTCTTCAGGATTAGAGAAGGTTACCTACAACCACAAGGTCATTTTGTGTTCCACAGTGCCACTGGATGGTTAAGTGGCTGTGGCAGGAAAGGTAGCATCAAAATAGCTCCTATTTATTTTAGCAAGGGATCAGCTCTCTGTGCTCCTCCAGTAAGCACAGGCAACTGTAGAACACCTTTCAGTGAGCTGCACATCTACTGTGATATGCTGTTCCTAGGAATGAAATCACAGGCCCTTAAGGGCTGGAGCACCTCTCCTACGAGAAGAGACTGCGGGAGTTGGGGCTGTTCAGTCTAGAGAGAAGGCAGCTCCCAGGTGACCTTATTGCGGCCTTCCAGTATCTGAAGGGGGCTACAAGAAAGCTGGGGAGGGACTTTTTAGGCTGTCAGATAGTGATAGGACTGGGGGGAATGGAACCAAGCTAGAAATGGGTAGATTCAGCCTGGATGTTAGGAAGAAGTTCTTCAGCATGAGGGTGGTGAGAGCCTGGGACAGGCTGCCCAGGGAGATGGTGGAAGCCTGATCCCTGGAGGGGTTTAAGGCCAGGCTGGATGAGGCTGTGGACAGCCTGATCTACTGTGAAGTGTCCCTGCCCATGGCAGGGGAGTTGGAACTGGATGATCCTTGTGGTTCCTTCCAGCCCTGACTGATTCTATGATTCTAAGTGGTCCCAGCTGGTGCAAAATGCAGTAGCTTCTCAGCTTTGCCAACAAAGACATTCACAAATTCATAATTGTTGGCTGCCTGCTGACTTCAGCTGCTTTCCTCTGTGCTTGTCCCCTGCTTGGAGATCTGGTGAGTCTAAAGGTGATGGGAGGGCTTTGCTCTGGTCCTCCTACCTAGCCTCCTTCCTTCCTTGTCACTGCTGTGTCCTGCCCTGCCCACGCAGCCTCTTCCCAGCCAGCTTCCCTTCCTGTCTCTCCCATAAAAGTTCCCCCAAGATGTTCTCTGAGGGAGTGTGCTTCACACAGTTAGATCCACTGTGGAAGGCTTGGAGGAAGGGAACATATCCAGGCAGTTGGACTTGGCAGGAAGGGCAGCTGAAACCATGTTTGGCTTCAGTATGCTCATTGTAGGGGTGGTGCTCGCTCCTTCCTCTTCAGTGCTGGAGTCACAGCCAAAATCCCCTGGCTGGGGCTGAATCACAGAAACACCCAGGTTTTCTGCCCAGCACTACTGCATTCGCCCTGTGTTAGCAAACACAACTGAGATGTGGTGATTCTTCCGAACCCTGTGTGGGCAAATCAAGGCATATCCCTATCAGTTTAAGGGCACCTGAATCTCACACATAGGTTCAGACAACTTTGTTTTGTCAGTGCTGTCATACATGGGATTCACAGAGCCACAGCATCACAGAAAAGTTTGGGTTGAGACATTTTAACCATCACCCAGTCAAGTCACCCTGCCATGGGCTGGGACACTTGGCACTAGATCGGGTTGCTCACAGCCCCACCCAGCCTCACCTTGAACACTTCCAGGGATAGGGCATCCCTGGACAACCTGTTCTGGTGCCTCACCACCATTGTTGTAAAGAGTTTCTTCCTTACCTCTAATCCAAATCTATTCTCTTCACAGGCTCATAGGATGTTAGGGGTTGGAAGGGACCTCCATAGATCTTCCAGTCCAACCCCTCTGCTAGACCAGGACCAGAGAATCCAGCACAGGACACACAGGAACACATCCAGACTGGGCTGGAAAGGCTCCAGAGGAAGAGACTCCATCACCTCTATGGAGAGCCTGTAAGCTCTTCAAGTTTAAAAATTATTACCCTTCATCCCATCACTACACAGCCAGGTAAATAGTCCCTCCTTATCTTTCCTGTAGGTCTCCTTTAAGTACTGGCAGGCTGCTGTAAGGTCTTCCCAGTACCTTCTCTTCTCTAGGCTAAACAACCCCAACTCTTTCAGCCTGTCCTCACCTGGAAGGTGTTTCGGCCCTCTGATCATTCTTGTGTCCCTTCTCTGGGCCCCCATGGGGATGCCTATGGCTTTCTTGTACTGGGAACCCCAGAGCTGGGTGGAGTACTCCAGGTGGGGTCTCATGAGAGCAGAGTAAATGGGGAGAATCAAGTGTGCCCTGCTGGTCACACTTCTTACACAGCCCAGGACAGGATTGGTTTTCTGGGCTACAAGCACGCATGGCTGGCTCGGGTCCAACTTTTTTATCTACCAATATCCCCAAGTCCTTCTCCCTTTTGTTCTTGTGCAAGGCTCATGTTTAATAGCAAGGAATTAGTTGTGACCCTAAGACACCAGTTTGTCCAAAAAGCTGTGTGAAAGAGCATTTCAGGAGGAAATCTGCTCAAGGAGGGAAGTTTCCTCTCCTGCCTCCCTAATGCCCAGAAGGGATGTACCCACAGCTACAGCACCTCTGCCTGTGCAGCCTCTGTCCCCTGCCAGCTCCTCTACAAACTCCTGGGGCCCCTCTGCTTCTTCGGGACACTCTGGAGTGGTACTTGGAAGAAACAGCCCCTGGTATCCTGAGAGCCTGGGGACCTGCTCAGTTCTGCCTGAGCAGCCAGCCAGGGTGCCTTCTGGTTTGCTGCGGTCTGCTCCAGCATGAATTGTGATGGATGCAGCACTCAGGGACGTTGGGGTTTTTTTTGTTTTGTTTTATTTTGTTATTTTTTTTTTAACCTGAGGCAATTAGTCAAAACACTTAAACAATGAACTGACGCAGGCTGGAAATTCTTTTCATCCTGTCTGAGGAGCCAAGAGCTAAGCTGTCGGATGTCACTCCAAGAATGGGCCTTTAAGGTTAAGAATGTGCAAAATTTCTGGATATCACAGTAAGTCTTGAAGATGCCTCACATCAAACATTTCCTGTTTCTGTTGGGAAAAAAAAACCAACAAAACAAAACAAAAAACCCACAGAAACAAAAAAAACCCACCACAAAAAACCCTCCAAAAAACAAGTGAAGCAGATCTGTGAGTTTCTCTGTCTATGAATACACACAGACCACGGCTATATCTCCACCCTGGGTCAAGATTTGCAGTGGATGGTTCATTTCCTCCCTTTTTCTCAGCACAGTTACTGCCAGATCCATTCGCCCCTTAACTTACAAGGAAGAGCTAAGAAGAAAGTGGGTCCTACCTTACCTAGGAACAGCTCCCTCCTGTCTGTTGAAGCTCTCATTTAAACTCTCTTTCCAAAGGGGCTATATAGGCAGGTAATTACACTATTTATCTGCACAATTATCTGCAGTTTGGCTGATCCTGGATGTGTTTCAAGGTGGTTTGGCTGTGGATGCTTGGGGATATGGTTTAGGGTGAACCTTGGAGACCAGGGTTATGGGTTTGACTTGGGGATCCTGAGGGGCTTTGCCAGCCTGAATGTTTCTGTGATCTGCAATTTGTCTGGATGCTTGTTTGGTTCTTACTGAGTGTGCGCTGGGCAATGGGAACATTTTGGTAAACCACTACAGCATCACTCTAAGGCCTTTGAATGCAGCTCTTATCTCTTATTCTTTGATTCACTTCGGTAGAAATGTGCCCATGGAGCCATCACAGAATAACAGGGGCCGGAAGGGACCTCCAAAGCTCAGCCAGTCCAACACCCCTGCCAGATCAGGGGCACCTACAGCAGATCACACAGGAACACACCCAGGCAGCTCTGGAATATCTCCAGAGAAGGAGACTCCACAACACCCCTGGGCAGCCTGTGCCAGGCTTCTGTCACCCTCACAGTCAAAACATTTTCCTCCTGTTCCCACGGAACTTCCTATGTCTCAACTCCCACCCATTGCCCCTTGTCCTGGCACTGGGTATCACCCAGCAGAGCCTGGCTCTAGCCTCTTGACACTCACCCTGAACATCTTTATAACCATTCCTGAGGTACTCCCTCAGGCTCCTCCTCTCCCACAGCACAGCCCCAGCTCCCTCAGGCTCTCCTCTTAAGGAAGAGCTGTTCCATTCCCTTCAGCATTGCTGTGGCTCTGTGCTGGACTCTCTCATGCAGTTCCCTGAGGTCCTTCTTGAACTGAGGGGCCCAGAACTGGACACAGTATTTGAGATGCAGCCTCAGCAGGGCAGAGTAGAGGGGGAGGAGAACCTCTCTTGACCTACTAAGCAGAGCCCTTCTAAGGGAGTGTTGGAAACATAGAGTCAATAGTTTAAATCAGAAGATGCATTTTCCCCTCAGGTCTTCCATCTTCCCCTCCCCCCACTCCCTCCCACAAGATTTTTTGTGTCAAGAACTCCCCTTGGAGAATTTTACACATCAAGTGTCTCATGTTGCCCTGTAAGGATCACATTCCAATCTCTAGCATCATGACAGTGTTTGGGAGGAGAGGGCAGAGATCCTTAGAGTCAGTTATATGGGATCTGATTCTTCTGTGGTTCCAATACCTCTCAGAGCTCTTTAGAACACAAAACTTCAGCGCTGCCCCTTTGACCTAACCTGTTTCTCAGCATTTGGACCCTTATGGGCTGTTTCCATTTAAATAAGAAATGCATGTCAGAAGCAGTCACTTGCAATGAGGTTATAGGACCTGCTGCCTACACCTGCAGAGTAATGAGCCTCCTCTATTCTTGGTGCACGCCTGCTTGTTCACTTCATACAAAATCCTGCTTCCTTCAGCAGAATAAGCAAGAAAAGTACAACCAAACCAACAGCTTCCATTGTGCACAATAACCACCTCCTCCTTTCCAACACAAGTCTCTCCCCAGCCATGCTTTCACAAAACAAAGCACCCTGCAGCAACGTTGGCTTACAGCGTTCCTGCACCCAAGCTGTGAGTTCAGTCAGGGAATTGATCTACCTGCACAAAATTCTGCAACAAATGCCTTGATATTTCCTTAAGCTGGCTAAATTTGCCAACCCAATTCAAAAGGACTCCACCCCAGCTTAAGGAATATTAAAGCACCAGACCTGGGTCTCTCTGCTGCATAAAGAAAGTGCACACTGAGCAAGCCTGGATGCCCCTCGAAGACAATCCTTTGCCTCTAGATTGCTCTATGTCTCTTGTGCCCTAGTAGGATGTTGCAGACAGCAGAAAGCTCCAGAAGGGAAAAACAGGAGTGCCAAGTGCCCAGCAACCACAGGGTTACCATCTCAGGAGAATTTCATTCAGTGGAATCTCACAGATTCCACTGAATGAACAAAAAAAAAAAAAAAAAAAAAGAAAAGAACAGCAACAACAAAAAAAAAATTCCTCACTCAGGGTCTAAATACCAATGTTACCTTGGCTGTTCAGTTAAGGCTGCCACAGAGCCACAGAATTAATCAGGTTGGAGAAGACCTCTAAGATCATCTAATCCAACCCATCACCTAACACCTTCTAATTAACTAAACTATGGCACTAAGTGCCTCATCCAGCCTTCTTTTAAACACCTCCAGGGATGGGGACTCCACCACCTCCCTGGGCNCACAGCCTGACCAGTGCTAAGTACAGGGGCAGAAGGACTGCCCTAGTCCTGCTGGCCACACTGTACCTGATCCAGGCCAGGATGCCATTGGCCTTCTTCACCAACTGGGCACACTGCTGCATCATCTTCATCTACTGTCTA
The DNA here is from genome assembly GCA_013399055.1 of Ramphastos sulfuratus. Taxonomy (NCBI): domain Eukaryota; kingdom Metazoa; phylum Chordata; class Aves; order Piciformes; family Ramphastidae; genus Ramphastos; species Ramphastos sulfuratus. The sequence continues at coordinate 25,675 of WBNM01028059.1, forward strand.
CCAGCATCCCAAGGTCCCTCTCTGTCTGGTCGCTCTCCAGCCACTCTGACCGCAACATCCCAAGCAGGGCTGCAGGCTGGGGACAAAGTGCAGAACCTGGCACTTGGACTTGTTCAGACTCCTGGCACTGGACTGTGCCCATCTATCCAGCATAAGCGTCAGCAGAAGTGATGGCAGGTACTTCAAGTAAAGCAACATTCAAAGGTGAAAAGATTTTCAGAATCATTACTGAACCACAAGTGACCATTTACTGAATCATTTCTGGTACATCTGGAACTCACCGATCCACTCGTAGCTGGCAGACGATGCTCAGCGCATCTACGACTCCCTCTTCCTTCAACTGCTGACAACCAATGGCTGTGGCAATAAAACATCCAGTTCTTCCTATGCCAGCACTGAAAAGAAGGCAACATTTAATAGGGGAATGGAGTTCACAGATCAAAGGAGTTTAGTAGGGGAAAAAAAAAAAAGAAATAATTATATATTGAAAATGCTAAAAATGCAAACCACAGAATTGCTAAAACAGAGCCCCTGGAATGTGTGACTAGCAAGGCTAACTCACTGACTGCAGAGAGAAATGAAAGGAAAGGATTACCACTAGAAAGATGAGTAAGAATTTAAAATTTTCTTCTTCTGGAGAAAAGAAGGCTTCAGGGAGATCTTAAAGCAGCCTTCCAGTACTTGAAGAGGGCTGCAGGAAAGCTGAAGAAGGGTTTTCTATAAGGACATGAGGTGATAGGGAAAGGGGTAACAGCTTGAAACCAGAGCAGGGCAGATCTATATTAGACATTACAAGTTCTTAACCATGAGGGTGGTGAGACAAGGGAACAGGTTTCCCAGGGAAGTTGTGGATGTCTCATTCCTGGATGTGTTTAAGACCAGGCTGGATGAGGCTCTGAGCAACCTGCTCTAATGGGAGGTGTCCCTGCCCATGGTAGTGGGGTTGGAGCTGGATGATCTTTAATGTCCCATCCAATGCAAGCCGTCTATGAGTCCTTTGGAAATCTGTGTCCTGTGCAACCTGCTCTAGATTCTATGGTCCTGCTCTGGCAGGGGGCATGGAATTCACAGGCTCACAGGATGTTAGGGGTTGGAAGAGACTCAAAGAGAACATCGAGTCCATCCCCCCTGCCAGAGTGGGACCATACAATCTAGCTCAGGTCACACTGGAGATCTGCAGAGGTCCCTTCTAACCCCTACTATTCTCTGATCTGTGATTTTAATCACAACTGAGATATTTGAGTCTTTAATCATTAATGAATTCCTGCTCACAATTACAGACTCTACTGTTGCATCACTCACCTCAGAAAGGCACCTCACGCTTTTGAAGATCTACATCATTCAAGATCCTTACTAGAAAAATTAAATTCTTGATAGACACAGAACATTAGAGGTTGGAAAGGACCTCCAGAGATCATTGAGCTCAACTCCTCTGCCAAAGCAGGATCACCCAGGGGAGTCCACACAGGAATCACAGAATTAAACAGGTTGGGAAAGACCTCTAAGATCGAGTCCAACCTATCACCTAANTCAACATCTTTCTTAAATTGAGGGGCCCAGAACTGGACACAGCACTCAAGGTGTGGCCTAACCAGTGCTGAGTACAGGGGCAGAAGGTCTATTAATGCATCCAGGTGGGTCTGGAAAGCATACAGAGAAGGAGACTCCACAGCCTCTCTGGGCAGCCTGTTCCAGGGCTCGGTCTCCCTCACTCTAAAGAAGTTTCTCCTCATGTGGAGCTGAAACCTTCTCTGTTCCAGTTTGTATCCATTGCTCCTTGGCTTATTGCTGCTGACCACCCAAAAGAGCTTGGCCCCTTCCACTTGACACCCACCCCTCAGATATTTCTAGACATTGATCAGATCTCCTCTCAAGGCTCAACTAAAGAATGATTCAGCATCAATTTGCTAGCAACAAGAGAATTCTCTCCAACACTCAAATCCTCAGATACAGACAGAAGTAGTTAGTTCACATGAAGAGGATCTGGAGGATTTTACTCTTCTAGAAATGCATTCCTTGTTTAGGGGGAGGACTGTTTAATGTGATTTGCCGTGGCTTTGTTTTGGGTCATCCTTTAAGATTGCAAATTACCTGCAGTGCACAACGACAGGCCCTCTGCCTGGAGATTCCACCCTGTCCTCTTCAACATCCAGCATGAGCTGCAGCAGGGGCTGAGCACTGTCGGGGGTTTTGTGGTCTGGCCAGGATGTGTACCAGTAGTGTTTCACACTCTGGGACTGACTACCTTGCTGAAAATAACACAAGAGATTTTACATGCACATTTGTGGTGAACAATTCTTTATTTTATTTCTCTCAGTGGTGTGGTAAAAACACAGTAAAAAAAAAAATGTTGAGAGATGTAGCAATTATTTATTTCTTTGTTTACTAGACTGAGAGGATGGAATTGCAGGGAACAGGCATGCTTCCAGGGAGCCAGTTGTAAGAAAGGTTTGTGCACCTGCCACATGAGCTGTTTTTCCAGCTATGCAAGCTCTGCTCAGTCCATCTGGCTACAGACTTGCTGCTGTCAGCTGGGAATTGTCAGAGGTCTGGTTAGATCAGCAAGAAGACATGGAGAGATTGCTTGCTCCAGCCTTTTGGATCTCTAAATTACTATGTATGTCTACTGCGTTTGTATCTTAAGTGCCTGATGCTAAACTTCCAAAGAGCATTGAAGTTAAAGGCACACAAGAAGTGCCCTTCTACCTTAATCAAACACCAACTGGTCCAGACACTCTCTCCAACACTTCCTTCAACAAGCCAAGGGGTCAGATATAGGCTTAGAGTAATTTGTGTTCAACGGCAACGACTTCTGCCCACTTCTCCCTGCCTGGGCTGAAACACCAAACAAATTGCCCTAATCCATTGTTTATTGTAATGCTATCAGGAGCAGCAGATGATGCAACCCAAGAGCTGCTGGAGAGTAATTCAGAGGAGCAGCATCTGCCTTATTTTTGCATGGTTAATGTTTAGTCAGAACCATGGAAAAAAAAAAAAAAGCATGAAGCTTTCCTTACATTTTTAGCTTCTCAAATGGGCTCTAGATGAAGCCAGCACACAACATGAGCAGCATATCTGTTTCAGAATGTTGCTATGCCAGCTCTTTCATTAACTAAAATCCTTTTACATTGCCTTGGCAATGCTAGGAAGGCTTCATAGCAAGTTAATTTAACAGCCTGAAACTTGCACTGTGTTGGAAGCCTTTTCAATTGCCAGATTTACACCAAGCAGCAACGTGCTAAGTGTTGCAGTGTTTTTGGCTCAGTCATACCTTGTAGCTGTAAGCTTCATAGCTCAAGTTACTCCTCCTGTAAAAATGTATGCCATTAAAAAAAACAAAAAACACTTTAGCTTCACTTAATGTTAAAAAAAAAAAAAAAAGCATTTGGATCAGTGCTTCTGAAGCGCAGATTGTTACCTTTATTGTGAGCTGACGGACAGTGTAGTTCTCACATTCTTGCACACTGTTAACCAGGACTTCTACCTTCCCATAGATTCCTCTTTTTTCTGGCCAATAAAGGACACATTTCTGGAAAGCAAGCATCAGGGTCATCAAAAAAACAGAGCCTGGAGCCATGTTCCATCTAATTTTTAACACAGAAAGTGAAGATGAATTTATTGGAGGTGTTATTGCTGTCAGAAGCATTCCTAAATAAGAAATTTCAGGGCTCTTAATGAGTGACTTAGGCCTGGTTTTCAGCATCTGAGTTTGCAAATCTGGATCTCTATCATTGAATCCTTTAAACAGCTCTTTCATTTTTGAAAGCTCAATAAAGTTCAGTTAAAAAAATGTCCACATAAAACAAAACTTTTAAAAAAAAAAAAAATTCCCCTAGGACATTCTTTAATTCACAGAATTAAATCTATAATGTTTACTCCTTGCAAATGGGATTTCTTTCTGAGCAAGGGACTCAGAGTATGTCTTTTCCTCACAAACCTTTAAATCCTCTTTACTCTTCTGAGCTTCTACACAACATGATCTAGTGGGAAGTGTCCCTGCCCATGGTGGTGGAGGGGGTTGGAATTAGAGGATCCTTGAGGTCCTTTCCGACTCTGACAGTTCTGTGATGATTCTGTAATAGGCCATGTAAATATGACCTTAGATCTGGCTGAATTCAACATGGCTTAAATGCACAGGCTAAAACACGTTGCAGAATCTGAGTTGTCTGCGCATAACTTACTGCAAATTGATGTTGCCAAAAATAAAACAAAAAAATCCATCAGTGTTGCTAGAGATACACAAAGCTCTATGCAAACCCCTTAAAGAATCAGTAATGTTATACTGCTTCAGCAACGATGTAGCTGCTGAAAGGGAGATAAAGAAACAGTATTTACTACAGGATCCATTTATTTTCCTCCTGCTGTAGGTTGCTCATCTTTGAGCCAGCTGCGGCTTCACCTCCATTTCCATTACAGCCTCCGTGAAAGCAAACATCTGTCACACAAATACTTCCCTCAAAATAGATGCTTATTGCCTTAAGAGTGTTTGCAAGGCATCATTTCTGAAACAGGGCCGGATAATCTGACTTCTTCATTAAATAATACACCCCACCCCCCCCCAATAATTAAAGCAAGCCTTAGTGCTTCATAACCAATGCAGTGTTTCTTTTACCTCTCAGACAACAAATTGTTCTAAATAATAGGAATCCCAGAAAGGAATTGTTTGTGTTTGCTCACAAACTCTTGCTGAAGAAACCAGTATATTTATTTATTTACATACATATAGGTGTATATATACACTGGTGTATACACACACACCTCCCAGTGTATATATACATCAATATATATCACACGCTCATACATCTGGGCTAGAAAGGACCTCTAGAAGTCATCCAGTCCAGCCCCCTTGCAGTCAGCAGGGACATCCCCACTAGCTCAGGTCACTCAGGGCCCCATCAAGCTTCACCTTGGATTACTCCAGGGAAGGGGCTTCAACCACCTCTCTGGGCAACCTGCCCCTGACAGAGGAGCAGAGCCTGCCCCTGACAATATACTCATATATATACACCCCCCCCAATATATATCCACACATATGTACTCACAAACACGTATATTTAGACAGCAGTTTAAACTGTGCAGCAAAGTGAAACTAACCCTCCAATATAATTCATCGCCATAAAGCATAATTCCCAGTAAATCCTTGCCAAAAATGATCCAGGAAAAAAACAAAAACAAACCAACACCACAAAACCTGCTCTCAATGAAATGCTAGGCTGTACCACCAGGTGTGATCGTTAAGCTGCTTGCTAACCCAATAGCTGCGTGAACCTGGTGGTAGAAATGCTTCTCTAAAAATAGATGCTTGTTACCTTAATAGAATAGGGTGTGGGGGGAGCCACATTTTCTGCAATAATGCTGGCCAATCTGACTGCTTTCCTTCCAATCCTGTCTTTTGCTGGAACATCCTACATCTGCTCTCTTCCCGAGGACGTGGAGAGTGGCAAGAAAGCACTCAAGAGAAATTTTGCACAAGAGAAAGTGTTTGCAAGATCCAGGGTGTCCCCCCCTCACCTCCTCCTGTGACACACGGAGCCACTATCATCTGCCAGATCTGCAATCCCTGCCCCTCCCTGGGAGTGTGGTTTGCAGTGCTCATATGGGAAGCAGAAAAACCTAAACCACACAATTGTACAGCCTGACAATCAACAATAGTTGAGTCAGCTCCTGAGGCTGCTTGATAAATGCCAGCATGAGAGGCTCACTCTAAAGCCCTCAGGGCACTCCAGAAGAGTGTTTTTCTTGACTCTTTCCCAGAACTAGAATTGGCAACTGGTGCTGGGTGGACAATGAAATAGGGTTGCTCAGTAAAAGGTCTGTCATCTGCCAGCCTGTCTACACTTTAAATGGGATACAATGGGTTATTTTTAAGGCAGTCTCCATGCGTCTTTTCAAAATGCCATTTCTTATTACTGCTTTGAAAAACTGGCCTTGAAAACAGAGCTGGGATCAGCTGGTTCAGATCACAGGATGTCAGGGGTTGGAAGGGGCCCAAAGAGATCATAGAATCAACCAGGTTAGGAGAGACCTCCAAACTCATCCAGTCCAACCTATCCCCCAGCCCTAGCCAATCAACCAGACCATGGCACTAAATGCCCCATCCAGGCTTTTCTTGAACACCTCCAGGGACAGTGACTCGACCACCTCCCCGGGCAGCCCATTCCAATGCCAATCGCTCTCTGAAGAACTTCCTCCTAACATCCAGCCTATACCTGCCCTGACACAGCTTGAGACTGTCTCCCCTTGTTCTGTTGCTGGGTGCCTGGGAGAAGAGACTGGCCCCCGATCATCAGGCCAACCCCCCTGCCAGAGCACGACCATACGATCTAGCTCAGGTCACACAGGAACACATCCAGACAGCCCTTGAAAGGCTCCAGAGAAGGAGACTCCACGACCTCTGTGGGCAGCCTGTGCCAGGGCTCTGTCACCCTTCCAGGCAAGAAGTTCCCCCTTGTGTTGAGGTGGAACCTCCTGTGCTGGCAGCTTCCATCCATTGCTCCTTGTACTATCAGAGGGGACAATACTTCTTAGAAGAGAGGTTCCCATGGTTTTGAAAGTCAGTTGTGAAAAAAAAAGAATCTAAAGGTGAAGATGGGAGAGATAAAGACACATAGAAAATAGCACAGAAAACCCCAAAGGCATCATCATCAAAAAAAAAAAAAAAAAAAAAAAAGTAAACTGCCCAAAGCTGTCATTTGAACCTAAAAGAAAACTCCCCTGGTCTCAAACAGGCATATTTAAAACTGTTCAAAAGCCACACACAGTGCTTGAGAAGGCTGTTCCTTAGCCTCATGTCTGTAATCACAAAATCACAAAATTAACCAGGTTAGAAAAGAACCTTTGAGATCATGGAGTCCAACCTATCACCTAACACTTTCTCATTAATTAAACCATGGCACTAAGTGCCTCATCCAGCCTTCTTTTAAACACCTCCAGGGATGGGGGACTCCACCACCTCCCTGAGCAGCCCATTCCAATGCCAATCACTCTTGCTGGGAAGAATTTCTTCCTGACCCTGCCCTGGCTCAGCTTGAGGCTGTGTCTTCTTGTTCTGTCACTGGGTGCCTGGCAGAAGAGCCCAACCCCAGCTGGCTACAGCCTCCTTTCAGGTAGTTGTAGAGAGTAATGAGGTCTGCCTTGAGCCTTCTCTTTTCCAGGCTGAAAGAATCAGCAAATGTTTATCACATATAGCACACATCAGAAAAAAACCAAGAAGGATTCACTTGTTCATATCATCACAGAGTCCTCCACTTTGTGTTGGTCCTGATTCTGCTCCTTGGCCTTCTTTTGGGCCTCAGTTTCCCTTTCAGCATATTATGGCCTTGAGCTGAGGCTGGGGAGGTTTAGATTGGACATTAGGAAAAAGTTTTTCATGGAGAGAGTGGTCAGGGACTGGAACGAGCTGCCCAGGGAGGTGGTGGAGTAGCCCACCCTGGTTGTGTTTAAGGGTGGTTTGGATGTGGTGCTTAGGGCTATGGTTTAAGGTGAATCTTGTAGAGTAGGGTTCTAGGTTGGACTTGGTGATCCTGAGGGGCTTTGCCAGCCTGGATGTTTGTGTGGTTCTGTGATTGCCCCTTGTCCTGGCATTGGGCATCACCCAGCAGAGCCTGGCTTCAGCCTTTTTGCACTCACCTTTCCATCTTTATAACCATTCCTGAGGTCACCCTTCAGGCTCCTCCTCTCCAAGCTCCTGTAGTCAGTTTGTGCTCAGGAGCACAGGAGCTTTACCTTGCCAGAAGTTCTCTCATTGAAGGCTGCTCGATGAAGGAAAGCTCTCTCAGCTTTGCTTTCCCTGCATTTAGGCCCTGAACATAAACAGCTTCACAATTTCCAAATCTGCCTGAAGTTGCTTTACTTCAGCTCTATTTCTTTTTTATTTTTCCATATAGCTATGCCAACAAAATTTACACAGTAAATGTCCCAATAAACAGGCCAACAGTAATGAATATTCCCCACCAACCCTCAACCCTTTTTACTCCTGACCTCTATTTAATGTCACCACTAAATCAAGTGTGGGAGGTATGATTTGAGAGGGCTTGCAGAGTTTACCTTCACATAGTAAAACCCTCAAACTTAGGATAAAATCTTCTTAAGTTTTCCCAAAACCTAAGACATATCCATGGTGCTAACAAGCAACCAGTAAGTAATCTTCAAAGAGGCTTATGTCAATTTTCTGTGAAAGGCAGGATTTCTGAACTCCAAATTCTATTTTGCCACACAGAGAGAAGTGCCTATAGACCCACTCAGTGGGTCAAAGGACCTCCGGAGATCAATTCTATGATTCTCTGTAGAGAGCCGAGGGTGGAAGGGGAGGAGGATTCTAGAAGGTCTTAGTCCAATAGACTTGGCCTAGTTTGTGGATTCTACATTCTACCTGATTGCCGTTGGCATATATGCCCCTGGAAAGAGAATTTCCCTTTAAACTTACAATCAGTGTGCACTATCTTCATTGTTACTCTTCAAAAGGAGTGGCATTTCTGTCCTCCAGTCCTGGGTAGCTCATGGCCTTAAAAGGGACTTTGATTCTATGATTCTAAAAAAACTACAGAGACAGAATCATAGAATAAGACCACAAGGCTCATCCACTTCCAGCCCCCCTGCCATGGGCAGGGACACCTCATAGTAGATCAGGCTGTCCACAGCCTCATCCAGCCTGGCCTTAAATACCTCCAGGGATGCGGCTTCCACCACCTTCCTGGGCAACCCATTCCAGGCTCTCACTACCTTCATGCTGAAGAACTTCTTCCTAACATCCAGTCTGAATCTACCCATTTCTAGCTTGGATCCATCCCCTCCAGTCCTATCACTACCTGACTCCCTCAAAAGTCCCTCCCCAGCTTTCTTGTAGCCTTCTCTTCTCCAGACTGAAAGCCCCAACTCTCTCAGCCTGTCCTCACAGCAGAGCAGCTCCAGCCCTCTGATCATTTTAAGGGAACCTAAGCCCCCCCAGACTGCCACACCACTGAACAGGCTGAGCACATTCACCAGCAAGACTGTTTCCTATTGAAGAAAACCAAACAGGTTTTAGGATGAATCTGCTAACAAGTGGTGGGAGAGTTCTGAAGCTTCCTAGACAGCGCAGGCCAGCTTGTGCAAACACAGCCTCTCTATGTAGCCTGAGAACTATTTGAGATCCTTCACCATTTCTATTAGGAGGAAATTGTCACTGCCAGGCCACAACAATGTGGATAAACAGCAGTGCAGAGAGCCTGCGTAACTCAGGTAAACACAGGGCTTCCTGCCACGATGGAAACCACTGGGCACTTCTTTCAAGTCATTCTTCTTACACCCTGTCAGGCTGAGTGTTTAAATAGTCAGTATTTCCTAACTGAAATTCTTATTCTTGTGGCCAGTTTAGGCTGGGCTAAGTTTTCTGTGTTTTCAGGAGTAATCTTTTAAATATAGGCTTGTGGGTATTGGTTCACCAAAAGCGGAAACTGGCAGCCCATTTGGAAACACATCTTGGGAGATTTTACAGGACCAACTTCCTCTTTACATCCAGCTTGCTTAAAATCCACCGGATTTTAAGTTCTTGTTAGTAGCCCAAAAGTCAAGGAGTGGTCAGGAGAATAGAGTCTACCAGAAGAAGAGAGTCTGTCTTCTGAGTCCACATTTAAAAGCAGCAGTGAGTTTGAGCCCCAGGAATGCGCTCTGGATCTTGGTCCCTCGATCACTCAGGATGGGAGCCTTACCTAAATAAACTCTGCTTCTCTCTCATCACATACGTTTGAGTTTGAGGGGCAGGGGTGTGAGTGAAGCAAGGCAAGATGGCCCTGGTGCTTAGCTGGCAAGGTGCTGAGACTTGGTTGAGGCACATAACTAGAACTGGGAGTTGCTACTAGGTCTAGCAGTTTGGACTCAAGAAAAAAGTCACAGGCTCACAGGATGTTAGGGGTTGGAAGGGACCCAAAGAGATCACCAAGTCCATCCCCACTGCCAGAGCAGGTCACAATCTAGCTCAGGGCACAGAGGAATGCATCCAGACAGGTCTTGAAAGGCTCCAGAGAAGGAGACTCCACAACCTCTCTGGGCAGCCTGTGCCAGTGCTCTGTCATCCTTACAGTCAAAAAGTTCCCGCTTGTGTTGAGGTGGAACCTCCTGTGCTGCATCTTCCATCCATTGCTCCTTGTCCTATCCCAGGGAGCAAGTGAGCAGAGCCTATCCATTCCTCCTGCCTCACCCCTCCAGCCCTCAGATATTTAGAAGTATTTATTAAATCCCCTCTCAGTCTTCCCTTCTCCAGACTAAGCAGCCCCAGGTCCCTCAGCCTCTCCTCATCAGACAGTGCTCCAGTCTCCTCATCGTCCTAGTAGCCCTCTGCTGGACCTTCTCCAGCAGATCCCTGTCCCTCAAACTGGGGAGCCCAAAGTTAAACTCCTTTATGTCTCCCTCTTTTGTCCACAAGCCCTGTAAATCACTTCTTTAACATTTTGATCTTCCAGAACAGAGCTTTGTGTTGGCCCTCTGCATGGGAGAGTGATTTTTGTTCCTGATGTCTGCCAGTCACAAATATGGGCTGGCACTATGAAAGAAAGCCTGGCAACAATTTACATGAATGCTAACTGAAGATATGAAAGGTGTAGTTACACAGAATATGCACCAGGCAAGTTAGATGGCCATCAGTAATTAAAATACAATTGTCATCTCCACTGTGTACTACGGGAAAAGAGCCATGGGGTCTAGCTAAGGCCCTCCAGAAGATCTGAAGCAGCTGGAATGGATTCAAAACCTGCTGTTACAGCAAACTGCAAACATGAACCACGCCAGGAAAGCTGCAATCATAACTCTAACCATCTATTCTTTACATACCAGAAAGTAACAAGTCCAGAGGTGACCAATCAGCTGTTTCTCAAAATTACAAAGCATGGATCTAGAAAATGGAATTAATTTGAGTCTTTTTTATACTACACCTCTTAGGATTGCTATGCAATCCCAGGTGGTATATTTGGCTACCTCAGCATTACTTTTTCATCTGGTCTATTACCAGAGTATTTAAGAGATGGTTACCTGTTAGCTTCCATCCCTATCTGCTAAAGATCTTTCTACAGCATGCAGCCATAGGGATAATTCCTTAGTTGGGCTAAGTTATCATACCTCATTTTTCTCTTTCAGCTTTGTGATCATAACAATGACAGGGCTGTCTTCTTGCCAAACCATCTGCCAGAAATCATTCACGGTGTTAATCATGGGTCCCTGAGTTGCAATGAAAGCCTTTTCTTTACCTCCATACCCCTGGGTTAGAAATAGATACAAAAGCATTTACTTTACATCCAACCAAAACTGTAGGTGAATGTTCTAAAAGAGTAGCAAAGTGGACCTGAAAGGAAGAAAGAAAAGAAGTTATTTGAACTGAAAGCATTTATTAGTAGCAGTAGAGCACAGCAGAAAGTTTTCAGCAGAACAGTTTTTCCCTTTGGAAACTACTGGTTTGGTGGACTGAAATGGTCCCGAGAATACATCAATCCCTCTCACATTTCCCTGCTTACTTGGCTTCTTCTAACTTACTCTTTCATCCAAACTGTTGGGGCTTTCCATCATCCAGGAGTACTTTAATCCATGGTTTATATTGCTGCAGTGTTTACAAGACTACATTTAACAAGTCACAGGGAAAAAAACAAACAAACAAATCAAACAAAACACCAAACCAACCAACCAAAAACAAAACAAACAAAAACAAACAAACAAACCAACCCCCAAAACCAAAACCCAACCAAAAACCCCCAAACTGGGTTCTATGAAGATTCACATCAGAAAAAAAAAGATTTAGAATATATTAAAATGTGTGGAGTCAAAGACTCTGTTGTATATCTTTGCTAAAGGAGAAGTACCTTTATGAGACCTCAAAGGAGGGACTGCAGAGCAGCATAGGGAGCCCTGAGACACACAAGTGCATGGGAAGTCAAAGAAAGGTCAGAGCAAAAAGTGGGAGAACAGAGGAAAAGGAAAGGCAAGAAGAAATAGGAAAACCAAGAAATTACTTTCTTACTTTTCCACTGAGGAGGAGGAGTTGTGAGTTTGTGCATTGGCAGCATGCCCAACAGTAAGGCAGACCAGGAGAGCCTGGCAATGGCTACAGGAGATGAGTGGATGGAAGACAGCTGGAGGTGGTGTGGGAGAGCCTCTTTTCTTCCTTTTGGGTGCCTTCCTCCCTGACAGCTGTTACTCATTGCATTAGTCAATGGGATAGGTCCTCAGCTGGTGGGTGCCTTTTTCCCTGACAGTTGTCACTCACTGCATTCTTCACAGAATGTCAGGGGCTGGAAGAGACCTCCAAAGCTCAGCCAGTCCAACCCCACCCCTGCCAGAGCAGCATCACCTACAGCAGATCACACAGGAACACATCCAGGCACCTCTTGAATATCTCCAGAGTGGGAGACTCCACAATACTCCTGGGCAGCCTCTTCCAGGGTTCTGTCACCCTCACAGGGCAAACATTTTCCTCATGTTTCCATGGAACTTCCTATGCCTCAACTCCCACCCATTGCCCCTTGTCCTGTCCTTGAGCATCAATTAATCAATGGGCTAGATCCTCAGCTGGTATAAACAGTCCTCCTTCTACTCACCAGTCTGCCTTTGTCCAAGATGGGTCTATCAGGATGCCAGCAAGTCTAAGGATACTGCATACATGGTTGTGAAATTTTGCTTTATTGCTGGGTTGTATTTTTTCTGCATTTGCTGACATTTCAACCAGTGTCAGTAACACCACCTGAAGGGTGGTGGCATGGGGCAAAGGGAGACCTCAGAGGACTCAAAACATGGCCTGCTCCAAAGAGAACTGCTCTGCTTAGTTGTATGATGATGCCTTTCATTCAAAACATTGAAAGTACAGGATGTCAAGTGAGGTAGGGCTGTGTATGTATATATTCATGTCCTGTTATTTAGGTAAGGAACATCACTGTGGAGCTCTGGGCCCAAATTTCAGTCCACCTATTCAATTTACTCCAGCTGAGGATCTGGCACACGACTCAGACCAAAACATTTAATATTGCAGCAGAGGACTGCACTCCTAAACCATGACTGAAGTACTTTCTTGGTAGCCTCTTCACTGTGCCAGGAGTTGAGAAAGGCTCTGTGTGCTGATGCCTTCTCAAGGCTTACAACACAGCTTTTCAACAGGGCTCCTGCTGCTAAAATTCGTATATCCTGCAACCATTTGATACAGGCAGCAAAATGGGAACAAGGCTGTGTGCTGGTGTGCATTTAAGACATATGCCTCATGCTCCTTTGCACAAACTTGTTAACAGCACTTAATTACTTCAGTGATAATTTCAGGACTATCAATTGCTACAGTTACCCATGGGAAAAAAAAACAAAACCAAACAAACAACCTCATCACCATTGAGCTTGTTTCTGGGTAACACAACTGCAGGGGGCAACCATACAGCTTATATTGCTCTTTATTCTGATCTTTCAACCAAAATGCTAGTCAAAAGGCATCTCTCTTCCTTACTGTAAGGCAGTAGGACATCATTAAATGGTAAATACTGAATTAAACCAATACTAATGCATGTGTCTCTTAATGTTTTTAGAAACTGTTTTCTCAGTGCAACCATTTTGCTACTTTTGTGGCTATGCAGACTTTGTTGCAAACAGCTCAGGAAACTCTATCCACACCAATGGGGACAAAAAGGTTAGGAATGATCAATGAAGACAGGCAGGAATAAAACGAGTGGCACCTTGGCAAAACCAGCTATTCATGTGGCAAAGCTAATATTATCTCAAAAGCACAGGAAGGCTGTACATTTACTTACCCTAATGTAGTTAGCGTTTATGTAGGTACTCAAGGAGTCGGATGGATTTTTTGGCTTCAAATACACTCTGCTTAGAGGATCTAAGAGCACAAGGAAGATGGAAATTGGAAAGAAAACCCATAGTTAGAAGATGCCTAGAGAGAATCAAGGACTTGTTGAAGGAAATAATCTGTTAGTTTGGGGTTTCAAGCACTGAACATCACATTGAATTCTTCCTCCTGCAAAGGCTCATCAGGTGTGACTAAAGAATGTCCACACTACACAGGGATGGGATGTGCAGAAATGTCCCACTCTGGTGAGACCCAACTTGGAGCACTGAGTCCAGTTCTGGAGCCACTGCTACAGGAAAGATCTGGAGGTGCTGGAGTGTGCCCAGAAAAGGGCCATACGGATGCTCAGAGGGCTGGAGCTGCTCTGCTGTGAGGACAGGCCGAGAGAGTCGGGGCTGTTCAGTCTGGAGAAGAGAAGGCTCCCAGGTGACCTTATTGTGGCCTTCCAGTATCTGCAGTGGGCTACAAGAAAGCTGGGGAGGGACTTTTGAGAGTGTCAGGTAGTGATAGGACTGAGAGGTTGGATCCACACTAGAGGAGGGGAGATTCAGATTGCATGTTAGGAAAAAAGTTCTTCACTCTAAGGGTGGTAAGAGACTGGCACAGGTTGCCCAGGGAGGTGGTGGAAGCTTCATGCCTGGCTGTTTTTAAGGCCAGGCTGGATGTGGCTCTGGGCAACCTGATCTAGTGTGAGGTGTCCCTGCCCATGTCAGGGCAGTTGGAACTGGCTGATCTTTGAGGTCCCTTCCAGCTCTGAAAGTTCTGTGATTCTGCAATCTCAGCAAGATGTGGACATTGAAGCAACACTCAGCTCCTACCAGTGTTCAACAAGGTCCAGTCTGCCTGTGCTGAGTATCAAGCTGACCCGTCCAGACACCAACTCCTTTGGATTCAACTTGCTCAAAGATGTATTGTTCCAATGACTACAGCTAGATTCAAATTGAGAACAGCTCTCTCTGCCTGAGATGAAATCAGCTCTGTGTTTCTATACCAACTTAAGTTTGCTGCAAAGGACTGGTAATCACAGAATCATAGAATTGTCAGGGTTGGAAGTGACCTCAAGGATCAGCCAGTTCCAACCCCCCTGACATGGGCAGGGACACCTCACACTAGGTTGCCCAGAGCCACAGCCAACCTGACAACCTACCTGGGCAATCTGGGCCAGTCTCTCACCACCCTCATGCTGAACAACTTCTTCCTAACATCCAATCTAAATCTCCTCTCCTGTAGCTTGGATCCATTCCCCCCAGTCCTATCACTACCCAACACCCTAAAAAGTCCCTTGCCAGCTTTCTTGTAGGCCCCTTTCAGATACTGGATGGCCACAATAAGGTCTCCTGGGAGCTTCCTCTTCTCCAGACTGAACAGCTCCAGCAGTCTTTCCTCTGCTCTCATCTGGCACAGTTTGTGACCATTCCTGTATACCACACCGTAGACACAACAGCAACATACAAGGGTATTTTCCTTCATGGTCTTCTTTCCTTCACTGCCTTGGATAATCTAGAACAGAGGAGGAGGCAGTTCTGTTGAGTAAAGAGCTGGGGTTACTAAATCCCTCCCGCGAAGGAAGTTTTTGCTTGCTTATTTGTGATGAGCAAGGATATGACTGACCCCCCCATGTGTAACCCTGGTGGAATTAAACCCAGGACATTCTCTGTTTCAGAAAGGGATATGGTGAAGGGAAAGGAGGTGTCTAAGCTGTGACACTTTTGCTGTCTTCACACTTCTTTTTCTGGGGAAAAAAAAAAAAAAAGATATGGAAATATTTCTAACGACATGGAAATATTTCTGCACTGAAAAGAATATTTAGTCTTTTTTTCTTCTGGCAATCTGCATAAGTAATTAGAATCAGCAGCTTTTGGAGAGTGTACAGACACCAATGGTTTGTCAATAAGCTCTGGACAGATGCTTCGCTAAGCACAGCATAGGCAATGTCTTCAAAGATACATCCAAGGATGCTAAGCTGGAGAGTGGTAAGAAAATGTTATTTATTCCAGGGCCCTGCTGTTTGTGCAAGAACTACACAATTGCTCTACAAGTGCTGGGTCTTCAGAGGTGATTTCGGGTTTGTTGTGTGACTTTTCCTCCTGTTCCTAAGAACAAGATAAAACCTTTGCAAATCAAAGGAAGAGGAGGGATGATCCCAAACATGCTTTATGTCCCTTGCCCGCTGAAGGTCACAGAGGAGTCTTGGACAGGAGGGGAGTCTTTGCAGGGTGTTTTGAAGTGTGCTTCTGAAAACGTGCCAATGCAGGCAGGACTTCCATGCCAAAGCTTGTGCCTTAATAGCACAACCCGAACCCTAGTTAACTTATGCTAAAATCTCTTTGTGCTAGCTTTCCCACCTTTTTCACTTAGAACTTTTTCTCTCCTCCTCCCCCTCACCCCTTAACAATCTGAGGACAGGAAACCTCTCATTCCTTTGCAGCACAGGGTGATTATTAGCCATTTCCACAAATGCCTCAGGCTACGTGGCCTTGGCAAAGCACAGCTTCCGCAGGATCACACAATGCCTCTCATTCTGCTACAGCTTGACCCCTACCTTAAAAAACCTCTGCCAAGCAGGCTCGACAGCCCGTTGGGTTTTATGTCTTCAGATAAATCCCTCTGTTACTAAGGCGTTTAGGACACCTCCTTCCAACTCCAATCAAGGAAACAAACGCTGCTTCCCAAAGGGAAGCTTCCCTAAATTAACAGCCCTGCCCAGTTATGAACTAGGTAAGTGCTGTAAATTCAGCCGTGAAATGAGGAAAACCTTAGTGCTGCTGAATATCCAGAGCCACTAAGCAAGCACCAGACACAAATGGAAGCAATTAGCTTCCCTCTGCCCGACAAATACCTTTGAGGCAATAATCTCTGAGCTGTAGTCTGAAGCTACAGCAGAAAGACACAAATGGTGGCTGCAAGACTGAGCTCATCAATGTTTGCAGACCATCTCCAAACGCAGCAGAGCTGTTAAGCACTTACAGTTACTCCTACAACTTGTCTGAGGCAACATTACTGCTGCTTTCTTTTGAGTCTCTTCTGCTTTATTTTGTGTCTCTGCTGCTTTCTTTTGGGCTTCTAGGCAGTCTGGAACAGCTCTCTCATTAGAGCACAGAATCATAGAACCATAGAGCCATAGAATCAGTCAGGGTTGGAAGGGATCATGAGGATCATCCAGGTCCAACCCCCCTGCCATGGGCAGGGACACCACACACTAGATCAGGCTGTCCACAGCCTCATCAGCGTGGTCTTAAACACCTCCAGGGGTGAGGCTTCCACCACCTCCTTGGGAAACCCATTCCAGGGTCTCACCACCATCAAGATAAACAACTTCTTCCTAACATCCAGTCTGAATCTACCCATTTCTAGCTTGGTTCCATTCCCCCCAGTCCTACCACTACCTAACATCCTAAAAAGTCCCTCCTCAGTTTTCTTGTAGGCCTCTTTAAGATACTGAAAGGTCACAACAAGCAGAAGAAGCTTCCTCTGTGTTTAACAGATTAATATTGGCCTGAATTTACCAGCCTGGAGTAACAGGAGGGTGTTAAAGGGGCTCTAGGTTGCCTCCATGAGACTGTCAGGTGCAGGGCACAGGCAGGGCTATATGGTGGCACAGCTGGGCAGCCTCCCCCACTGCTCTCATCACTGAAGATTCACCCACTCCATGAACACCAACTGGGCATGAAGACAGAATCATAGACTCACAGAAGCATCCAGGTTGGCAAAGCTTCTCAGGATCATCAAGTCCAACCTAGAACCCTACTCTACAAGATTCACCTTAAACCATAGCCCTAAGCACCACATCCAAACCACCCTTAAACACAGCCAGGGTGGGCGACTCCACCACCACCCTGGGCAGCTCATTCCAGTCCCTGACCACTCTCTCTCTGAAAAACTTTTTCCTAATGTCCAATCTAAACCTACTCAATGGCAGCTTGAGGCCATTCCTCCTTGTTCTGTCTCCAGTTACCTGTGAGAAGAGCCCAGCAGCAGCCTCTCCACAATGTCCCTTCAGGTAGCTGTAGACAGCCATGAGGTCTGCCCTCAGCCTCCTCTTCCTCAAAGTAACCATCTCCAGCTCCCTCAGTTGCTTCTCATCAGGTTTACTCTCCAGGCCCTTCCCCAGCTTCCTTGCCCTCTTCTGGTAGGGGTTGGAAGGGACCCCTGGAGGGCATCTAGTCCAACCCCCCAGCTAACACAGGTACACCTAGAACCAGCTTGCACAAGAACGCATCCAAGGTGGGTTTGGAAAGTCTCCTGAGAAAGAAATGCCACAGCCTCTCTGGGCAGCCTGTCCCTGTGCTCTGTCACTCTCGAAGTAAATAGTTTCCCCTTAAGTTCAAGAAAACTTCCTGTACTCTGGCTTGTAGCCATTGCCCCTTGTCCTATCACTGGGCACCACTGAGAAGAGCCCAGCCCTTTCTCATTACCTTCACCATTTAGATATTTAGGTTCATTTATAAGACACCCTCTCAGTCTTATATTTTCACAGAATCACAGAATTAAGCAGGTTTGAAAAGACCTTTGAGATCATTGAGTCCAACCTATCACCTAAAACCTTCTCATTAACTAAACCATGGCACTAAGTGACCCATCCAGTCTTGAACACCTCCAGGGATGGGGACTCCACCACCTCCCTAGGCAGCCCATTCCAATGCCAACCACTCTTGCTGGAAAGAACTTCTTCCTAACATTCAGCCTGAACCTGCCCTGGCACAGCTTGAAGCTGTATCCTTTTGTTCTGTCCAGGGGTGCCTGAAAGAATAGACCAACCCCACCTGGCTNACTAAGTGACCCCTCCAGTCTTGAACACCTCCAGGGATGGGGACTCCACCACCTCCCTAGGCAGCCCATTCCAATGCCAACCACTCTTGCTGGAAAGAACTTCTTCCTAACATTCAGCCTGAACCTGCCCTGGCACAGCTTGAAGCTGTATCCTTTTGTTCTGTCCAGGGGTGCCTGAAAGAATAGACCAACCCCACCTGGCTACAGCCTCCTTTCAGGCAGTTGTAGAGAACAATAAGGTCTGTCCTCAGCCTCATCTTCTTCAGGCCTCTCAGCCTCTCCTCATCTAGCCCCCTAATGATGCTCATGGCCCTCTGTTGGACTCTATCCAGTACATCCCAGTTCCTCCTGAACTGGTAAGCCTAGACCTGGACATGGCAGTCCAGGTGCAGCCTGCAGGGCAGAGTAGAGGGGGAGGAAAAACTCCCTTAATTTGCTGGCTACACTCTTCTTTACCATGATAGTGGTGAGTCACTGGCACAGGTTGCCCAAGGAGGTGGTTTTGTGGTCAGTTTTGGGCACCTCAATACAAGAGAGCTGAGCAGGTGCTGGAGCCAGTGCAGAGGAGGGCAAGGAAGCTGGGGAAGGGTGAGGAGAATAAATCTGATGAGGAGAGACTGAAGGAGCTGGGGATGGTTAGTGTGAAACAGAGGAGGCTGAGGGGAGACCTCAT
>WBNM01028060.1:0-27676 GCA_013399055.1 Ramphastos sulfuratus
TGGTTTGGTTTGTTTGGTTTTTTGCTGAGAAATTATTAGAAAATTGACCCCAAAAGAAAGAAAAAAAAAAACCAAAGAAACCAACCGAAACCCATCAAAACCACCAAGCAATGACCCCCAGCCCCGGAGATGTTCCGCCAGAGGTGGAGGGCGAGCGGAGCACCCCGCGGCTGCCGGCGGGCACAGGTCCTGGTCTCACCGCCAGGACATCCTCGCAGCTCGGCGCTTTGTTCCCTTCGGGTCCTGTGTTCCCTTCGTCCCTGCTCGCCTCGCTGGCAGCCCTCGGTGCCGCCTTTATCTCTAGGTGCAAAGCCATTCATATGATAACTCTATTCATACCCTGACAGTTTGGGGCAGTTCATTCTTCTAACCCCTGCCTGGCCGACACTCAAAATGATTCCTCTGCCCCAGAGAAGCGATTAACCCCCTCGGCCCTGCCGTCGTAAATAACCACATATAGGAGGAACTCCTTTAGGGATCGGGCCCAACCATACCACTGAAGTGACCTTTGTCTGGCCCAGGGATGCCACCCAGAAAGGTATTCGATGTTTATTCGAAGGCATCGGCAAAGGCAGACCCATCCCTGCCTTCAGGAACTCGTCCCAATGGCTCATCAGCCTCAGCCTTAAAAATTCCAGCCCCTCTTTTTCCCAATCCTGGTATTTCAGGTTTTTTTTGCTGTGAAAGTACTCCGAGTGCAGCTGGGCACCTCACACCCTCCATGGGCACAAGCAGGTTGGGCTCTGCAGCTTCCCCTCTCTCATACTTCTTTTCCTCCAGCCCTGGTATCACGTCTGTGCCTGTGGTATCTTCTACTCTGTCTCCAGCTCCTGACGTTTAAAATGCCTTGACCGTGTCAGTGGGTGGCAACAGCACTGCCTGCATCCCAGCATCAAGGGCACACACAAGTGATTGCATCCTGCCTTGGGTGGTGCCCCTTCTGTCACCTACCTCCATACAACGTCTAAGGACCCTCATGATATTTCCTCCCCAGAGACATGAGGTGTTCAGCCTGTCCCCTCAGATGTTTTTTGGTGTTGCTTTTTTTTTCTTTTAGTTGTCAAAATGGTCCAGTCTGGGAAGTTGTGTTTGAGAGAGCAAAGAAATTAACGTTCAAAATGTTGCTGGGGTACAAAGAGCTAAGTGTGGGTTTGGGAGGCAAAATGGCGTGAGAGCAAAATACCCCCTCAGAGGAATTAGGAACAAAGCACTTGACAGCCTGAAAAATTGTCACCCAATGTCCCTTCAGATAAATGAGCAGGTTTGAAAAATCCACATTTCCCAGGTGAATCCTCTAGAGAGGATGAAACTCAGACCTCTGCAGCAGTGCTGGGATGCAGGAGTCAGTGGGAAGGGTGCTGCAGGGTTTGTGCTGTTGATGAACTCACACAGGTTCCGCTCCAGGCACAATCTCCAGTGCCAGGTCACTGTGGGAGGCATGGGAAGTGTCTTGGAGTGACACCAAGGAGTCACAATTTGGTGTAAGTAATCTACAGAATGCCAAGCTGTGGGGTGACAAGCCTGGATTTTGTGTATGCATGCAGCTCACTGCTGGGCAGTGGAAACACTGAGCTGCTGTGGGATAAGAACCTGGGTATGGCATTAGGGGCTTGCTCAGGGTGAGCTTCAGCTCCCTGCAAGTGCTGCAGAAGTCAGAAATCTCAGCGGCTAGAGCTGAAAATGCCTTCAGGTCTGCTCTGCCACAGCCAATAAACATGACAAAAAAGGGGTCAGGAGTGCTGTGGGGACACTGGCACAAACCCCTCTGGAGAGGACTTCTGTTTCTCTGAGTTTGCACCCCCCAGCTTTTGCTCACCACGGGCAGCAGAGGTGCATTTTGTGTCCCAAATGCTCCTGTTCCGTTGTCACCGACGCGCAGAGTACAGCAGTGCTGTGGTACCCAGCCTGGCCCTGAACCTGCCACTGCAGCCTGGGGGCAAGTGAGAGGTCCTGGTCTGGATGCAGGTCCCTCTCATCTTCAGGTCTGGGGACACTGGTCAGGGCTGCAGGAGCTGCTGGTGTGTGGTTGAAGGGATCAGCTCCCACAGGGCTTTAGCCAGGTGAGATGCTGTGGGGTGGCTGTTCCAGGCATGGGCTCCTCTGCCCATCTTGCCTTGCACTGGGGAGGGACATGGTGATGGAAAGGACTCACATGAAACCCAGATGACCAAATCCAGAACTGGACACACCAGATCTGCAGAGCCCTCATCTGGGGTTGCAGGGACCCTTCAGTTGCCCTCCACACTCTCTGGTGCCTGCCTCCTCCCAGCCTTGCCCTGCTTACTCCTTCCCCTGCTCACATCCTATGTTCCCTTGGAATTTCTTGCCTCCCTTAACCTTTCTCACCCCCTCATCTCCAGAGCCTTTCCACCTCCTCCTCTGGCTTCTTCCCTGAATTACAAGTCCAGCCTCCCCTTGAGCCCAAACCAGCTCCTTCCTCACTGGCATGAGCTCCTGGAGCAGGGACATGCTGACGCCCCTGGCTCTGAGCCTTAGCTCTGTCCTGTGCTTGAGCCCTGGGACAGCTCATGGGTTGGTAACATCTCTGGTCAGTGACCTGTGTCCAGCTCTGACCATGTTCACACTACTGCTGCCACCCTGCCTGGCAGTGGGCAGTGTGTGTGCTTTAATTTGAGTCACCTAAACCAGTGTGCAAATCCAGCCTGGCTGCCCCCCAACATACCTGCCCCAGGACTCTCAGCCCAAGCAGGCAACACCAACATTTTGCATCCATATTTTCTCACCCTTATTCCTGAGAGGGAACATTTTGTTGTTGTTGTTGTTGTTGTTTGGCTTTTGATGTGATTTATTTATTTTTTTCCCTTTCCCTTGGGAAAAAAAAAAATGCTGCCCTGGAATTCCGAGTTTTTTTTCAGCCCTGTTGCTACTTTATTCTGGGTGATTTGTTTTGTTTCGTTTCAGTTTCAACATTATTTTCACGACACTGCAAGTTCTACCTCAGGTTCTGCTCTTGTGCTGCTCATTTACCTTCCACGGCACCACGCAGGGTTTGGAAGGCTCACGTTGATTATTTTATTTTTTAAAATCCGAGCTGAGGCTTTTTGTTAGCACTGATTGAACAAACAAAGCTTTTCTTCCCACATCAAAGTGTCTTCTGCTCCCGGTGTACTGAAAAGGGGTGACCCTCTGGGAAGTCCTTATGGGCATTGCTGCTCCTGATGCATTTACAAAACGCTGTAAAATTAAACACAGAAAGTTCACAGCAATAATCCAGAGGGTCTGAGGAGAAATCCTGAAATGGGAATTAGGGCAGGTCCAACAGGCAGCGCTGCTGGCCGGCGGCAATTGTTTGAAAAGGTTTCTTTTCAGTAGGGGTTTTGTGGTTTTTATTTTTTTCCCGGCCTTACTCTGGCATTTCCAGAAATGTGGAATCTCACATTCCTACTGGATCCGGCGATGTCTTTTACCTCTACCTGCGATACTCTCCTAAGTGCCCTTCCAGGGCGGCCCAACCAGTGGGTGCGATGTGAGCAGCACCCCCGCGGCGTCCCTAGGAGTGCAGCCTGCCGGGCTGGGCAGAGCCTGGAGCCAGCAGTGTGCGCTGGAGCGGTGGTGAGCAGCACCCCAGTGCCACGGCGCTGATCTGGCTGTGTGTGCTGGGGCAGTGGTACCCTGCTGCTGCCGTGCCGACCGGACCCGTGAGGTACATCCCCTGTGCGCGGCTCCCCAGTGGGAAGAGCAGAGCCACCCTCCAGGCTGCTTGTTTTACCTCGAAGCCCCAAGGCCTGGCCTCGTGTGTTAGTGACTAAATGAGTGTTTTTCTCTCTTTAAAGACAAATACCGTCCCGGGAAGCTGAAAGCAAAGCCTCCCATCCTGTCCCCCTGCCATGCTCCGAGGCCAGCAGGACACAGCTTTGCTGCTCGGCTTTGCCTCTCCAGCTGGAGAGGTCGTGGCTGGCTATTGAGCATAGCCCTGGATTAAACAGTGGGACACGAAGAGCTGACCCACCCTGGCCCCACCTGCCCCTTCAAAACCCTGCCTCGGTTTATGAGACATGAATGCTGCTGGCTCTCGTTCTCCTGTTCTCGGGGAGCCTCTCCTTGTCTGTTTCCCACACCTCTTCTCTGTCCCTGCTGCAGATATCCCTCCTCATGTCATTCCCCCCCCGCACCGGGACTGGGGTTGAGGGGCTGGTGTGGGGCGTGTAGACAGAGAGCAGGAGCTCCTAACCGTGCTGATAAGACTTTAATTATCGATTCAAAAGGCGTTGTTGCATGGGGGGAGATTTGCTGTGAATCTTGGGAGGCTTTTGAAGTTGTGATGGAGAGGAACTGAAGCCCAAGGGAACAGGGCTGCTCCCACTGACCCTTCCTCCCCACGCCTGCACTACAAAGCCCCTGCCTGGGAGGGAGATGGTGGAGTAATTAGAACGAGGACCTCAGTGGGTTAACAATTAGTGAGAGAGCTCAGAGCCCTGTTTGGCCCCCATTGTTCTTCTAGAGGCTGGGGCTCAGCACAGACCCTCAGCATTTGCCCTCGGGCTTGCCTCACCACCCCACCATACACCCCTGGGTGGGATGAGGACACACAGGTTCCTGGGCTAGCAGCTGCGGCTCACACGGCCCCGGTCCTAAACCCAGGATGCTTGGATGTGGAGCTCCAAGCTGTCCTTGTTCCTGTTTGTGATAGATCCCTGCAAGAGCCACAGCCGCTGGGGTATTTGCTGGGAAGGGTTTCTGAGCTCTCTGTCTTTACAGGTACAGATCTAGAGCGAGAGCTGCATGGACCAAGGCACAGCAGACACCCTGACAGTGCCAGGCTCTGCCTTGGCTTCCTCACAGCCCCAGTGGTGCTCAGAGTTTGGTAGATACAGGTACAGAGAGGGATGCAGATAGGGATGCAGATAGAGACACAACAAGATGGCTATAAATAAATGATAGAGATGCATCAGACACCATGCACACCTGCATCACACACACCATGCACACCTGCATCACACACACCATGCACACCTGCATCACAGGTACCATGCACCATCACACACACCATGCACACCTGTATCACAGGCACCATACACCATCGCACACATCATGCACTCCCGCATCACAGGCGCCATACACCATCACGCAGACCATGCACACCTGCATCACAGGCACCATGCACCATCACACACACCATGCACACCTGCATCACANTGTGGCTGCTCCCTCCCTGGAGGTGTTCAAGGCCAGGTTGGACAAGGCCTTGAGTGCCCTGTGCTAGTGGGAGGTGTCCCTGCCTATGGCAGGGGGTTGGAACTAGATGATCCTTGAGGTCCCTTCCAACCTTACCATTCTATGATTCTATGATGCACACCATGCACACCTGCATCACAGGCACCATCACACCATCACACCATGCACCATGCACCATGGACACAGACACTTCGTCTTCAGTTCCTGTGCAGTTTGCATCCCTGGGCAGGCAGCAGGCAGCACTCACCCAGCTGCCATGCTGTGACTTTCCACAGGAGCACAGAGGTCTTGCCTTGCGTGAGACTCTGCCCCGAGTCCCCAGCTGGGGGGAGCGCCCTGCTTGCTCCTAGGTGCTTCCATCCGAATGGGCAATCAGGCCTGACAGCTTTTCCACCAGCACCAGAATGTCCCCTGACACCTCCTGGTGTTTTGGCTCAATGCACCGAGGCAAGGCCAAGGCACAGAAGAGGGAACATACAAAATGGTGCTCAGGGAAACAAAATGGGGCTGGCAGTTTGAGACTGATATGTGCAGACAGTCCATAACATCAAACAGAATTGTCCAGCTGTAGCACAGAGGTCTCCCAAACCGGCACGCTCCCTGAGAAACCTTGCAGCTGAAAGGGCTCCTTTGTGGCAGGCTCTGGCAGCCAGGGCAGGCTCCCTCTGAGCAGCAGTGCAGCCAGGAGATCACCTGCAAGGGGCTGGCCCAGGCACTTGCCAACAGTGTGTCGGTCTGCAGCCTTCTCCTGAAATGCATGGCTGGGGCTGGGGAGAGAATTGGTGTTCAGGCGTGAGCTGTGCCAGGAGCTAACGCGGTGCCGGTGTCTGTGTGCAGTGCCCACCACAGTGGGCTCCACGTGTAGGGCTCCTGTGTGCTTCGGGGAACATTTGCTAAGCAATGGAAGGAAGAACTTTTCCTTCTTCCTCCCCAGAGCCATGAGCAATCTGCTCCACCAGGGAGAACTTCTCTGGCGCTTTGTGCGCTAAAGCACCGTCGGGCAGCCAGCTCCTTGGGCTGTGCTGGGTGACAACCAGAGGGTCCACATGGTGGGGTTGGGTGTATCAAGCAGCCTCATGGCCCTGCACACTGCTGTGCAGACAAGCCTGGGGCAGGTCCCACCTGCTCCCTGCCCCTTCTCAGCACCATTCCCCACAGGGCAACGCTGCAGCTAGATGGACCCCAGGCTGCACAGGGTCCTGCTGCTGCCCCAAGAGGCAGTTGTGGCCACGTCTGAGCATCTCAGCGTGGGAAAGAGGGTGCAGGAACCACGGCAGGAGGGCGAGAGGGTCTGCAAGAGCAGTCCCCTCCCCACAGCCTGCCCGCTGAGGGTCACCGGGACCATGCTCCTACTCTGCAAGCAGGGAAACTCCTGAGCCCAGGCTCCTGCTGGGCGAATTACCCAGGGAAAATAGGCAGAAAATCTTCAGATTAACAATAACAAATAAAAATGGATTTGAGATCTCCGAGGTAATTACTCCGTGCTGAGGGCAAGGGGCCTCTTTAGCAGTGGGAGCAGCGCCGTGTGGGGAGCGGAGGGGCTCGGCCTGCTGTTGGGCCAAAGGAGTCACACAAGAAGCCCTGGAAATTCTTTCAAATTGCTCTGCTAACATTAATAAATGCCTCAAAAGCTCCTAATCTGCTCTGTCAGGAGCATGACGTCTGGGTGTTTCACAGCCAGCTCACGTCTCACCTCCTCTCTCCCACTGCTCTCCTCCTCTGCCTGGTAATAGTAAACGAAAGTGGCACCAGTTCCTCCAGCCACTGGGACCAGCAGCATGCTGAGCCCAGCTTCTGCCAGGGTTGGGGACACTGTCCTGATGTGCCTTGTCCCCACCATGCCAGCCTGACACTGAGCCCATCATGCCTCCAGAGCCTGGGCACCAGCCGAACTCCTGTGCTGCAGCAGGGATGCTGACCACACTGCCTCCAGGGCCAGTCTGATGCTGCTTTAGGGGGAGGGCAAGCAGCCAGCATGTGCACAGCAACCAGCATGGGCAAAGCAGCCAGCGTGGGCACAGCAACCAGCATGGGCTTGGCCTTACTGGGTGGCTGCAGGGCAAAGAGCACTGGCAGAAAGCTGGAGGTACTGGAAGTCCCTGAGGGAGCCTGGTGCTGACAAGGGGTGACGAGGCATGGGCACATTGGTGTCAGCACTGTACTCACTCCCACAGGTCAGGTCACCTTGCCCACCTTCAAAGTCTGAAGCTGGGCCCTGTGGTCCTTCCCCATATGCTGGAGTAAGACTGAGCAAGCTGAGGAGTTGCCAGGCTGCAGCAGGGCTCTCCTTTGCCTGATGCTGCAGGGTCTGGGCATGGGGCTCACAGGCAGCCAATGACACTTGGGGCACCTCACTCTGTGCATCAGCAATGCTGTGAGATCCCTTTTCCCCCACTGCTGACACTGCACAGGGTTCCACAGGAAGCTCCTGAGCACCTTCAAAGTCATCCTCACCACTCCCCAGGCAGAAGCAGTTCCCCTCTCCCAGCAGATTTGCTCCTGTCCCCTTGTTAGCTGGGCTCCTGGTGGTGCCAGAGCTTTTAAAGGGTTGGCTTTGATGAGCCTCCTCATGCAGCCTGTCCCCTACTGTCTGGCCTCTCCAGTGGGAGTCAGTCAGAACCATGGGGGGTCACTTTGTGCTGGAGCTGGGTACTGTGGTGTGTAATGACAGGGGCTGCAGGAGTGCAGACTTCAAACCAGAAGGCTGTGAGGCTAAAGGGCTTGGCAGGGACTCTGGAGAAGAAGTGTCCAAGTAAGGAACAATGCTCTGACTGCATTGGTGTTGGCCCAGGGAGGGACTGGTGGACCAGCTGAAGCTTGGAGTTTGTTTCTCCAGCTCCCCTTTGCTTTGCGTACCCCCAGACCCACTGTCTGCAGCCCCTTCACCTCCAAAAGCTCCTATGACCAAGGCTGGAACAGCTCTGTCCCAGCTCTATCAACAACCAACCTGCAGCCTGGCAGATCTCTAGCACCAAGCCCATGGATGAGGTTAGGGCACATCAGGAGGTAGTTCTACACAGTGAGGGTGGTCAAATAGTGGAATAGGTTTCCAAGGGATGTGGTTGAGGCCCATCCCTGGAGACATTCAAGGTCAGATTGGCCGTGGCCTTGGGCAGTCTGATCTAGCTGGAGGTGTCTCTGATGGCTGCAGGGGGGTTGGAGAAGATGCCCTTTGAGGGTCCTTTCCACCCCAATGCAATCTGTGGTTCTGTGAGTGGGGCATGAGAAGGGGTCACCTGTGGTGGCTCAGTCCCTTGCCCTTTGAGGATGAAGAGAAATCTTTCAAAGCAACATTTTGTTCCTCTGTTTTCCAGTGAACTTGCTGGACACGTCCACCATGCCTGGGGACTGGGGCTGGATGACTTATCCCTCACACGGGGTGAGTATGAAAGGGCTGCTGGCACAGGGTGGGGTACAGGTCAGCACGGTGGCCATGGGTGGGGGGGGGGGGGGTGGGCATCTCAGGTGCCTAGGACAGCGCTGATGGGCTACAGAGGCTCTGCCTGTTGGGAGGATGCCAGCCTGAAAAGCTAACAGCAGGGATGTGGCTGATCTGAAAATGCTGCTTAACTCTCCATGTCCCCTGCCAGGGACTAGGCTGTCAGCAGGTCCTGCCCTTCGGGAAGTCTCGGGAGCTAGGTCACCCCACAGGCACTCAGGCTGAAAGGCAGCTCATTGCCCACTGCACCAGGGCAGAGCCAGCAGGAACAGCCCAAAGTGGCTGGGAAGCTCTCAACAATCTGTGATCAGGGGAGCCTGCTGTGGCACCTGGGCAGGAGCTGCAGAGGAGCATCCCCTGTGGATGGTCTCTGGTGGGCAGGAGGGATGTGAAGGCACAGCCCTGGGAGGGCTGCGGTGGTGACCCCTGTGTGACCTCTGCCATCCTGCAGCATCCTCTCCACACCCTCCCTTCATTTCTCTGTCCAGGTTTTCCTGCTGCAGCAGCTTTCTGGAGGGGTGGGTTTCAGGTGGCAGGGCTGACCTGCCTGGGAGGGTTTTGCTCCTTCATTTAGAGAGCAGAAGCAATCCCACAGACCCAGGCAGGACCAACTGCAAGGCGCAGTGGGGACTGCAGCATGCACCGAGCATGCAGGATTGGGATGCCTACCTGGCTTTTGCTGCCGTGTTGATTTTTCATGTCCACTCTGTTTCATCCCCTCTCTGAACTAAATGGTCCTAATCTTTTCAATTCCACCTCCCACAGAACTCTTCCCAGGCCTCTAATCGTTTCCATTGATCTGCTGCTCCAGACTTGCGGTGGCAGCGCTGCTTGAGCAGGAGCCATCAGAACTCTGAACTCACAACAAAAGCAGCCAGCAGCTGCCCCTCAGACATTAGCCCACATGGAAATGCACTGAGTCCTTAGCTCTGATCCCAGCAGTTAGCTGTGCCACTGGTGGCTGTCCTGGCACCATGATGGATGCAGAGGTACAAGGTCAGAGGGGAGCAGGGAGCTAACCTGTCCTGATGCACTGCACAGCTCCGGAGCTGTCAGTTCCCTGCAGCCTCAGAGCAGCTCAGCTTTGAGAGACAAACAACCCCAACTGCAAAACTGCTGCTGCTGCTGCTGGTAAATTCTCCAGCCCTGCAGCCCTGCTGTGGACAGGCTGCTGTTAAAAACCTCTTGCTCTGTGGGTTTGTCTGGTTTGGGTTTTCAGCCACTGGGACTCTTTCACTGTTGCCTGCATGAGGAATCATGGAGTCATAGAATGGTAGGGATTGGAAGGGTCTTTGTTGCAGGCAACCCACCCAGGTACAATGCTGGATGGTCACCAGGGACGTGGACATCCTTGGGGTCCTCAGGTCTTACCATGGAATCACCAAAACAGAATGAGAGGGGTTGGAAGTGACCTCTGGAGATCATAGAATCATAGAATGGTTTAGGTCAGAAGGGACCTCAAAGATCATTTAGTTCAAGGATCATTGTGTCCAGCTCCATTGCCAAAGCAGAATCACCCAGAGGAGGTCGCAGATGCACATCCAGATGGGTCTTCAAAGTCTTCAGAGCAGGAGACTCCACAACCTCTCTGGGCAGCCTGCTCCAGGGCTCCAGCACCCTCACACCATAGAAGTGTCTCCTCATGTTGAGGTGGAACCTGCTGGGTTCCAGTTTGTGTCCATTGCCCTTTGTCCTCTCACAGGACACCACTGAACAGAACCTGGCCCCTGCCCCTGGCCCCACAGCCTTCAGATATTTGTGAACATTCAGAAGATTTCCTCTCAGCTTTTTTTTTTCCTCCAGCTTAACCAGCCCCAGGGCTCTCAGCCTTTCCTCCTCACAGAGATGTTCCAGTCCCTTCAGCATCCTTGTAGCCTTCACTGCACTCTCTCCAGTACATCCCTGTCCCTCTGGAACTGGGGAGTGCAGAACTGGACACAATACTGCAGATGTCATCTCAGCAGGGCAGAGCAGAGGGGGAGAAGAACCTCCCTTGACCTGCTGGTCACACTCTGCTGAATGCCCCCCAGGACCCCATTGCCTTCTTGGCCACCAGGGCACATTGCTGCCCATGCAGTGCTTACTGCCCACCAGCATTGCCAGGTCCTCCTCCATGAAGCTGCTTTCCATCAGGTGAGTTCTTCACCTGCATTGCTGCAGGAGGTTGTTCCTCCCCAGGTGCAGGACTCTACACTTACCCTTGTTGAACCTCCTGAGGTTCCCCTTTGCCCAGCTCAGCCTGTCCAGGTCTCACTGGATGGCAGCACAGCCTCAGGGGTGTCAGCCACTGCTCCCAGCTTGGCACCAGCAGCAACTACCTGAGGCCCCAATCTATCTCCTTG
Source organism: Ramphastos sulfuratus (assembly GCA_013399055.1). NCBI lineage: Eukaryota > Metazoa > Chordata > Aves > Piciformes > Ramphastidae > Ramphastos > Ramphastos sulfuratus. The sequence goes on from WBNM01028060.1 coordinate 10,978, forward strand.
CCCAGGTCACTGGCAAAGATAAATCCACCTGAGCTGGCAGTCCTGGGGATGTGTGGGCATGACTGGACAGGACCTTGCACCCCTAAGCAGAGCAGAGATTGTGCCTACAGTTGCCTCTCCTTACATCAGGGACTTCCACAACCAGTTAAGCTGCAGCATCCTGCATTGTACATTTGCAAACCCAGGGGTGAAGCCTGACCCCAACCCAGAAGGACTCCCAGGGGCAAGGAGTTAGAAGAACAGAGGGTGCTGGGGCTGGCTTGCAGGGCAGTCACCACTGGGCTGCTCTCTGGCACTACAGCAGCAGCCCAGCAGCTCCTGAACCCCCCTGCATGGCTCAAGTCCCCACTTCAGTAGTGATGTTGAGGTAAGAACAGTGAACACTGGGTGCCAAAAACCAGAGAGCAAACCCACCTCTTGGGCATGCTGATGTGTGCTGCCCTGGGGTGCCACCACCCTCTGCTTTTGCCTGACTTGTGGCCTTGTCAGCAAGAGGATGGTCACAGAGCTGTGTGAGAGCTGCCCTGGACACCTTCAGAGAGGCTACCTGGGCTCTGCTGTGGCATTCTTGTAGGAACAACTTTACATCTCTTTTTCCAGCTGGATGCTTTGATAGCTCCTCTGAGCATTTATCTGTGCTGTGATTCTTCCTCCTTGGCCCATTGCATCATATCATCCTTTAACCTCCTGCTGGTCCTTCAGCTCCAGGTGCTTTTGGAGTAGTAAATTTGCACTTGGATTCAGTTGCCATCAGCAGAAAGGTGGCAGGGTAGGGAGCTGGTGTCTCAGAGAAGTTGCTGAAGAAGAACTGTACTTGCTCGTGGTGCCAAATCACAGCCCTGAGCAGATGCCTCCTGAGCAGCCCCTCAGTAGGGTTCATGTGCAGGTGGGAGGCTCACAGGTTTGGTAGCTTGGGACCACATTGCTCCAAGCCTGCTGTGCTCTCTGCTCCAGGAAACAGCCTGGGTTTGGGGGTCATCATCCCAGCAGCACTGCTGGTGTGCCTGGGATTGTCCCTGCCCTGTGGCTTGCTGATCCTGGCAGCCATGGGCTGGGTAGAGCCCAGCTGCTGTTGTGGTGTGGAGGTGAAGCTGTGGAGCTGGATTTCATTTGAGGTCCATTATTTTTGCTACCATTTCCTCAATTCCTGGGGGGTGGCCAGCAGGTTGAGGGAGATTCTCCCCTCTACTCTACTCTGCCCTGGTGAGGCCACAACTGGGTCCTGGGTCCAGTTCTGGGCTCCCCTGGTTTAAGGACAGGGACTTGCTGGAGATGGTACAGCAAATGAAGATGCTGAGGGGCCTGGAACATCTCTGTGATGAGGAAGGGCTGAGAGAATTGGAGATGGAGAAGGGCAGCCTGAGAGGGAATCTCATCAATGTTGAGATTCAAGGGTTGGCATCAGGAGGATGGAGCCAGGCTTTGTTCAGTGGTGCCCAGTGACAGGACAAGGGGCAGTGGGCACAAACTGAACATCAGAAGTTCCATTGAACACGAGGAGGAACTTTGTTAATTTAAGGGTGGCAGAGCCCTGGAGCAGGCTGCCCAGAGAGGTGGTGGAGTCTCCATCTCTGGATACATTCACAATGCACCTGGACATGTTCCTCTGTGACCTTCTCTAGGTGCCCCTGCTTTGCCAGGAGGGTTGGACCATTCATGACCATTCTGTGATTCAGTGATTTAGACTCTCCTGCTGGGAAAAGATGGCAGTGCTGCCCCTGCTGCTGCCCTGCTGCTGCCTGCCTTGCTGCTGCCTGCCCTGCCCCGGCCCAGCTGCAGCATGTGCTGGGTGCAGGATTTACCTGCAGTGTCCCTGCTCCATCCAGGGACCCACCACAGCATCTGCCTGCTGACCCTGGTTACCCAGCTGAAGTCTCATCTCTTTTTGCTTAACCTCTGTCTCCATTGCCTTGCCCTGTGTGAGCCCCAGCCCAGGACAGGTTTGGCAGTGCAAAGATGATCTGAGAGGTCTTTTCCAACAGATTCTCTGATTCTCTGAGGAGCTGGGAGGGGGAGGAGTTGTCTTTGCATGGCACTGAACAACACAGAGCCTCAGTCCCCTGCCTGAGCAGCCTAAGAAGGGGTCTTGTACCCTTTAGCTTAGTCCCTGCTGCCCTACAGTTTGCTTTCCAGCACCTGTCCAACCTCTGGGGCTCCTGGGGGTGCCAGTGGAAAGAGATCCCAGAGCTGCCCACGCAGGCAGGGCAATGATCCGAAGCATCAGAGCTGCAAAACTGGCAGGATACCACTTGCAAAGTCCTGATGTTTTCATCACACTTGGGCACAAGGTGAATCTGCCTCATAGGAAGGGTTCTCTCCTCTCTTGGCTTGCTGTGACCAGCAGCAGCAGAGGAGCAGGGGGCAGGGGCTGGGAGCGGTGGGCACAGCGGGGGGCAGCAGCAGCACCAGCCCTGGGCAGGGTCACACCATCAGTGAGGCATCCCTGGCCTGTTTTGACATTTCCTCTTGCCAGACAATTAACCGAGGGGTAATTGGCTGTAATTGCCGCTCGGGGGTTTAATTGCATCCCCCCCTCATCGCCACCCCGCAGACACGTGCAGGAAGCGGAAGGGTCACCAGGAGCATCCCTGTCCCACAGGCTGCGGCTCCTCTCAATTATAACTTCAAAGGGCTCCCAGGAGCTTTGCAGCTCACTGCAGCCCTGCAACAATTCCCTCTGCTCTCATCGCTGCCGCCGGAGACATCGTCCCTGCCCCTGCCCCTCCCGCACCTCTGCTCTCCCAGCACTCCCCAGTAAAACGCCCCCGTGCCCCAGTGCCCTGCTCTCCCCTCTCCTTGCCTGGCACAGGACCTGCTGGATCAGAGGCAACCTGATCAGCCCCCTTGCAAATTGCTTTCCTACTGACTAATTAAAAGGCTGATGAGATAAGTCAACATATTATTAATAATTATTGTATCGTCTGCTTTGATTTACCAAGTCAAACAGGAAATGATTGTGTGCCAGCACAGGGCATCTGAGGAGCCTGAAGGATGCCTCACAAAAGCTAATTACAGTGGAACCACCTCCAGTGCTGGAGAAAGGTCCCTCACATGCTGCTCATGACCCCCCCCCCAACACCTCTTGGCTCAGGTCCCACAGCATCCCTCTCACTGCCTGGGCTGTGGTGAGCTGCCCCCAATGCCCTCCATGCCCCTCAGTGGCTTTGCTGGTAGGAGCTCCAGGAAAGCCCTCCAGAAGTGGCTTGCATGTCCCCATCCTGTTTAAGGGAAATGTCCTGAGGCCTGGGTACAAAGAGCCCCAGAGAACTTCCCTTGTTCTGCAGAAGCTCAGAGAGGAAAGTGTCAGCAAGGCAGCAGATTTCTATTGCTCTTATGCTTCATAGCAATGATAGCCCAGGCTGCTCTGCTAAATGTGGCAGAGACTTGTGGATCCTTTTATTCCAGACTCTGGTAAAAGGTGAGGGTAGAAAGGGAAATAATTTAGTGAGTCTGCATAGCTAAAGAAATTGGCTCCTGGGCTGGTCACTTCTGTTCATATGTGTGGCCCCTGTGGACAGCTACTGTCAGGGAGCATGACCTAAACAGAGCATGCATGCAACAGAAACTTCTAGAATATTAAATGCAGTTCATAAAGATGTTTGGGAACTACAAAGTGACTGTGTTGGACAGGGAGAGTCAGCTGGGGTGCCTGGAAGCAAAGGGAAAACAGTTACACATAGTCCCAATTCCACCTTTGTGCCCTTAGCTTCAGCTGCCACCTGAGACACATTTCAGCCCTGGGGTGTCCAGGGATGGGCATCTCCTGCTCATGGCCAGTGCTGCTCTGAGGGTCATAGAATCATAGAATGGGAAGGTTGGAAGGGACCTCAAGGATCATTCAGTTCCAACCCCCTGCCATAGGCAGGGACACCTCCCACTAGCACAGGTCACTCAAGGCCTCATCCAACCTGGTCCTGAACACCTCCAGGGAGGTTGTGGAGCACAGAATCACCCAATGTNAAAGCCTGTGCAGAAGGACACTGACTTTGCCTGGCTCTGTTCCTGCAGCCAACAACCACTTCATGGCCTGGCTGATGCCCACCTAATGTGCCAGCTCTGCTGCAGAGGGTGGCCCTCAGCCCCAAGCCCACACCACAGAAGCCCTCTGCCAGTCCAAGCTGTGCTTGCCATTTCAACCCCCATCAGGGTCCTATCTTTCCCCTTGGAGCATCACAAGATATTTGGTGGTCTCCCACCTGCCCAAGGCATGTCTTCTGTCCTACATCATTTTGATGTCTGTGCTACTTCTGGAGTTTCTCTTCCAGTGCAGAACCTCTGCCTGGCTCCAGGAGCACCAGCAAGCAGCAAGGGCAAGCTGCAGTGAGATTCATTTTCTTTGAAGAAAAAGATGAGCAGGAATGGAGCACAGGAAAATAAAGATTTAGGCTGGTAATTGAGATAAAAGCTCCTTTCCCAGTGCTTGTTCAGTTATTGCTAATTCCCCAGATGCTGGTCACTACCAGGAGTTAATCACCTGCAGTGAAGCTCAGGGTAGTTAACTGCCTGACAAATCCCTCCTTAGGCACAGCAGTGACTGATTCCTTGGGGATTATCTCCATTAGTGCCTCCCACCTAATGATTTATGGCTGCAATAACAGCCTTCTCTTTTTCCTCTCTCTCGGTGACAGTGGTGGCCAGGACCTGGCAGCTCCTGGGAAGGTGCTCAGTGCTTGCCCTAGGGAGGGAGGAAGGTGCTGGCAGACCTGGCAGCCCTCCTGAAAGCTGAGGTCCCAGGGCTAGGGAGACCTCATAGGATCATGGAATCATTTAGATTGGAAGGGACCTTAAAGGGACCTTAGTTCCAACCCTCTTGCCATGGTCAGGGACAACTCCACTCAAGGCCCCACCTGGATTGGCCTCAAACACCTCCAGGGAGGGGACATCCACAGCCTCCCTGAGCAGCCTGCTCCAGTGTCTCCACACACTCACTGTCAAGGATTTCTTCCTACCTCCAGTCTCCATCTCTCCTCTCCCAGCTTTAAGCTACCTCATCCTTTAGCTCTGCCCACAGGCAGTGCAGGTGCCAGCTGGTGCTCCTGTGGTGTCTCCTTGCATGTTTGTCCCCCATACTCCTCCTCCTTCTCCCTACTCTCCTGCACCACGCAGGCCCTGGGAGACTTCTAAGACCTTGCTCAGCTGCCTGATATCTGAGGTTTGCATCTTTTGCCTTGCATAATCCAGCAAGTGTTTTGATAACTGCTGTTGACTTTAATTTAAACTGGGAGGGCAGCTCCTGCATACTGATGCAGCCAAGGCCCCCCAGCACCAGCTCACCACCTTAATTATGATGTCCTCATCTCTGTCTCACTGGGGGATCTTTATCATGGTGACAAGGGCTGGGCTGAGCTCCCCTTTATAAAAGCCACTTCAAACTGTCAGCCAAGAGCAGGCAGTGCCAGGAGGCTGGCAGCTCTGGAACCAATGGTGCCCAGCATCAGAGACTTCCCTCCCCTGCCATAGGAGCTTGTTGTGGAGGTGAAAGAGAAAACCCCTCTAAGGCATGGGGACTCCTGAGAACCACAGACTCACAGAGCAGCTCTGGTTGGCAGAGAGCTCCAAGCTCACCCAGTGCCAGCCTTCACCCAGCACTACAGGGGCACCACTAAACCATGGCTCTGGGGCAGCTTGGAACCCTGCTCCTGTCCCTTGGCACCAAGCAGCAGAGGCTGCCCCCTCCTCACCCCAACCTCCCTGCAGGCAGCTACAGAGAGCAAGGAGGTCTCCCCTCAGCCTCCTCTGCTCCACCTGCAACCCCCCAGCTCCCTCAGCCCCTCCTCACCCCCAGCTGCTCCAGGCCCTTCTGCAGCCTCCCTGCCCTGCTCTGCACAGGCTGCAGCCCCTCAGTGTCCTTCCTGCAGTCAGGGCCCAGAGCTGAGCACAGCACTCGAGCTGTGGCCTGCCCAGTGCTGAGCACAGGGGGACTCCAGCACTGCCCTGGGCAGACCTTTCCAATGTCTGAGAACCCTTCCAGGGCAGAAATATTTTCTGGGATCCAGCCTAAGCCTCCTCCAGTTTGGAACCATTTCCTCTGGTCCCTGCATCCCAAAGGTGCAGCAGGTCCAGGCACCTGGCAGAGCTTGTGAGCTGTGTTGCCTTGTGGCACACCGGGCAGAGGTACCTGTGGCACCCAAGCCAGCAGTTCAGGTGGCCTTGCCTTTCTTCCATGCACTGCCACTGATGGCAGAGCTCTGGTGCTGAGGAGGAATGGCACTGGGGGAGTGTTTTGAACTGGTCCATGGGGAAGAGCTGACAGTCCAGAGGTTGGCCAAACAACTCCAGGTCTGACAGAGTGGAGATGTAAATGCCACCCTGCCCAGCTCTCTCTGTGGTCGATGCCAGCCATTGCTGGTGGAAAATGGAGATCTCACTCCCTGCTCTCTGCCAGCACTGAGGATGCTGCCAGCTCTGGCAGTGCCACAGGGACAGGCAGCCATGAGCATCGTCTGGGCTGCCAGATTTGAGAGGGAATTGGGTGTCTGGAGACCTGAAGCAGCCACACCGGTTGGAGGCCAAGGCAGGCATTTGGTGCCCACAACATCCTGCTGGACCCTCCTGGAGAGCCCTGCGCCCTGGAGTGTCTCAGCCCTGGTCCCCCACCTTCAGCCCTGCCCAGGACTGCCCCAGGTGGCTCTGCCTGGCTCCCTGCCCGCAGAGCTGGGCGGGCACAGATGGGAAGCAGATGCTGCCTTCATGTGTGATCCATTAAGTTCAACGATGACTTCCACACCCCCCAGGGCTGCAGCGTGTGTGGGGGCAGGGAGCTGGACAGGCAGTTGTGCATACCCTTAGTTGCAGACACCCCAGAGCACCCCTGTGCCATGGGGCAGGAGCATGTCCTGGGTTGTCACCATAGGTTAGTGTGGATTGGAAGGGACCTCAGAGACCAACGCCCTGCCATGGGCAGGACACCTCCCACCAGCACAGGTCGCTCAAGGCCTCATCCAGCCTGGCCTTGAACACCCCCAGGGATGAGGACATGCACAGCTTCTCCAGGGAACCCATTCCAGTGCCTCACTGCCCTCATGGTAAAGAACTGCCTCCTGATGTCCAACCTAAATCTCCCCTAATCTGGCTTCAAACCATTGCCCCTTGTCCTGGCACTCCAAGCCCTTGTCCCTCCCCAGCTTTTCTGTAGCCCCTTCAGGTACCAGAAGGCCACCCCTAGTCCAGCCTCTCAGCTGGGCTGAGTGCTGTGGGCTCACACTGAGGACCCACACTGGCCTCACCTTGCTTGGGAAGGAGAGGCTCTGAGCCCCCATGGAGCTCCATTGCTTGCTGAGGTCCTGTGTTCTCCAAGTGCTTTCCCTTCCCTCTCTAGAGCTGCTCTCTGCAGCTCCCTGAAAGGAGATTGCAGGGAGGTAGAGGTTGGTCTCTTCTCTCCAGGATCAGGTGATAGAACAGGAGGAAATGGCCTGAAATTGTGCCAGGGGAGGGCTAGCTTAGAGATGAGGAAAAAATTTTTCCCTGCAAGAGTGATCAGGGATTGGCACAGGCTGCCCAGGGAGATGGTGGAGTCCCCATCCCTGGAGGCGTTCAAGAAATGTGTGGCCATGGCACTTGGGGACCTGGTGTAAGGGCCATGGTGGTGCTTGAGTTGGACTCGATGACCTTGGAGGTGTTTTCCAGCCCAAACAGTTCTGTGATTCTATGATTCACCCCAAGCTGTGCACCCCAAACTCATCCTCCAGCTGGAAAGCCTGCTCAGTTTGTGCATGGAGATGGCATGGACCAGAAGAGACCCAGGGGAGCACCATGAAGGCACTTCCCTGCTGCTGCTGTGAGCAGCAGACTGAGCACAAGGAAAGAGACTTGGTCTGGAGAATTCTGAGCCCCCAGGGGCCCTCTGCCACCAGCTTCTGGTAGCATATCAGACTCACATGAGCATTCCTGTCTGCAAACAGGGATGTGCTGCATTCCACTCTGCTTCGGGGCGGGAGTTGAGAGTAGCTGACCAGATGGGTGCTGGGGAGGGACTGCTCATCCTTGTTGCCCCTCAAGGCTGCAGTCATCTCTTGTCCAAAAGAAGCTGCAGGAGCAGAGGGAGTTCATAGAATCACAGAATGGGCTGGGTTGGAAGAGACCTCCAAAGGTCACCCAGCCCAACCCCCTGCACTCAGCAGGGACATTCCCCACTAGAGCAGGTTGCCCACAGCCCTCTCCAGCCTCACCTTGAACATCTCCAGAGATGGGCCCCAACCACCTCCCTGGGCAGCCTGTTGCAGTGTTCCAGCAGCCTCCTGCTGCAGAACTTGTTCCTCAGAGCCAACCTCAATCTGCTCTGCTCTAGTTTGCAGCCATTGTCCCTGCTCCTGTCCCTGCAGCCCTTTGCAAACAGTCCCTCTGCAGCCTGCTTGGAGCCCCTTCAGGCACTGGCAGGCAGCTCTCAGGTCTCCCTGGAGCCTTCTCTTCTCCAGGCTGCACACCCCCAGCTCCCTCAGCCTGTCCCCATAGCAGAGCTGCTCCAATCCTCTGAGCATCTTCGTGGTCTCCTCTGGACCCTCTCCATCAGGTCCAGGTCCTTCCTGTGCTGAGGGCTGCAGAGCTGGCCCCAGTCCTGCAGGTGAAGTCTGACAGAGCAGAGCAGAGCAGAGTAGGGCAGAGGGGCAGGATCCCCTCTCTCCATCTCTGACCCAGGCTGCCCTTGGCCTTCTGTGCTGCAAGCTCACACTGCCTGCTCCTGTTTAGCTTCTCCCTCCCCAGCACCCCCAATTTCTCCTCCTCAGGGCTGCTTTCCATCCCCTCCTCCCCCAGCCTGCGCTGACACTCAGGGTTGTTCTGGCCCAGGCTCACCACTGGGTGAGTGATGGCGAGGAGTCCTGCGTGCCCCAGGGTGGTGACCTGTGGTCTCTCTGTCCTGCAGTGGGACTCCATCAACGAGATGGATGAGTTTTTCAGCCCCATCCACACCTACCAGGTCTGTAACGTCATGACCCCCAACCAGAACAACTGGCTGCGGACCAACTGGGTGCAGCGGGACGGGGCGCGGCGAGTCTACGCCGAGATCAAGTTCACGCTGCGCGACTGCAACAGCATGCCAGGCGTGCTGGGCACCTGCAAGGAGACCTTCAACCTCTACTACCTGGAGTCCGACCGTGACCTCGGCACCAGCACCCGCGAGAGCCAGTTCATGAAGATCGACACCATCGCGGCTGACGAGAGCTTCACCAGCGTGGACCTGGGGGTGCGGCGGCTGAAGCTGAACACGGAGGTGCGCGGCGTGGGGCCGCTCAGCAAGAGAGGCTTCTACTTGGCCTTCCAGGACATCGGTGCCTGCATCGCCATCGTCTCGCTGCGTGTCTACTACAAGAAGTGCCCTGCGATGGTGAGGAACTTGGCGTCCTTCTCCGAGGCCGTGACGGGGGCGGACTCCTCCTCCCTGGTGGAAGTGCGGGGAGAGTGTGTGGGGCACTCCGAGGAGAGGGACACCCCCAAAATGTACTGCAGCGCCGAGGGGGAGTGGCTGGTGCCCATCGGGAAGTGTGTCTGCAGCGCTGGCTACGAGGAGCAGAGGGATTCCTGCATGGGTGAGTCGCTGCTCCTGCTGGCAGTGCCCTCGAGGGGAGGGATGGCTGCGAGGGCCAGGACTGAGGGCTGGTCACAGGGCTTTGGACAAGCAGCCTCCAAGAAGGCCAAAGGCTGCTCGAGTCTCTACCGGCCAGTTTCATGCTCCTAAGATTTGTCACTGGTGCCACTGGGAGCTGTTGTGGGCCTGTCTGTTACACATCCTGCTGCACAGAGCATGGCTTTGGGACAGGGACTGGCTTTGCAACAGGGGCTGGCATTGCAACAGGGGCTGGCATTGGGGCTGCCCTGGCTCCATCTTTGCCTACCGTGGAACGTATGGCACAGAGATCCCAGCCCGATGCCTGCAGCAGCTCTGAGATCTCTGCTGGTGCACTGCAGCGAAGCACAGCTCAGGCTCTCCACAATGCCCCTCTGCTTGCTTACCTTTGGCAGGGGTTTGAAAGCAGAGCAATCGGCAAGCACAGCACCAAGCCCTTCCCAAGCAAGGTTACGGCGTCCACCCACCGGCCTCCCCAGGGCTGCTGCAGAGCGTGGCCAGCCTGGGCTGCAGGGAACCTTCCCGGGGGCCTCCGTGCTGCTGGGCAGGCTTCAAGCCACCTGTACAAACTGCGATAAGGAAGAGAGGTGACCAGCAGCAGCCGAGCAGCAGGCACGGGGCTGTGTGTGTACAGAGCTGGGGGTCCCCAGGAGAGGCCTCCATGCAGCTTTGTTTGCTCTGCGCTTCTTGCTGGGAGGCAGCGAGGGGAGCAGCACAAATAAGAGTGCAGGGCTTGTGTTTGAGTTTCATGGAAATGTCAAGTGGAGCTTTTGTCTTCGGGAGACTGGAGGCAAGGTCAGGACGTCCAGCGCTGGGCTGGGCCGAATGCAGGTGCCACAGGGATGCTGATCCCCAGCCACGCTGAGTGGGAAGGACAGGCAGGGTAAACGCTCCCACCCTGAGCTCCTCTGGCTGCCACTGTTGCTTTCAAAGTCATCCTGAGGTAGATTTGATAGCTCAAAAAGGATTGCTTCCTGCCATGTTAGGAAGCAGCTGCAAAGTGGGGCCAGGCAGGTACTGCTGTGGCAGGGGGCACTGGCATGGGCTGCCTGCAGGGCTGGGTCCTGCATGGGCTGCCTGCAGGGAGCTGAAAGTTGGGGATTTGGTTGAGAAGGTCCAAACACCTTCTCCCCATGTCCCTCCTCCTGTGATCCCACAGAGCAGGCTCTGCCCCAGGAGCTCACCACCCCGAAGCCTGCAGGCTGGAGTCACTGCAGCAGTGCTGTGTGCCCTTGGATGTGTTTGCCTCTGTCCTGAGGGCAAAGCTGTGTGAGAGCTCCTGCCCCTTTCTGGTGGGATTGGCCCTGCCTGTAGGCAAGCACTGAGGGAAGAGTGGTTCAAGCTGCCTCCCCGGGTGGGATGGGCACAGGCAGACCTGGCCCCTCTGCATGCAGAGGAACTCAGAGCAGTGCTGCTCAACCAACAACACTGTGATGGTTTGGGAGTTACCTGCCCCCTCCCCCCCCGCCAATGAAAATCCCCCAGACTAGACTCAGCCAGCTGGAAGTTAAGGACTGAAGCTCTATTTACAGCTCAGCACAATGCACAAGCAGAGATAGACACAACAGACAGGAATAGTTACAGACATAGACAAGTGAAAGGTAATGCAGAAACACAATTCCCCTCCCAGCAATCAGAGTCCCCAGGAGGGGGTCCCAACCACCCTTCCACCTTCTCCCCACCCCTCTGCCTTACCCCAGGCTCTGCCTTACATGCAAGGTGAGTTTGGAGGATGGGCAAGGGGAGTTAGAAGCAGAGTGGTTAGTGAGGTTACACAGTAAAGAGGTCAGAAGACACAGCAGCTCCCAGAGACACTGAGACTCTCCCTCTTACCTATGTTTGTGTCCTTGTTCTTATACATCCCAGCAAGCCTGTGAGTGCAGCAGACCTCACCACTGTTGTCCTTTCACAGCCTATCACCTAATTTTGTTCATTCAGATATTCCAATTAGCCTCAAACCAGCACAAATACTCTCTGGGGAAGCTCTCCAGGCATCAGAAAAGCACAAAATTGCCACTGGACTTCCTCTGCCCTCCTGCCTTCCTTGTGCCATTTCTCCAGCTCTCAGCAGGTAGTTTTGGTGGCCTGGCAGGAGGAGAGTTTTGGTGGCCTGGCAGGAGGAGAGCAGGACACAGCAGCTCCTGGCTGGCATCTCCTCTGGCGGGCGGGTGCTGAGCCCTGGCTGTGTTTACACAGGACGGCAAAGAGATGCAAATGTCTGAGCTAAGCTTCTTGTGCTGGATCGGGGCAGAGGTCCTTCTTCAGAGTGCAAAGTGCCTTGCTGGGGTGATTTATAGCTCCCAACAGCTGGAAATTAGCCGTTTTAATTGTCAGGGGGACAAAAGCTGGATTCCAGCCGCTGTCGCCACGGCAATTTTTCATTCTCTGTGGCAGGGATGAGCTGATATAAATCACTCCTCGTGGCCCTAATAATCTTTCTATAAATATCAGGGAATTTTTTTTTTTTTTTTGCTTGGAGGGGGAAAAAAAATTAGAGAGAAGATCCTTTACCTCTATGGCAGTGCTTAAAATATGATTCCAAATTAATTTCCTTCCGCCTTTCACAGCCAGACGCCTTATTTGTCAAAGCTAAAGATGTTTGAACAAGGGAGGCTTCTCCCCCTCCTCCTCAACCTTCATTTGTCTAAGGGCCTGCCAGAGTGATGGAAGACAGCTTACAGAAACCAGATCATGGCCAGATCTGTTCCCAGTCCTTCAGAGGAGGAAGGCTGTGTCACAGAGCCGGCAGTGGTGAAGGATGTGTAGGGACCTGCGAAACTCCTCTCTGCCTCTTGTCCCCTCTCCTGCCAGCCATGCCCTTGGATGTCCCTTTGTTTGGGCAGGAGGCTGGGGGCTGGGATCTCTGCCTCCTTGCTCTTAACCCACACCTTTCATCTTCTTCCAGTGTCCTGGTATTTGTTGTGAGGGTGTGAGGAGCACTTTCTGGGGGGCCAGGTCTCGGGTCAGGACCATATTAAGGATAGCATCCAGCCTGGCATCAGATGTGTCACAGCCCTGCATGGCACAAGACATTTGTGCCTTGCTTCTGTGCCCCAAGCATCTGTCTGGTTTATCTTCAGAGGTACAGGACCCCCAGCTGTGGCTGGGCAGGGATGCTGCAGTGCCCTGCTGGGCAGAAATGGGTTTGAGCATGAATTGCCACAGCTGCTGATGGGCTCCTGGGATCTGCTGGCTTTAAAATTCTCAGCTCCTAGTCCCATGGCATCTTCTGCCACAGCCACCCCAAGATGAAACCCCTCAGGGTCTCTCTCTGGGGCAGCCCCAGCTGCAGTTTCAAGGCTCTGGTGGATGGAGAGGTGGGCAGGGAAACTCAGGCAGGTGAGGGCAGTGAGCTTTGCCCTCTCTTACCCACTCCTCTCCAGGGAGGGCTGCTGGGGTCCTGAGCCACCAAGGCTTTAGGGCCATGGCCCTTGCATCAGGGCAGGCATCCTGGGGCAGCTCTGAACCTGTCCTCAGGCTCACCAGTCAGAAAAGCAGAAAGCTGAGCTCAGGTCCATGTAGCCCTTTGTGACTGCACACAGACTCAGTTTGTACCATTAGTAGCAGAGCCATGGCCATGGGTCACAGTGCTGCTCCCTGGGAGCTGGCACAAACCCAGCCAGCCCCCAGCCATGGAGACCTCCAGGAGCACAGGACATGCCAGGAAGCTTCTTCTTTAGTGAACAAGTGCATAAAGCAAACCAGAAGGGGCAGGTCCCCTTCCCTGCTGTCAGAGCATGTAGATGAGCCTTTGGCAGAAATGCAGCTCCCAGAGAGCACCTTTGCAGCATATCCATGGGCTTCAGGAGTGGGATTCACTCTTCAGACAATTTGCCTAAACTTTGGGACCAGATCTTAGCCTCTTGGTGATGGCTCTGGCTGCTTTCTCTCTATGGCTTCAGCTTGGCTCTTGCCTTTGGCTGGAAAACAGTGATGAGGGAGCAACAACTCAGCAACTGCTGCTCCATCAGCCCCATGTGGGTGTCTGCAGCCTGCCAGGGCTGCCTGAGAACAGCCACCAAATGGCTCTGATATGTGTGGATGAATGAGGATCAGGCCCAACTGTGCTCAGACCAAAAAAGTGGCCTGTGTGCTCTGGACATGGGGAGGAGAGGGAGGCTGTCACTGCCAGGACCCCCTGCCCTCCAGCTCCCAAACTGAAGAAGATGAGTGCTGGCCCTCAAGGACGAGCCCTCTGCTGCTGGGCTCCCTCCTGCCTCCCGTGGCACATGGCTGGTGGGAATGGATCTGGAGGGTCTGGTTAACAATCTGGAAGCCAGTTAATTTTTTCCAGTTGGTGGGATTCATGCTGATGAACCAATCAGCAAATTTAATGTACCTTAAACCTTCCTCATGGGCAACTTTAATCGAGCAATTAAAGCACCACGGCATTGCTAATTAAGAGAAGAAAATACCCAGCTTGGTAATTAAGTGCTTGTGAATACAGCTCTGTGTCCACAGACCTTCATGGGGACAGGCAGTGGAGATTGACTTGCCAGCTGCAGAGAGCAGCACTCTGCACTGTGGGAGCAGGGGAAACATCACCCAGCTGCACCCCCCCCCCCCCCCCCCCCCCCCCCCCCACATACCCTGCTGGTGGGCACAGCCCTGGCCACACTGGGTCAGGGTAAGCCCTAGAAGCATAGGGGCAAAGTGACATCAGTGAAGCCCTTGGCAGGGGAGGCCAGGCCAGAGACACGACCTGCAGCTGGGCTGAGCAGTGACCTGCAGCCACAGGAGCAAAACCTTGCAGCTGTGTGAACAGCTGAGGTCCAGATGCTGGTGTTGGAAGGAGAGGAAAGGTGGAGGCTTTGTCCTGCTCTCTTTGGGTATGGCTACAAGGGGACAGACCCCTTTGCCCAGTGCCATGCAGGTGGGGATGCCCTTGGACACCTACCCTGGGGCACCACAGCCTATGCTCTCTTCCTGCAGTGCAGAAAGGGTGGAGAGGAGTGCAAGGAGGAAAGATCTGCTGGTGGGTTTAGGGAGCCAACCAAAGCCTTGCTCCCTTCCCTCTTCTCCTCAGACTCCTGTCTCTTTCTCAGTCAGAGATGCCTGGGGAGCCTCAGGCCTCTCTTTCCTTTTTCTGCTAACTGATTTTTCCCCACCTCTTTGAGAGCATCACAGCAACCCTGAGCTCCTTGTGTCTGAGCTGCTGGCACAGGCTGCTTGGCTAGGGACAGGCTGCTGGGCTCACTGGGCTGACTCCAGGCAAAACTCCTTCTCTTGAATGTGATCTGGATGGAGCCCCCAAAATCGTGCACAGGGGCTACAAGTGCCTCTGCCAGCCAGCAAAGCTGGCAGTTCAGGGCACCCACCACCAGCCTGGGCTCCCCCTGCCTCAGGTCCTGCCTGGAAGCCTATGTCCCACATAATCAAGGTGAGAAATGTGCACCAGAAAGCCCTGAGACTGCAGCTCCAGACACACAGGCTGCTTGTGCTCTGTGCTTGCAAATCAGGGTGGATTTCTAGGAGACCTTTCCATGCCAGTCCCAGCTCACAGGTGCCAGCCCCAGGCCGTGGCTGCCTCACACCTCAGAGCCTCCCGTGCCTGCTGGCACAGAACCAGTTTGTCATACCCACAGCCAGCCTGCACCAGTGCCCTGGGTGCCCACAACAGAGGCCTTCTGCTGTGAGTGTACCAAAATAACCCTGCCAAGGGCAGGAGCATTGTGAGGTTTGAGGAAGTGCTGTGGGAGTTGTGCAAATGTCCTTTCTGCCACACCAGGCAAGAACCTCTGAGACACTTAAGTGACTCACAAGATTGTCAGGGGTGGTTTGCAAGGCAGCCAGCAGCTTTGGAAAGCACAGGCAGGGCTGGCTGAGAGACAGTAACTCCTCTGCTGGTCCCACACAAAGCTCTGCACCCTGAAAAGGGGCAAGGAGAAGGGGAAGGGGGAAAGGAGAAAGGGGAAAGGGAAAGGGAAAGGAAAAGGAAAAGGAGAAAGGGCCCAGGGAAAGGAAAAGGGGAAAGGGAAAGGGAAAGGGAAAGGGAAAGGGAAAGGAAAAGGGAAAAGGAAAGGAAAAGGGAAAAGGAAAAGGGAAAGGAAAAGGGAAAGGAAAAGGGAAAGGAAAAGGAAAAGGAAAAGGAAAAGGGAAAGGAAAAGGGAAAAGGAAAAGGAAAAGGAAAAGGAAAAGGAAAAGGAAAAGGAAAAGGAAAAGGAAAAGGAAAAGGGAAAGGTAAAAAGGGAAAGGGAAAAAGGGAAAGGGAAAGGGAAAGGGAAAGGGAAAGGGAAAGGGAAAGGGAAAGGAAAAAGGGAAAGGAAAAAGGAAAAGGAAAAGGGAAAGGAAAAGGAAAAGGGAAAGGGAAAGGAAAAGGAAAAGGAAAAAGGGAAAGGAAAAGGGAAAGGGAAAGGAATGTTCAAGGAGGATTCAGGCATCAGACCTTGTTGGGAAGAGACCATAAGGAAGATCCTGGATGGGTTGGGTTGGAAGGGACCTCAAAGCTCTCCCAGTGTCTACCCCTGCCATGCCCAGGGACACCTCCCCCAGCACAGGCTGCTCAAGGCCTCATCCAGCCTGGCCTTGAGCACCTCCAGGGAGAGGACACCCACAGCCTCCCTGGGCAGCCTGTGCCAGTCTCTCCCCACCCTCACTCTCAAGAATTCCTTCTCCAGTCTCAATCTCTCCTCTGCCAGCTGCAGATGTGCCAGAGACAGCACTGGTCTGGGCTGGGTGCTAGGAAGAACTCCTTCCCTCGGGGGCTTGTCAGCTCTGGGGTGGGATTCTTGGATCCACACTTGCGTTGTGCCCACAGATGCAGTTTCTAGTCCCAGCCTGTTGGATCCCAGATCTGCTGAGCTGTGTGGGCATGGCTGAGTTAGCCCTGCCAGCATGCTGGGGACGGGTGCAGGGCTGGGTGCATGGGTTGGGTGCAGGGCTGGGTGCAGGGCAGGGTGCAGCGCTAGGTCCAGGGCTGGGTGCTCGCTGGGTGCAGGGCTGGGTGCAGGGTTGGGTGCTCTCAGGGTACAGGGCAGGGTGCAGGATTGGGTGAAGGGCAGGGTGCAGGGCTGGGTGCAGAGCTGGGTGCAGGGCAGGGTGCAGGGCTGAGTGCAGGGCAGGGTGCAGGGCTAGGTGCAGGGCAGGGTGCAGGGCTGGGTGCAGGGCACGGTGCAGGGCTGAGTGCAGGGCTGGATG
>WBNM01028061.1:0-21902 GCA_013399055.1 Ramphastos sulfuratus
AGGCCTGCGCTGCTGGGCCGGGGTCTGCGGCAGGCCCCGCCCGCCGCCGCAGCGCAGCGCGCCCGGCCGCCATGGCAACGCCTCGGTGGGGCGAGCGGAGCGCTGGGGCGGGCTTGGCCCGGCCCGGGCACAGGCAGCGCCCGTGGAGGGGTCCTCGCCGCGTCCCGACTCCAAGAGGCCGCCGGCGGGACGCGGGGTCTGTGAGGCCGCAGCCCCCAGACCAGAGCTCGGGCGACACAGAGCCCCCGCACCTGCGGCGCCTGGGAACTCAACCCCAGGAAACGCGCGCCGGCCGGCAGCGACACAAGCCCGAGCGGCGCCCTGACACCGCCCCTCAGGCCAAAAATCGTTTTCCCGGAGGAACGAGACATCGACAGAGCGGGTGCTAGGTTCGCGTTCCATGGCGGCCACGAACCGCACGGAAAAGGCGTCCATAGCGTTCGGGGAACAAGCGCCATCCAGCCCGGGCTGACTCTGAACCGTTTCTATTGGAATAAACCGTGGGTCACACACAGAAGCCATTGCACAGCTTCTGCACAGCACCAACATCAGTGAGGTAGCCGTACGCACAATGACAAGACAGGCCCTCATCATTCAGGTTCTTCACAAGCTTCCATATCCTCATCCTTTCAAAGACTGACTGCAACATCCCTGGAAGAAGGCAGCAGGTTGACAATAAACACGGAGTTCCAACTCCTGCTCTTGTGACAGGTTACAGAGAAGGTAAGGATTGGTACTAGAGCTGGTTAGATAAGGTGTTCCTTTTTCTGCAAAAATAGACCCTTGTTGATGGGGATGAAGTGAAGACAAATACTGCAGTCTGGGTTTTTTTTTCCCTAACCCTAACACCATTTAAAAAAAAACCAACAAAAAAACCCACAAAACACACAACACAGGTAGGGAAGCTAAAAGTTGAGATGGGTACTGGATCTGCCGATTACCACTGACCAAGGAACCACTTTAGATTTCTTCTGCTTGCCTCCATTCCATTCAAAGGCTGAATTTTGTGTCTTCCATCCTACACACCAAATTCCATTCGGTCTCCCTTAATCTCTCAGTAACTGCTGGTGTTCCAAACCTCTACCATGAAACTGTTACAAAAGGGGATGGAGCCCAAGGACCAAGCCTCAGTAGTCTGGCACTGCACACCTGATGAGTTTGTCCCAGCTTCAGCTTCCTCACCTGTGAAGTGGAGCTATTTCATTTGATATAAGAATTAACCACCAATTGTCATTACTGGTTAATGATTTTTATAAGGTCACTGATGCTTGTAACAATGTGACACATCATTTATGTCTCATAGACACTAGAAAGCTAATAGACTGATTTGTCATTTTAAACATAATGGAACCTCTACTGGCATGTAGTCTTCTCCTTATTTTTAACAAATCACTCCCACCTTGTGTGACAGATGTTGCTACCAATCAGAGCTGGCATAACATAGCAGAGCTGTCACTAGGAACTCTGTTATTGAGTTTCTGAACTTGACACGAAGTGCCTGAACTAGGGTTAGGGGAGACAAACTGATGAACTCACAGTCCTCACAACCCAACTCAAGCATAACTGCTCAACCCTACTGCATTGTATACAGATGAGTATTTGAAGTAGGTGTATCTGGAAGAAGCATCCTCTGCATCATGGGAAACGAAGTTTCACATGAAAGCTGCACTATAAAGACAGTCAAGAACAGCAACTTTACCATTAGTTTTTTAATTGTGCTATCACAGTCCGGTTTTTCACTGAAAGCCAAAATAACTGTCAGATTCACAGACAGAATGGCAAACAGCTGTGACTCCTTGGAATTCCTCTGACACTTCTCAGTTCTTCCAGAGACACAGCACCTTTAAGTGCCTGTATCTACTGCTTTAGTGGAACATCGGTGTAGTTCAAGAAAAACCAAAAGTCCTTAAATCGCCAGTTTCTGGTGCGGACAGAAGCGATATCACCAAGAGATCATCCAAATTAGTTCAGTGAAGACTAGAGGTAACAAGGCATAATCAAACTTTGAATACATTTGAACTCAAGCAGATAAGCTCTTTCCAATCCCTCTGTCAGGAGCAGTCCTGTCTACTGGAACATGTTCATGCTCTGACTGGGATGGCTTGGTGAGATGCTCTGCGATTTCTCATGTCTCAGTGTAGACACTTTCACATTGGTGTCACCTTTGCTTGCTGGGGCTCATCTGTCTTCAGCTGTGGGCTCTATTAACTCCTTCCCTTCACAGGAAGGCAGAAATCAATATAGACATTTCACTGGGAAGAAATAAGTGGTTACAAGCCCTATCTGCAATGTCATGTCCAATGCACAGGTCAGAAGTACCAGCACTGTTCATGGTGTTACAGAAGACAAGTTGAGTGGGGAGACGCGACGTGTTGGAGTGTTGTTGGCTGACAATGACACAGGGAGGAAGAAGGGAGCAGCAATATCCGTGGATGATGTTTCTCCTTGGTTGCGAAGCTGTAAGATCTGCCGCAGCAAGGCCTTTCCTTCTTCTCTCGTCTGAAATCAAGTTGTAAAAAACAAGACATCCATAGATGGGTGATTTCTGGGTCAAATTCAGTATGTAAGTTATAGTAGTTCGTCATTCTGTAGGCTACAGAAAAACCATCCTTGTTTAAGTAGCAGAAGAAAATCATTAAACCATGTCACTAAGCCGCTCTTCCTTTTACTCACCTGATCTGTGTGGTACTTGTCTATTTCAGACAGTGCTATCATTAGCCACTGAAATTGTCTAAATATACCAGCACAAAGTAGATCAGAGAAGCTTCAATAAAGCTGAGCTCAGTTCTCCATAGCTTCAGACAGCTTTAAGGAGAGGCCAAACACCCTGCACTTGTGCATAGTGACTACTACTAGGCTGAAGTTCAAAATCCAAAGTTGTCTACTTACAGAACATCTCAGAATAGTCATATACAAAATCCAAATACTACTGCATCCTCTGCACTGTCTATACACAAAAGGATGAGGAATAAAAAAGAAGTTACTGAGTACCATCACTCCACGGCATGTGGGAGTCTGACCAATTAGTCACCTCCTCACCACCAAGATTTTCAGCAGTCTGCCACGTGGAGCCTCAAATTCTTTTATTTAGGGCACACCAATGAGACATGGTTCAGATTTACTCTCTATACCATAACCTGTGATTTTAGATGTAAGCAGCATTAGCGGTCAGGTGTACACCACCACCACTCAGGATATGACTGGCATGGCAAACAGCCTATTCCTTCAATAAAGGATTCCTTCTACTCTGAGGGGGACCATAGAGCCCCTTAGAAAGAGCAAAGGCTGCACAACTACTCACATCATTGAAAGCACAGCATTTCTGAGCACACGCTGAGGCTTCGTCCCAGAGTTTACATTTGAAGTAGTATTGGGCCAGGTAACGGAAGGCAGTGCTGACCTCCAGGTGCTCCACTATCTCCTGCAGTGAGGGAGGAGGAAAGCCACACTCTGTGAACACCTTCCAAGTTAGATCTACACCATGTTTTCTTCTTTTATTCCCATGATATGATCTTACCCCACAGGAATAAATATCCTGGATGTATTTGATATAGCACTGAGCTGCCTGTTCAGATTCATTCAGCTGTTCGTGCAGCCTAGGAAAGGAGAAAAAGGGGCCACTGGAACAAGACTGCACTGCTGAAGACCTTCTCGGCCTATGAGAAAGCAGCTACTCAACCTGACCTGGACTAAAGCCAGGTCTTTTCCTTCAGCATTCACCAGACATGTACCATGTGTTACACCCCACAGAAAGAGATGATCCAGTTTCAGAACAGTTATATTACCAGGAAAGGAGCCAGTCAGATACTGACAGACAACCAAAGCGACAACCAAAGCAGAGAGTTGTGCTTCTTCTGTTACATTTTCAAGATTTTACCAGATCTGGCTACCTCCTCCAGTACTGCCCCTTCCCTGCTACATCCCAGAAGCCTTTGTACAGCAGCTTCAACCATCACTTGCCTTTTTCCTTCCCCCTTGCTTTTTCCACTTTGTATTACTTAATTCTCACCAAAAATTAGTGCTGATGTCAGGGTTCACGTTTCTTTCCTATTAGACCTTTTATTGGGGAAATGAAAAAATACATTTAAAAAAACCCTACAATTTTGTCTATCACCTACCACCATGGACTGCTTTTTAAGTTTCAATACAACAAATAAAATTGGCAGAACAACCTGCTCAAATCACCTCAAGATTTAGAACTCCCTTGCTACCAACCTTATGCTGATTCCCTCTAATTTTCTTTAGGGAAACTGACAACTGAAGCTGGACACCAGGATTTGCACACACTACACACCTAAGGACAGCAGTTATTACAGAGCTGCCTAAGCAACACTGCCCCATTTTGTGTTTTATCAAAGTGCCAGTCGCATTTACTACAGCACCAACAGCTCATGGTAACACAGATACTCACTTTGCTAGCTTCACCAGTGCCATTTTCTCCACATCTCCCACAGCATAAGCTCTCCAATAGCACTGTAGGGAAGGAAAGTCAGTCAAACACACTACAAAAAGACAAACTATGTGGCTTTCCAGCAAAGGGACACGTATCACCTGCAGAGGACTCTCTCCATTTATCATCTACTCTAGTTACACTGCAGCAGAACCTCTCCAATTGAAACCACACATAGATGGTTTCCACAAGCCCTAACAATACTCTCTATACTTGTCCAGCAGCACTAGCTAGACAATTCTGCTGTAAATCCAGTGTCCTGGGAGACATCTTAATTTCTTAATCCATGTAACAGTTCTCACTCACCTTTTTAGCTTCCACCAACTGATTGAGTTTCTCATAGCACTCTCCCAGAGCAACCAGCATTCGAGAGTCATTTGGTCTGTAAAAGAGCAATTCCTAAATGTAGTTTGATGGACAGGCATCTGATCTCAGAGTGGGGTGGAAGGGAACAAAATCAACCAAAAATATCTACACCTAGAAGTGTCTTCATCCTTCTTTACATAGAATATCACTTAAGCTCCTGAGCAGCGTTTCTTGGCATTTAATTGACAAAACCTTTAACTAACGTAACCAAAAAAGATTTGTAATAGTTAGACTGCACAAATCACATAGCACTGATATTCTTCACCCTTGCTCAAGTTTGTGTAAATTCCTTCACAAGTAACAAGCACTTCAGAACAAACATTAATAAACATGGCTCAGTTCTCAATGCTACCTGAGCTGGTGAGCCCGTCGGTAGTAATAGAGACAGTAAAATGGCATCTTGAGGATTTCATAGGTTTGCCCCAAGCCATACCAGGCTCTGTAGTCTCTTTTATTCACTTCTATTGCATGCCTGTCAAAGAAAGGGAGATGAACTAGTCAGAAAGCAGTCAGGATCAAAACCAAGACAGAGTAAGTCAAAAGATTAACAAACCCCCTAAGATACTACTTCAGTCCCCATGCAACCATTTTGTGCAGTACAAGCAATACCTGTAAGCTTGGATAGCTGCAGATGTGTTCTTCATTTCCATATACTCATGTCCCATAAGTGTCCAGGCTCCCAGATAACGAGGATTCAGTTTCAAGGCCCTCTGGAAATAGAGTGCTGCTTTTTCATGCTGGGAACGCAAGCTATAATAATTCCCTAAAGCGAAAGTCACAATGTTTATTTTAATAATAATAATACAAACCCCAGGATTAAATTAGGAAAGAAACAAAGTCCCATTAAAGGCAGATCTGACTCAAACCTCAAGAGACCAAATAGCAGTCTGTTCTCAATCCTTTTCCAGCTGTACCAGACATCCTACCTCCTCAGCCTTCAAACTTACATCATGATGATACATTTCCTGACAAACAGTTCTTTCCATTGGGGTTTCAAGACTATATATAGGGATTACCAGCTTCACGGGTCTTCAAAATAGTTTCTTTACCTCCTTTCTACACTGATAGTATTACAACAACTTTTTCAGAAAGAAACAATGGAAAACTGGTCTGTCTGAATCTATATTCAAGAGCTTTGCTGGCTGATAGATCTTGGAAACACTTGTGAAAACTAAGATACAGCCTGCAGACAGCATAGTGAGAACATGGAAAAGAGCTGGCTCTCACCAATTACACAGCAGGTCTCAACACGATACTTGTCTATCTCACAGAGATTGTGAGCCAGGTAGCTCAATTCAGGCTTCATGCTCTAGTAAAACAAAGAAATGGAAGTGATGAGAAGAGCAGCATGTTACTGTTCCAAAGAAAACCCAGGCAGTTTGCAATCTGTACACTGCATCTATTTCATGGCACTGCAAAGTAGAAAGCAGAAGCTGAAAGCCTATGGAGAGGCCAGACCAGACAGCTCCATCTCCTTTGCTTATGTTAACATACCTCTAACAAACATCACCACTACGGACAGGCAGCAGAAAGAGTACTTACCCTTACATACAGCAAGTTGGAGAAAGTGTCCATGTTTTCTATCCTGTAGGGGTCTTGCTTCCTTAGCTCGTTGAAGATGGATAAAGCTTTGTCAATATCTGAAGAACAGGTGAGGGAGGAACAAGAACTATAAATGCCAAGTTTGCATGAAGAAGCTCATTCCTACATCAGTAAGTGTCACTGACCTCGGATATTGTGGTAGGCAACTGCAATCTGAGATATGATGTAAGTGCTTTTGGAAAATCCTGCATCAATGAGACTCTGATACTTCTGCAGAGCCTCTTCTATCAGCTGCAGCTCTGTATAAATGTGTGCAAGAAAGAACTCTTTCATCCATGTGTCTGGCAAGGACAGGAACTTCAACTATCAAGAACCAAAGAAGAGGAGGAAGAGATGACAATCAGTAGTATTCCAAGAGCCACCCATGGCAAGAATCCATTCTCTTCCCTCCCATGATTTAGTAGATGCTCTTGAGGCAGGAGGCTTTCCTGCAATCGCTTTCTTAAAGCAGCAGCTACAAAAGAGCAGTATTAGGACCAAGAATTAATACCAGATTCTTCCACAGGGGGGCACTGAATAATGCCTATAAATTGAGATTAAAGAGGAAAGAAGCATTAGGAAATCCAGTCTGAAATGCAGTACGTATCAAACACGTAGTTCTATTCAGTCACTTCCAATCCATTCCCAAGACTGCTGAAATGGCAAAATTGAAGACATTTAATGTGGTCAATTACTGAAGAAATTGTATTTGAATCTGACAGCACTCAGGTTCTGCTTCAGACCCTCGTCATACTTCTCCATTAAATTCCAAAGTCCCTTGGAAGACTGTACCTGCTTCTTGTGTTTGGTCATCAATATGACATCACTATTCTGAATGATCTAAATGAAAAAGGCAATAACCCTGCTGACAGCTATTTCAGAAGACACAAGTTACCCATTCCTTAGATCACTTTATGGGCGAACAGGAAGAAACTAGCCCCATCCCCATAATGATTTACAAGCTACAGCATGGCAGGCAACTGAAGAGAGAGGCTTTAACAAGATCATTTACAGTCTTGGATTGCTTTGCCCCATAGAGTCTTACAGAATAAAGCAACAGCAACATCAGACTTGTGGCAACTTAATAATCGATTACTGAACCAGGGTACACTCTGCAATTTGTTACCACATCTGGGTATTTCCAAAGTTTTACCATCTCTTTATCTGTAATCAAGTTGCAAAGTTCTAGCCAGGCTCCCCAGTGCAAAGGCAAGACATGGGTAGCTTCAACAAACACATCAATTGCTTCTTTCACCAGGTCCAGCTTTCGCAGCACAACACCATACCTGTAATAAGAGTTATTAAGTTAATCAGAAACACAGAACACTCCACATCCACACATACACATGTAAACATGCTAGAAATACACACAGAAACTCACAGATAAAGGCCAAATCCATCCAGTTCCCTCGCCTTGTGTTTCTTGCTGAGCTCAACTCTCAATTCTCGTAGAGCTTCATTTTTCACCTGACCTTTTTCCAGAGGTCCTGCATGACAACAAAGCCAAACAATGAACTTTTAGTCAATTAAAGTCCAAGTTATATTCAGAATGATCACTGACATGACCTGAAAGCTTCCCAGCCTGTGATTATTTTCCTCTTTAAAACACTTAGCCTGATCACCTGCTTTAAGAGAAGAGCTAATTAGATAAAAAGATGTAATCTCTATTAAGACGATGAATTGAGAGAGAATGAAAGAAATCATATTATAGTACACTATTATCAAAAATTGAGAAGAAAACCACAAACCCAAGATGATTTATAGGAAGAGGCATCAATGGAACCTTCATTATATTGTCCTGTGTTTCTCGACACCAGAGACTTACCCAAACTATCCACTGTCTCATCATCCTTCTTCTTTTCCCCTGACTGAAAAGAGAGAAAGACCAAGATGATGTTAGGACAGCATAATCCTCGCATTTGCTCCAATGCTAGCAGCAGCATGTAAATAGAGTTTTAACAAACATCATAGTTCTCTGAAGAACAACCACATCTCCCTTTCCCCCTGAACATACAATATGGACTTCTAAACGGTCATCTGGAACAGAAGACACAAAAAATATGTTCCAGAGATAAGTGGGGAGCAAAGGAGTTCAGCACTAAAAAGTGACTTTCCCTACTATCTTACCAGGTATCTGGAGTACATATACAAGAAGTAAGCCTTCTGACTCTTGCAGCCTCGCAGAAAATAGGCAGCCCTGTCATATTCCTTCAAATCAAAGTAAGACTTGGCTAATGTATAGGCATCCAGATCACAAGCATCCTCCTGCAGGGACAGAGATGAGTTTCAAGGCCTCAGTTCTGACATGCTTTAAGAAAATCATCTAGTTACAAACACGAATTAAATTGCTCCAAAAGCTAAAAAGATGTTTATTCATCCTCAAAGATGGTTTGAGTACATCAGAATTCTCCTCATTCCTTCAAACAGATTCCTCATTCTCAAATACTGAGTACAGATGACATAGAAACATTCAAAGGAAACAGTGAGGTTGCAGGAAACAAGCTGCCACAAGGCATCAATTTGCTCTTCAGTGGGTAGGAATGACCATTAATAAGAGGTCTGCTCAGGAATTCCATATCAAACAATTCTGACCTGCTAACTTAAATGCAAATATTTTCTTGCTAACTACATCTTGAAATGCACTAAGATGCTACACTGCTGTAATTTAACAATAAATAAGCGTATACCTAAAAGTCCTACTGTACACCTATACAGGTGGGGATGGATATGCAACTAGTTTCAATCACGCCCTCGTGAATGCAAGTTTAATAGCACATCATAACTTGTATTGACAATAAATTTTGACCTTACTAAAGTAAAAAAAAAATTATGCTACATGATTTCAAAAATGCTGTCACCCAGGGGAGCACAGTGAGCTCAGGCCGCCCCGTTAAATACCGAAGGGAACAGAGTCGAGAGCATTCTGAAACACCCAGCTCAGGTCCGGAACAAGAGCACTACCGCACTCTGTAAGTGCAGACGGGATCGCAAAGCAGCTCTACTAGCGAGAGCTGCGGCGCTTTCCCTTCGCGTTATCAACCCCTTCTAATCCTCGAGCACAAGCAGGGCTCGGGCTTGAGCTGAGCCACGCCACGCCACGCCACGCCACCCCACCCCGTTTGCGGCGCGGCCGCGGCCCAAAGAAGCCACCGAACCGCACGTCGCTGAAGCTGTCCTTGGCCAAGCTTCCTCCCAGTCTCGGCCGTACCTCTGTGAGAGCGGGGGGCAGCGGCAGCTCACTCAGCGGCAGCGGGTCCAAGGCAAAGGCCAACTCAGAGGCCCTGTGTGAAGAAAGAGAGAGCCATCAATGCAAGGCACTCCGACCGCGGGGCCAGGCCCGACCGCGGCACTAACCACTTCCCGCTGTGCTGCAGACCGCGCTCGCGGCTCCGCTCCGCCACGCTCAGCAGCTGCTTCTTGATCTCCCGCAGGTCCGAGAAGTCGCTGCCCGGCAGCCCCGCCGCCGCCATCCCGCCGCCGCGCCTTCCAGCCAATCACAGTGCCGCACACTGCGCGCACTTCCGCTCTGTAGACGCAGCTTCCTCCTTGGCTGAGCGCGGCTCGCCTCACTCCCAATCAGGAGGCGCGCTGAGGTCTTGGCGCCTGATTAGCCAGTTGTGGTGGACTCGCGGTTTTACCGCGGAGTGTTCCGCGCCGCCCGGGTCCAGCGGTGCCGAGTCCGCTCCTGTCCCGCTCCGTCCAGCCCCATCCTGCCTCTTCTACCCCGCGCCTGACCCTGTCCCGTTCCTACTCTGTCCCTGTCCCGCCCCGTTCCTACCCTGCCCTATCCGGCAAAACACAGATGAAAAGAGACTCAGAATTCTGAAGATAAGTTTTTGCTGTCCTTGCAGTCTTCTTTGTGTTCTCCATAGCTGGGGATCAGCTATTAGAACGGACTGTTCTGTACTAAATTCTGTATTTGATATTTGTTTGATAGTAACATTGGTAAGCATGTTCAATTCTCACAGGAATCAAATAGATTTTGGGTTTGGTTTTGTGAGGTACGTGAAGTAATTTTTACTCAAGTCTGTTCATTTTCAGTTTAGGACCCAGTGGGGGTTGTGTGCTGTTTACCTGGCTTAGAAACTGACAATACGCCTGAGGTGCTCAATGACATGTCAGTAAGAAATACAGAACCTTATGGGAAGGGAAAACAAACCAAACAAAAAACGACAACAAAAGAAACCCCAACAAAACAAACAAACAAAAAAACCCAAATACACAAAGTGCTACTTATTTGGATGCTTTCTGAAATCTGGGCAAAATATCCCTTACGTGATCAGGTTCCTAACTTCGTATGATTGCTCTTCTCGAAGAGCACTAGTTCTGATAGCTATGACATGCTGGTCTGTTTAGCGAGAAAACCTGTTTATTTTTTGGTACTCACCAGATGGCTCTGCCTGTCTGAGTAGCTGTCATAGCAGCAGTTCACCAGCTGAGATCATTTGTGGTTCCGACTGTTCAGCAGGAGGTGGCGCTTGGGGCTCTTTCTTGAAACAGCAAGCAAAGGATGACAGGTTGCTTGATGATGGCTAAGAGTTCGGTAATTCAGTTGCTGAAGACTTGCTCATAACGAGAACTCATAATTCTTCCTGTCACTCCATTGTGTAATAGCAACATCTTTTAAGTGACACTCAGGGCTGGCTTTTAGAGCAGGGGGCTAATTAAATCCTCTGCATCAAAACTGATAATAACTTCTGGAGGTGCAGATTAATTTAGCTGTCCTAACTGGGTGCTGCTGGAAGAGCAGGAGTTTGTTCATGATGACACTACACACTAGTGGGATGAGGCTGTCTCTAGTCCCTCACGGTAACATGGTGACTGTCGCATTTAGAGAAGGTTACATTTGGTCAGAGATAATCCCCTTGGGTTCTGTCCATTCCTCAGAGATCAGAGGGGCTTGAGGTAGCTGGACTTTTAACAGCTCTGGTAATGCTGTGACCGTGGGTCCTGGATTTATCTCTTGACAGCTCTGGTAATGCCGTGACCGCAGGTTCAACAGCTGCCACAGGAGCAGCCTGGCTGCCACAGGCACTATCACACTCACTGGAGCAGTCAGCACACCAACAGTTCAGGTTATTCACATGCAGCGTGTGCAGGTTGCTTACAACTGCCTCTGATGAGTGCACTGATCTACAGAGCAGCTCTGTAGCTCTAAATGGTAGCTCTAAATGCAATTGCAATCCCAAAGTCCATCTCCCAGGGAAGCACTCAGCATAGCTGAGGCCACAGGTCCACCAAAAAGCATCCCTCTGTGGGGGGAGTGAGGAACACAAACCCATGCATCTGTCCCTGGCATTTGGCATCAAACGCTCAATCCCCTCCAAATGAGAGATGAGATTGGGACAATATTTGTAGCTCTGCTACTGTGCAGTGCCTGTGTGGGACTGTGGTCAAATGATTCTTCCCTGACCAGTTGCAAAAGACATCCCTTGATCTTGGTGTTTCTTCTCTAGTCAGCAGAATTACAGGTGATAAGTGGAACAGTGGGTTCCTCCTATGCCCCCCTTATTCTCCACAGAGCCATGGCAGCAGTCTTCACCCAGCCTCTGTGCTTGCTGTGCTCACCTTGTGTTTATCAGCAGCCTTGAGCTCTGTAATTTTTCCACTGTTTTGTGCTTCCAGCAGTGACAATGAAGGTCATTGTGACAAGAGGGAACGATGTCTGTCATACAAATGGGTTGTATAAATTTATGAGGATTTTTTTTCTCAGAGTTAACATCTTCAGACATGCAGCAGATGCTCGGTGAAATCCACTCTAAATGGCCTTTACTGAGTGTCTTGCCAATACAGGCAAGTCTATTGACAGAGAAAATCCACACCTTTGCATTTCTGAGTTCAGCTTCTGTATTATGATGTTATCAAAATACTTTTAAACTTGTTTAAGAATCACCTATGGTTGTAGGTTCTTGTAGAGTTTTACACTGAGAAATTTGATGTAATAAGAATTACCATTTGTTGCATTCTCTATTTAGCACACTTAATGCAACTCCTGCTTTTGCTTGTTGTACGATCTGCCAAGACATCATTAAGGGCAGAGCTTGGAAACCCTGTGACCCTAAGACATAGTGGAAACCATTTATACTCAATTTACACCAAGAGTGAAGAATAAATTCTCACAGACCCTGGATAGTTTCAAAAGGCAGGAGATTGCCTCTCGGAAGTGAAAAAAAGTTACCCAGAGATTTGTATTAGCTCTGTGACGCAGTTACTGAGCTCCTGAGTGTGGAATTGCTTTTATTTGAGGTAACTCTTGTTAAACTTTTAATCCCAATGAGATAAGCTTTCCTTTCCAATATTCTTTATATTTTCAATATTCTTTATATATAATATTTATATATTATATATGTATCCAGAAACTTCACCTGACTGCAGGACTTTTCAAATATCATGGAAAATGGCCTGGTAACTCCATTAGCCAATTTCTTCAGGACTACTCATTTTATGATTTATATATTTTATGTTTAAGATAGTCTCTACTAATAAGAATTCCTCAGTGTTGCCAGGACCCTATGGGCCTTTTCATGTAGCTATTTGTCCTTTTGCTCTATTGTCACAAACTGTTAGCTTCATGCAACCAAAAAGTATTCCTGCTCCAAAGGAAGTACTGAATTTTCTTGTGTGGAAAGCAGTGTAGCATGGGGAAAGAAGTCTTTAAATCATGTCACAGAGCACTGATGTTTAATTCTGTTGGCGCTGCTAGGTAAAGGATGGTGCTGGAATGGCAATGTCAGAACAGGTAGTGGCATCAATGACTTCATGGTAAATTATCAGTTTTGGAACTAAGGAGATGGAAAGTCACATTGTGAGCCAGGAGCTACTCTGAGAGAGTTGGGACTGTTGCATTCTGTATGCACATGATTGAGATAGGGAAGATTTCAAAGCTGAGCAGTGTCTTAAGGTGCAGTTTGGAAAGTTTCTTCTACTATCAGCAGTCGTAATAATCAGCACCTGATATAATTTCTCATCTAATTCACAGCAAGTAGTTGTCCTTCCTATGCTCTTTATCCCCTGCTTCCCTGCTTCAAAACTGGATTCCAGGAACTCTGCCGATGACTAAAGTAATACAACACTGTGACATCAGAGCAGGGTTTTGTGTGTTGTCAGTAATGTCTTTTTCCCCCTCTATCTTGCTCAGATCTCAATTGCTTTCTTGGGAGGTTAATTGAGATGAAGTGTCATAAAATGCCTCTGAGGACGCTGGAGTCATGCAGCTAAAGTGTTTACAATGCCTGAATCACTTCTTCATAGCTGAGAAATCCATTGACTCATGCAATATATTTTCTGTTTTGAAGAGATTTTATTTAATTGCAGTGTCTGATGAGCTTGGATATGGTATCAGCTGTGCATGCATAAATAGCCCAAGTGCTCAGGAAAGCAGTTTGCACCTTTTCCTTAGCATATTGCCTGCTAAGACCCCCAGATATCACAGTAAAGCTGTAAAAAACCATGCAGGTTCATAAGGATTCCCTTATTCAGAAGCCTTCAGATTGTTGTTACGCTGCAGTTCCTGACTTAGTGGAGAATACAATTGCTCCCTTTTCAGGAGACCAGAGTGATTTTAACCAGTCTTCCAAAATTATGGTTAGGCTGAATTGTAAGAACTAGATGACTGGATTGGATTTTGTGTGCTGCTATGCACCCTAGAAATCCCTGAAAAGAAGAGCGGCTAGAGACAATGTATTGCGGTGGTCTTTATCTTGCTGGTGAACAGTAGGAATCCGTGACTGGTGAGCAGCCCCATCACTACTGAGGTACTGCAGCCTGTGGTTCCCCTAACACTGCTCTCTGACAGAAGTCTGTATTGTGTGTTGGCAAGGTTAGTCCTTTGCCTTCCATCCTTGTTTTAATACTAATGGTTGTATGCCTGGATGGTAATGAAAGAACTAATTGGGCTGAATGTCCATTGTTGTTTTTTCATGGGGCCACTGGAGACAACATTAGAGTGAGAAAAGTGAATGTGGGCAGGCAGAACTGCCCTTTTCATTGTTGGTGAAAGTTTATGCTGGGAGAAGTACAAGGTATTGATATACAAGGATGTTTCTTCTTTCCTCTTTTGAAGAACTGAGCATGGAAGTAAAACAGAAGTCAAAGCTGCTGGTAGTTTTCTTATGTGTCAGAGCTTCTTCACTGAGCACAGCAGTGCATATTTCTAATGTCAGGAAACTCTTTAAAGTTCTTTCTGCAAATCCTTAATCATATTTGGTCTGTCCAGACATTTTTCCCCCCTTATTCACTACACTTACTTTCCATTTGAGAAAAGAGGAGGATGTTTTATGGTGATCAGCAATCCATTACTGTGTTTTAAGGCAGCAGAATTTTACAATTGGAGCAGTGATTTTGACCTTACGGAATAAATAAATGACCCAGAGCTCCTCCTGATTGTGAGAGGGACTTGTGGTTGTTCAACACATGGCAAGATTAGAATGCTCAGTAGGATTTCCATTTTGCTTCTGTGTTACTGAAATTTATTTAATCTGACAGATGTCATAATCAGCTCAGTCTTTTTAAATCAAACACAGTATTTCCAGAACAAAATAGCTTTTCTCTGGTAAAAAAACCCCATTATGACTGTTTTGTGCATAGGTGTTTCTGTAGACTAACGGAGGAATAGTGCAAAGTAGAGCTGTATGTATTAGAGAACAAAGCCAGAGGTGGTTAGGTGTCTGTGAGAGCCCAGTGACTCTCTTGTCACAAAACAATGTGTGGCATACCTGGTCTGAATAGACAGGGCTTTGATGTCCTAATGGCTTTTGAGTATCTCCAAGGTGGGAGGCTCTACCACATATCTGTGCAGCCTGTGCAAGTATTTAGTTGCCCTCACAGTAAAAAACTGTTCCCCAATGTTCAGGAGGAACTTCCTGTGTTTCAACTTGTGCCTGCTGTCTCCTGTTCTGTCAGTGGGCACCACTGAGAAGAATATGGCCCCATCCCCCTTTGGGTATTTGTACACGTTGGTAAGATTGCTGTTTGAGCCTTGTCTTCTCCGGGCTAAGCAGTCCCAGCTCTCCCAGCCTTCCCTCATAGAAGAGGTGCTCTAGTCCATCACCTTCATGGCTCTTTATGGGACTCTCTTCAGTATGTCATGTCTGTTTTGTACTGGGAAGCCCAGAACTGGACACAGCACTGCATGTGTGGCTTCACCAGTGCCAACTAGAAGGGAAAGGTCACCTTCCTGCACCTGCTGACAACACTTTTCCTGAAGCAACCCAGGAGACCATCCATTCTCTGTGTAACAGGGGCTTGCTGCTGATTTATGTTCAGCTCAGTGCCCACCAGGACTCTCAGGTTCTTTTCTGCAAAGCATCTTTCCTTCTGAGTGGCCTCCAGCACATGCTGGTGCATGTGTTAAGAAAGTCATTTTCTTTCTGCCTCACAGGCCTGATGTTGGAATCAAACTTAATGGTTTTTAGCAGGTTAGGTTCTACTGTGGTAGTGATAAGAATTTTAATTAACTTTTCTGTGTAGTTATGATGACTCCTCAAATTTTATCAGTTTCTCTGGACTGTAATGATTTATAAGCTTTGCTCAAGTGAAGAATTTCTGAGGGATTTTTGAATATCCAAGTAAAGAGCAAAGCTAGATTGAAGGGCTTTTATTACCTATGCTAATTAGATTAAAATTCCTACCTTATTAGCTGAGCTGTACTGATTCAGACAGAAGACAAAGTAGTGTACATGTAGGCTTCTACCAGCTGATGAATTGCTGCAAATGTGGTCTCTGCTGTCACTGGATCTGATAGAAATGCAGAATTTATTTCCTTGATGTAACAGTGAATTGTATTAGACATCCTGAGGAAAATGAAGTTAAGTATTACTGAAGTATTTTCTGCACGTAATTGACTTTATTTTCTTTAATAGAGAGTGATGCCATTCTGAAACAGAAAATTGAGTACATCTGAATTGTCTGGTGCTGGCCACATTGTGATGGATTAGAAAGTCTAAGGATCTCAGCAGTGGCTTCTATGACACAGCTTGTTTCCAGTTAATTTTCCACAGGTCAGCAAAAATTGGGGTGCTAATGACCTTCAGTTTAACCGACAATTTAACTCCATCACTTGACCTGTTGAGGGTTAACACAAGCCTAATTAATTTGGTAATTTCTGTAATACCTGCTTTTAAACCGTTTCTGAGAAAGTGTGGATTTCATCTAGAAGCCCAGGGTATGCAAGTATTTTGCCCCTTGTCCCTTTTAAGAGTGGGAAATATTCAAAACAAAACAAAACAATCAACCAAACCAAAAAAAACCCTACCCACAAACCCCACTAGATCAGTACCATGGAGATGTAGTAGAAAGAGATCCATAGGGATGGCTTTAAGGAAAATAGATTACTTTGGTTTTCTTTTCATCATGAAGAGTTACCATGACTTCTTGATCATCATGAGGTGCATGGTAAATATAACATTATAAATATTTCTGGTAAAATCTTGGTTCAGGAAAGGAAAATACCACTTTATGTACATTTACTATCAATGGTATGTGATTTACTGCTTATCCTTATTCTGGTTTATTAGGTGCTAACACAATCTGGAAGAATTTCTGCCACTTAATACCTTCTCTTCCCAGATTGCATAGTGGCATTTTGTCAGATGACTGTCAATAATTAAGCTAATGGTGATTTAAACTGTGATTTAAACTGTTACTGCATCTCTTCTGAAGGATATCCCTTCATTTGCTGCAGAATGACAGTTGAATATAAATTCTTCTTTTGTCTGTTCTAATGAAACCAGGTTGTCTTAAATCACCATGGTGCTTCAGTGGACTGGAAATGTAGAGACATCTGAAGGGTTCTCGTGGTTTAAAATTGCTCCATCTTCCCGTGCTGCTGCTACACTGACATGGTAGATAAGTAAGAAGATTCTGTATTCAAAGGCAAAGAGGAGGCTTTTTGTGCTCCCTCAACCAACACTTTCTGCCTAACTGAAAACTGAAAATAAATCAATTGCCTGTATTCCTGCTTAGCAAACTGGATTTTTTTCCTCATAGTTTTAATTCAAGGAATGTTGCTGTCCTGACCTTCAGTCTCTGGCCACTCTACATAAGTGACCTAAGAGGTCTGTTGGTAGCTAGCTCAGATAATTAATTCAGTTCTACAGACATATCAAATTAATAACTAGCAAAGTAGAACCCAAAGAGGACTGCTTCTAAGAGTCTGGAGTTTTCCCTGAGTGACAGGTACAATAAGCAGGAATGATTGGACTGAGTCCAGCCAGTTCATAAATGGAGAAGGCAGCACTGGTAGCATGTCGCAAGAGTGTAAGCACAGAATTTATTCAAGGAACATTTAATTAAACTGGAAAGTAATGGAAGATACAGTGTGTAGCTCTTCCATTATAGAAAGTACCACGTTGCTCAGATGATTTATTGCTGGGGAGAAATGATGGCTTCATGTTTTATTACTGGGGAGAAATGATGGCTTCATGTTTTTCCAGGACACAGTATGAAAGCCACACAGATTACATTGATATAACCTTCAGAATTTTTAATATGCTGGATTGGTTTTTGAACTACACATCCAAAAAGCAATAAATTCTGGCGGCCCATGTGAAGAGTTTGGAGTACTCCTGTTTAAAAGGCATGTTTGACAAAAGTCAGCAGTGAAGCCATAGGCTGTAATCTGATTCCTTGTGTCAGTGTGTTTTGTGAATTGATAGCCAGTTCTTGATAGGCGTGACACTTCCTTAATATACTTTGTTGTGTGGTCCCATGTTGTCTGTTAAAATATTTTAATGGATCCCTAGAAAGACTTGCAATTCTTTCTTTCTTTCCCCCTCTCCCCTGAGATTCAGGACTTTTTTTGACAGAGAGGTCCAGGGTGAGCATGCTGCTCATCTGCTGGAGATTGACAGTGCTGCAGATCTCTGTTGTTGGGCAGTTATGCACTGTATTCTGTAGAAGCTGCATAAGGAGAAACTGATCTTTGCAGTGCATTTTTCAAGGCCATAATTTCTAGAACCAGTAGTGGTTGATTGAGCAATACCTTGAAGTTTACACAGCAATTATTTGCCATCCAGTGAGTAAATGTCAGTTTTCTTGCTAGCCTAGGCTGTAATTTCCTTCCAGCTGACATCTCCTGACAGTCGCATTGTGTGGTGGATGCTGCTTGTCCTTTACAGGCAGGAGTTGTCAGCTGAGTCTTTTACACTTGCTGATTTCAATATCAATTTGTGTTCTCTGCAGAGGTTATAAGTCCAGGGTAAAAGCTGTGGGTCTAGTGTGACTGACAGGTTCTTGATTAAGGTAGGTAGCCTAGGGCCGAAAGTGAAAAAAGGGAGGATCTGCTGGTGCCGATGCGGAGATGGCCGAGTTTCACAGAATGCAGCACCTGTATACAAAGACACTTTTCAGTCTCTCTTTTTTAAGGTAACTGTGAAAATAGTACTATTAATACATGTTGGAAAGCCAGTGAGGTTTTAATAGAAGTCAGTGTGGCCACTCCAGACTGTGGGCTGCTAGTCTCGTTTGGGAAGGCTTCTATGTTAATCTGACATCTTGTTTAGCAATGATAACACTAGAGAGTCCAATTAAAGTATTTCAAGAAGACATCCCTATACAAGACTGCATTGATTGTCTGCTAATGTGTATTGAATTTTAGCTAAATACAGCCCCGGGTGCTGTGCTGGAAAGCAGGGGAGCTTGCTGTCCGAGCTCTTAATTCCTTTTATATCGATTCGGCTGCTAATGATATAACCTTCTACTCTAATTAACTGACATCTGCATTAGGCTGAACAAGAGCCCCCTGCTTGAGGCTGTTCACTTGTTTGTGTTATGAAATGTGTCCTCCTTTTATGTTCGTTTTTGTGCAGATTAGCTCAGTCTGAGTAAAACAGATCATCTAAAGGATTGGCTTTTCTTTTAAACCCTCTGCAAAGCAGGTTTGTCATTCTATTGTCTCCATTCTTGCCAACCTGCCCAGGATTTGTCTTTATGTGAGCCTGGACAGAGCTGGTTCACTGACTGGATGCTTTTGCAATTTTTGTCAATGGTTTATTTACTCCTTTTATTTGAGACTAGGAAGAAAGGTCTAGGTTTAGATAAAGATGCAGTATGCAGAGATGTGGGTAAATTGTCATTTTGTTATGTTTTAGATCATGAAGCAGCCATTCAGATGTAAATAACTAAATCAAGCTAAAAACTTGAAAGGAGTAATCTGCTTGTGAAACCATACTGCCAAATCTGCAAACTGACAGTTTTCATTTTGGGAAATTTTCCTTTCAGCATCTGAAAAATGAAATGTTCATTTTTAGTGCAAAATTAGTTTTACAAGCCTTGATAAGTTAAAACCACTAGTTGCAAAAGTTCCTCATGAGTAGCTGTTTTGTTTTGTTTTGCTAGATGTGCCCTTGTCGTGTGTTTACGTGTCTGCTTTGAGAGAAGGTGGTGAGTCTGATGAGTCAAGACAATGAAGTCAGGATGCTGTTATGTTTTTACTTCTGTAGAAGCTCCACATTCAGTGATAGGCAGTGCAGGAAACTGAGCTCTCTTGCTTTCTATAGACAGTTGTTGTTTTTTTTTCTTTGTTTGTGAGGTTAGACCATCTCCTAAGGTATGTATGAAATGTATGTATGTATGCATTTCCAGTGTTCTCTTGATGGCTGTTCGGTCAAACCCGACAGCTAATAGCTGTTAGCTGGTTAGCTCTGAGAGGGAGAACCCTGACAGAACTCAGCTAGCAGCTGCTGGCTTCCTCAGTCACCACATGCTTCTGTCACTTAATGGTCAGCACAAATATGGTCCTGAGCGGGTTTACAGCATTTTACATCGTTTGCCTGTTGGGGGTATTGTTAGGAATACAGGCTTATTGTGGGGTTTGTATAACAGTATCTTCAAAGATGACAGTAGATCTGCAAAAGCAGATGTAAACTGAGGTAGTTTCTTTGGTTAGGGAGCAAGTTGTTTCCCATGTTATTCTACTCATATAATGAGTACACCTGTGTGTAACAAAATAATTCATGTTCTGGTTTAGCTATACTAAAAAGACCTTCTCATTCCATTTTCTGTTAATAAAATGTACAGCTTTCAGTAATCTAAGCATTCACAGCAGTAGAAGTTCTTTTTTCCTTATGGTACCATATTTGATAAAAACTAACAAAATAATTTAAAAAATTATTTTCCTAGTGTGTGTCTCAGGATACCCTTAGAGAGCTATCTAGATGATGAAAATAATCTTTCCCTCTCTCAGTACTCAATGGATTTCAAGCATTTCCCCCTCCTTTCTCTTACTTAACTGCACAATACGTGTTGCCTTTCACAAAAGTTACTAGATGGAAAATACAATCAGTATCTGAAGTTCATTACACTGATAATGCAAAAACAAGAACTTTCAGATTAAGTTGGATGTCATGTATCAGTCTTGCTATTGCATTTTTACTTCACACAGATTGAGGATTAGTGGATTAAAAATCTCACATTCCAACTTCAGTGTTAAAAGCCTTTTTTTTTTTGTCCTCCAGCAAAAGCTAAGTGGATTGTACTTCATGAGGATCTGAGGTCAGTGTCTTGTCTGAGAACTGGAATTCTTTGACTGGAGAGAAGGTGTGCTCCTTCCCTTTTTCCCTTGAGGCATTCATAGAGCAGTGCTCCAGTACTGAAAAATACACACCAAAATTTTCAGTTGTTATTCAGTGTGGAGGGGTTACTTAGGACAGTTTTTAATTTAGACTAATAGCAAAATATGTGCTCAAGCATTGGTGAAAGAGGGCAGGAGTCAATTTCCTACACTGCTGGTTCTATTTCACTGACAAGTAGAGCTCAGGAAACTGTACTTAACACCTGGCCTACACCTCTTTATTTTTTAAATCCTATTTATTCCTAGTTATGCTTTTAGGCATACATTGAGTAATTAATTTTACTTGAAGCAATGCAACCAGTCCTGATTTAATTCTTGATCTATCACACATGATTTGCCAGAGACTTGCATTTCTAATTAGTGCTGTCAGCTTCCCTTAATAAAAAGCCTTTACATGTCAGATAGCAATGATGATCTATTCTGCTAGTTCATGATATTGCTTTTGCATAATCTGTTTTCTTTCTAACCTGTAGCTGTGAGCAGCAAACAGAGGAATGAGGAAATAGCACAATTCAGAAAATAGAGAATAGTAAACATTTAAAATGTGGCAAAAGGCTAACAGGAGTCCCAAAATGTGGGTATATCAGTGACTGCAAAAGAAAGGTCATTGGCAAGGACATGAGCAGTGAGCAAAGTTAGGCTGGATTGAAACTGAGAAAAAATATGGGCAATCTCTTGTTTCTGCTACAACTGCCATAAAACAGGCCATGCTCTGAGCTGGAATGATGAGAGTGAAACCCAAAGAGTTTGGGGCTGGAAAAATTAGCTGCTAATCTCACATTTCTACAAAAAGACGGTAAATCCTGGTTTATAGCCCTGAAAACATAATGGAGCCCTGGGGATCACTGACACAACAAGCTTCTGAGAGCCACTAGCACTTAGCAAAATTGACTTCAGTTAATCAAAAGATACTTTGGGGGGGGGGGGGGGGGGGGG